>CM050406.1:31047594-31647594 GCA_027580255.1 Therioaphis trifolii
GTTAAAAGCTATTGTACAGCAGTGGGGTTCTATATTCGGTATGGAATTACTTGTGTATAAACTCAGAAGACATAATTGTGAAGTGTTCTCGACTTCTAACGGTGGGAATATATCACAAGACAGCTCGCTCGAATTCCCCTTTAACGTTAACGTGAATGACATGACGTTAAAAATTCTAAACATAGACGTCCGCAATTCGTAGTATCGTATTTCTGGTATCGCGTGTAATTATATGTGATATCACACTCGCCGAGATACGATTGTAATTCCAACGGTGGTGGTAGATTACCAAAACTATCGTAGTAATTGACCTGTTTTCCTTTCTTACAGTAGGCTGCCCAATGAGTCCCCGCACCCGTGTCCAAATTAATTATGGCCCTCTCTGTTGGTCTAGGTCGTGCGGGTAACTTGTCTCTAGGAAACACTCCGATGAACTGTTGTATTTTTAACTTTTTAGCGTATTTTATAAGCTCGTAATCATACAACGCTCTGTCGGGCAGCATGGAAATTAGTTTTTTTTATTTTTTCTTACGCCTCCACCACCACTCCTGTAAGGTTTTACGTATAAACCACCGCCTTTTTCGATTTTATACTTTCCGCCTGCGTACGGTTTAATGTATAAACCATTACCTATATGAGTAGGCTCATACTTGTTGGACTTCCATTCGCGAACGGTTTTTATCATATTGGTAACACCACCGGACAGCGAACCAAGCGCCGACAACCCCGCCATTATAGGTAATAGAGCGAGCTTACCGCCCGTCTTAGGTATGGGTATGATCCGAGGTGTTTGGTTTTTCTTAGTGTTTTTACGAGAGACCTTTTTAGCCGCCATGATACATTTTCGGCTTAATTTCACCAAGTCTTTCTCTCCTTTATTTTTTTTCAATATATTTTTAGCCGCCTTGACGGCCGCCTTAAATCCACACCCACTACCTATTTTACTTTTTGTCTTCATCGCAGTGGTCACTCCCCAAGCCGCTGCTCTTTCACCCAAAGAAGAATCCCACGCTTTTACTCTATCCCACGCCTTGTTCTCCAATATAGAGTCTGCTCTCTGACGATCGCTCAGCTTGTTGCTAGCTTCGTATGCGATATCATGATCTTTGCAATACGAGTCTAAGGGGTTAATACCCTGATCGCCTCTGGCCAATCGTTCTTTCAAACGTGTACCCGGTCCGCAGTATTGATAACCTATATAAGCATAATATAGTAATACTCAATGTACATATATATATATATATATATATAGTTATAGCATGATTATTACCCGGTATGTGGAGCTCAATCGGAATTTTATTTATAAGAGAGTTGATCAGACCACCCCCGCTATTCCTGTTGTTTCGTCGGACGGGTGACTTTGTGTAATGATCACTTTATCATTGTTACGCTAATATTTATAATATAACAATAAATAAACAAATAATGCGTTTCATAGAGCAAGATGTTAAACTCTCGGTCGAAAACGTTGATCCGCATTGTCCGACAGCAGAACGGTGTTCGAGACACGGCATGCTTTTACCGAATACAATACGCGCGCTTATCGTCGGCCCTTCTGGTTGTGGCAAGACTAATTTGGTTTTCGCACTACTCACCAACGTTAACGGGATACGGTTTCATAACGTGTATATATACTCGAAGACACTGGATCAGCCAAAGTATAAAGTGCTATGTGATATTTTAAAAAGTGTACAGGAGGTCAAGTTGTTTACATTTTACGACAATGAGCAAGTTATCCCACCTGAACGGGCCCTACCTAACTCGGTATTCATTTTCGACGATGTTATATGTGAAAACCAAAATATCGTACGATCGTATTTCTCCCGCGGACGGCATAACCTGATCGACGTGTGCTACTTGGCGCAATCTTTTGCCCGCGTGCCCAAACAGCTGCTGCGCGACAATAGTAATTTCATAATATTATTTAAACAAGACGAGACTAATTTAAAACACGTGTACATGGATCACTGTTCGGGTGATATGAAGTATTCGGATTTCAAAGATTTTTGCTCATCGTGTTGGCGACGCGGTAGATTCGAGTTTGTCGTCATTAGCAAAGACTGCGAGCGTGATAATGGCCGTTACCGGCACGGGTTCGATACGTTTGTTGTTATATAAATCGATGTCACGCTCATGTTAGACTCATTAGCGGTAATCATGTCTAACGAAATTAAACTAATATCCGAACTGGCCGTGGCTAAAGAAAATATAAGACAAAAATATATCGCATTAAAACAGGGTGATGCCGATACCACTTCGTTTGTATCACAAACGTTCAAACCTATTATTGAACCGTTGAAGGACATTCAAAAGAGTAGCAGCTACTTTCGACGTGAAGACGCGCCACTGGTCGCGCATGGAGAAACAGTCCCAGATAATTTAGATAGTACCAGGATAATAGAAGGAGGAGGAGAAGACGATAGTATTTACGAAGACGCTGATAGCTGGTTTCAATCTCAAACCCGGGATAGAACGTATGGCCCGAAAAAACTCGATGACGGTAGTTATAAACTAGGTGGTCATGAGATAAAATTGACTGAGAGTGATATTATTGTCGGAGAAGTTACATACCCGAGGACGAGAGGTCTTACCACGTTAATATTTTCAAAATATCCCTCAGCATACGACCAGGCTGATTTAGATACGTATAAATCGATACTGGAACAAACATCGGCACATTTGACCGCGGGCGGATCGAAAATTAAAAAAAGTGCCAGTAATAAGTTTAGAAACATTATTACGCAGTTGTTCCCCTCGGGCGGTGGGCTTTCGATGAAATTACAACGACATAATTTAGTTTATTGGGACGATCCAAACGAGTTGGTCGATAGACTGAGACTTCTACTGGCCTCTAAAGCAGCGGGGAACACAGGGGTTTCCAACGAGATACTATCGATTTTCGAGGAATTGCTCGAGGCGGGGGTGATAAAAAGAATACCGAATGTCTAAGCGCGAGATAGCGTTTGAGTTGCATCGACCGTCTAGAAAAAATTATAATAAACGCGCGGTCAATGTGTATGGGAAAAATGATCTGTGGCAGGCGGATTTAGTGGAGATGATTCCTTATTCGAGGGAGAATAAAGGTTATAAATACATTTTATGTGTAATCGACTGTTTTACGAAATACGCTTGGGCTCGTCCGTTAAAAACAAAAACCGCCGCCGAAGTCGCTAATGTGATGCCGAAAATATTAATTAACCGATCACCGAAATTATTGCAGCTCGATAACGGTAAAGAGTTTTACAACAGAGTGTTTGACGCGTTAATGACGAAACATCGAATCAAGAAATATTCGACGTACAGTGTCACCAAAGCGTGTATCGTAGAACGATTTAATAGGACATTAAAAGATAAAATGTTTAGAGTATTTACGGCCAGAGGCGATCATAATTGGATTTCTATTTTACCAACGTTAATGAGTAATTATAATGAAATTTACGTTCACCGAACAATAGGAATGACTCCTCTGCAGGCCGACGAAAATCCATCGGCCGTCGTGTTGAAACAACGTGACATTCCCGATAAACGTATTGCTTTTAAAATAGGTGATAAGGTCCGCGTTAGCACGCAGAAAGGGGTTTTCACAAAGGGTTACTTGCCCAACTGGTCTGCAGAGATATTCTCCGTTGTCAAAATAAATAAAACACGACCGCCAACATATAATCTAAATGATTATACGGGTAAACCGATTGCAGGCTGTTTTTATCCCGAAGAAATATCTAAAACACTCTACCCAAACGATTATTTAATCGAGAAAATCATACGGAGAAAAGGTGATCGATTATTTGTCAAGTGGCTCGGTTTCGATCACACTCATAATTCTTGGATAAATAAACCTGATATTAAAGTTTAACGACATTTACGGCTTGAAGATGGACGTGTTCGGTAGCACACCGAGTAGAAAGCTAAACAAACTAATCGAAGATGTCAATCTTAATTTTGAAAACAAATTAAGTATACACAACACGTTGATTGACGACAATTCGGAAAAAATCAATAATATCATCCAAAACGTACAAGTCTTGGAGGATAAAATAAGACTGTTGGAGACATCGTGTGTAAGAAAAGAACTGAAATCTGAACAACAAAACACATAAGTCGAATATAAAAGCGGACGCTATCAAAAATATAAGCTCAGTATATTTTTTAACAATGGACTGGGAAGACGCGCCGGCATTTCTTGCGACTCCGCTTCCTGTGAGATTGTATAATTATTATCGAGATATTAAACAGCTTTTTAAGGACGGATCTGAGCGTCAAAAGCTGATTGAAAAAAATACAGGAAGTATCGCAAGACTCGAGATTAATTTAGTTAATTTAAACGAAGCTGTTTCTAAATTATCAGCTCGTGTAGATGACATCAATCATACCAAATAAACAATTATCCATTAAACGCTAATTAAAAATGGATACGTCAGGTATGGTCTTATCATCGGAGGCGGCGATCGTAGACGTAGAGTGCATTCTCGCGATAAACAATAAGTATTTGATTAAAGAGTTGTCTGTCATAGACACTAGCAGTTGGGCCACACAGCATTGGATATTCAAACACTCGTGTAAGACTCAAAACGCCAAGAGTCGTAGTGTGAACAGATGGTTGGAACGCCATTATCACCGTCTCTCTCTCGATTACGGTGATGTCGAGTACGAAGAGATCGGTCGGATTTTAAACTCGTTAAAATTCGAGCGTATATACGTGAAGGGTGAACAAAAGCAAAAAACTGATTAGCGATTTCATCCCACACGTTCAAGTGTCGAACCTGGAAGAGTGGGGATGTCCACAGTTGGATCAGCTGTGTTCCGCTGACGGCGCCGCGACATTACCGCTTTGTATATTTCACAGAGACATGAATCCTAAGCACTGCACCTTCCATAAGGTGTTTGCATTACGCAAATGGTTTAATGATTTATTAAGTTCGAACTCTTTTGCGAAAGCGAGAGTGTAAATTAAAATATTATTATTATTGTTATTACTACTAAACACCGTTGTTGACCAGCTAATCGTAATATGTCTTTATTTACCGTCGTTTGTTTAATAGTTTTCTTTTCTATCCCCTGTTAATTGATATTGTATTCGGAAGCAGTTAATTATAACGTTAGCTGTTATTGTCGTTAAAGACTATTAATATAAATTTTATATTATAATTATTGTTAGCCAGCTAATTTTAGTCGCATTGAATAATAAAATATTATTTCATTTCATTTACCAACTGTTTTTTTTTTTTTTTTTTTTTTTTTTAGCCGGATTCGAGAAAACCTTTATTTTCTAAAATTATAGCATAAGCATCGATTAGTGAATCGTTTTAGAAACATTACATAATGACGTTAGTAAAGTGTTATTTAACTTTGTTGTTACGTGGAGGCCCGACGACCTTCCTCAATACTGTGATTTCTAATCGCTATCGTGTAATTATAAACAATGATATTATAACGCTATTAAAGATTGGATATTATGGTTAAAAGATAATTGATGCGTGTTGCCCAGGGCGATATATATTTATTTTTTCAAAATATATTTTAATGTAAACCTTACACAATATATTCACATAAAGATTTTTCTTTGTAAATGGATCTTTTTCCGTAAATAAAGAATATAATAAATAATATAGTATAAATAAAAAAACAACACCTGTTAATCAATTATTGTATTAGCTACTCGTATTGTATAATATAATTAATGTTTTGATAATTTATCACAGCTCGATGCCGGAATAACATTGAGTGAGTGATTTGTAAAGTAGTAATTAACCAAACTCGGGTTAGTACTAGTAGTAGTAATAGTTGCGTTTACTAAATAAAATAAAATTGCTTATGTTTTACAAAAAATAATAATAATAACTAACAGTACAATATTTTCTTAAATTTATTTACATTTTAAAATATAATCAAGTATTATAGTGACCATGTGCACTCGTAAGAATATTATTCTCATGGACAATACGTTTATCGTGAAAACTATCTAGTGTTAATTTATTAGTCCGTATAGTTTTAACATTATGTTTATACGAACGAATGGAAACGTTATCTCTACACATGGTATCCTCCTTAATATGTTGTTTATCTTCTTCATCATCCTCACTGTCGGACTCCATCAAACACCGCTTATGGTCCTCGAAGGAGAGATGATTTTTAACAACGTGACGACGTATTCCTTTAGATTTGATGCTTGTTTTACCCTCTAGTATATACGCGTATGATTTAGCACGGAGTGCTATAAACTCGTACATGGTACCCCCCTTTGTTTCATCAGTAAAGAAACCCGGAATCTTTTTGCGTTCAAGGGTAAAACACGGATGATCTGACGGCAGGTTACTCGTGTCCATCCGATTAAACAGCTCGGGTGATGTGAATAGGTCTTGGTAAAAGTCCTCCGTCTTTACGTGATAGACCAGTGAGTCTTAAATAATATATAAGCTTACATACACACACATACATATACATGAGAGACAATAGTTAATTTACGTAAACGATTACCTGTATCGGTATACATCAACTCGATGTCTTGCTTATAGTGTTTCTTCATTACGTTATAATGATAATCGTACATTAAGTGTTTGCTCAAATCGAGGACCGCCTGACCCACGTAAATGGGTTTACAGAACTCGATCGTTTTTTTGTGTAGGGATACTAATGCAAGATTTTCATTATAACTAACACAGTCTTTGAAAGTAGGAAGCTTGATTAGTTTTAGCATGCGCTCGGGGGAACTGACCAACTCCATTTTTTGCCGTTTCCGCATTGACTCCATGGTTTTACCTGAAATAATATCAATTAGCATATATAAGTAAATTGAGATAATGTAAATTATCGTTTACAAGTTAATGAAAAATGTATTATAATACATACCGAACATAGCGTTATTCATGAGTTTGAAAAAGTCTTTCTCAAACTCATTGCGGGCTTTCTGTCGCATCTCGGTATTGAGTTTAATGTACGGAGCCAAAAACGGTCGTTGTCTGAATTCTAAGACACGGTGAACCTAAGGAAATAATAATAATAATAATAATAATAATAATAATAATAATAATAATTAAAGACAATTGAATTACCTTGTTGACTATTAACCCGTTGGCGATGGCTTGCTTAAGATTAACATAATGCACTACATATTTATATTTTGTCTCCAAGGTAGCCATCAGTTTTTTAACGGTAGAGCCACGTGGTACACTGGCGTGAGGTAGAAAAGGTATATCATTGTGTGCATCATGGAGCTCCCTCGGATACGATACGTCGACTTCATACAACCTACCGACGTCATCGGTTTCATGCATGTAATCGAGTTGAGCTAAAGCGACTTCGGGATTTCCCTCGAACCACTTGAATCCACCGCACGGCATGTACTGGCTCATGGCCCAGCCATATAAATTATTACCTGAAATTCAAAAAAATATATATAAAATATCTCGATAGTCTCGAATCAAAATAAATATAATTACAGTCTTGGTAGATGATCCATGTTTTAACTAGATCATTATCGAATCCGGGTCCAGTCCACCCCGTATACCCGCCTCGATCATCAATAATTGGTCGTAGTCACTGACCAACTCTAACTCCATGCGAGTGTATTTCAGCATACAATCAAATGTGAATCCCGGCGCCGTATAATAATAGGCTGGGTCGAGAGAATATGTCGAAATACAAACGCGTCGGAAATTTTCAAAAACATCAGCCAACAATAACACATCGATCTTTAGATACAAGTCGCTGTAATCGCCCAGTGTGCGACAGCCAAAGTGCTCCCACACACGTTGAGCATGCTCGTAGTTTTTGGGTTTGATGTGTGATTCTTTGAGCGTGCTATAAAAATCCTTACAGGCGGGCAACGCCGTCTCAGATAATTTTGACCAGTCATCGGTATACTCGTATGGGTAAACCCCTTTACGCGTGACTAGAGCCATGTCCTCGGAAGAGAACACTTTACTCGTCTCACCGAACTTTGCGTAGTCCTCGCTAATGAGGTTCTTCGCCAAAGTGGCCAGTTTCGACGCCATGAACCTATACGAATCGACAAACCTAATAGCGAAATGCGTGTCTATATATTTAGAGAACGAAATAAAATTCTCCTCGCTATTAGGGATGACTGAAATACGATGCTCGTCGTAGCCTAGTTCGGTTACTATGAAATGAGCATCGTATCGCGACAGATTGTGTAGGAAACACGGTACAAAGTTCGGTGTCTTCAACTTTAAGTTACAGGTATTACAGAGAGTTTTCAAGAACGCACCTCCGATGTGATCGTGGTGAGCAGTCCGTTGGTTACTATCAGTGAAGGCAGTCTCACACAATTGACAATGGGTAGTTTTCTCGTGGGCGGCCCGCTGTTCCTCACTCATCACAATCGCGACGTTAGTAGTCTTGAGGAGATCATAGATTCTCCCCACCACACCGACCACCGATAAAACAAAGTGTTTGGCCACCTCATCTTCAGCGGCGGATCCCCGGTAAATTACCGGTACACGAGGAATGTTAAACCGTTCGAGTAACTCGATAGGTACGTGGTCGGCCGCTTTGACGAGAAACGCGTAGCTCATCGGGCGATGCTCATGAAAAGCGTTAGTGTACAGTCCGTGTTGTTGATTGATCGGCTTCAGGAGAGCCTCAAAATCGGCGTAAATGACAAAAGGAAGGTTCTGCGTTTTACACCAGCCTTCGAATTTGATGGTCTCTCCCTCCCGCGGCATTATCGGTAATATCGGTTTGTACTCGCCACACAATTTCACGTGCGCCTCGAGGGCCTCCTTACCGCACAATTTATATTTTTTCGGTCGGTCGTCGAAGCTGGTGAAGCATCGTTTACATGTGTGTATACGGTGATCACGCAAATTGTTTTGCGTGCCAACGAGCCGGGAAAAATTAGCAATGTACGCGTAATGAGTTTTCCCCGAATCCAACATATCGTCGATGAGTAAAAGATCAAAATGATTGTTCTTCTCCTCATCGGTGACACGTATCGGATACACGGCATCGCGTGTCGTAGACTTTTTATTTTTGCTCACCGCGTACACGTTGACAGACGTGCCGAGGTTACATCGTTCGAATAAAACGATCTCCGACACGGGTGTGGGTACTGACAACGAAGAAAAGTCATAACGGTATTCCTCATTGCGATAATTTTCCCCGACTCGGTTGCTATTATCATGTGCAACGTGTTTCGCCAGGATCGCCCACTTAAAACATTGTTGGTCAATGTTTTGAGGGTTTATAACGGCCCGCCGAGAAATTATATTTTTAGGCAGCTCTATGTACGATGTACCGACCAGCGGTATGTACTCGTACACACCCAACAGCATACCGTCAATGCGCGATAAGGTGAATCCACTCCCTTTACCCGTGTAAACGTCCTCCTCGGCAAGAATAGTAGAAAAGTCCTCGTCCACCATCGCTACGATATCACTATGGGTAAACACATCCCTCGCCGACGTTTTAAACGCCCTGTTCTCGATAGATGTTTCTACACTCGGAATAACGTAGGTGGCTTCCAATTTAAGATTATACTTAATCGGGTGATCGCGCACGCTTTCGCGTAATTTTTCTATCAATTCCGATTTTATAGAGTTAAGAAAAGCGTTGTAACTGATGCTGTTCTCAACGTTTTTCCTATAATACCACACTACCGAACGGCGTAGTGAGGAATCGACCTCTATAAAGCCGGTCGTGTTCACCGATTGCATACGACCCGCTTTTCTCTTTATAATATTCCTGGCCGACAGAGAGCGTTTTCGCGCTGCAGAGACACCTACATTCATTGTAGTGACGTTAACAACAGGGGTGGGGGGTGATCTCGAACTAGTTGACGGTGTGGGATGATTCACAACGGGTGAACTCGTAGTAGCACCTGACCACACTGGAAAACCCATTGTCTTATTATACTCGACTCCATGTTTAATTAAACCTATTAATTGTAATAACTATTAATAATACTCAAACAGTGATAAAAAATTACATACCATGTTTTTTTTGAATGTGAGTAGACAGATTATATCGACGAGTAAACGGTTGCGAGCAAACACCGCAAGTAAATTGAAAACCTTCATGACTCTTTTGATGACGTAGGAGGTTTGACTGTGTTGTAAACAATTTCATACATTTATCGCAATTAAACATTTTTTCAGTTTATGAAAAAAAGCACAGAGACGGAAAAAATAGTGAAATTAGATAGCAGTGACACGATGTTAAATCCTTATGAAAACTAAAAACACTATGACCCTCTTGAATAAATTAACGCTATTTTATACCATTTGGTTTTCTCAGACAACGTGTTGTTGTTGTTGTTTGAAACGCATTCTCCAAAAACAATACATTAGCTTAATTTACAATGGAGAAAATAGGCTACGATTATTTTTATACCTGTGTTTGTTTTAGTAGCAATATAATATTAGTGTGATCCAATGTCAATTAGTGTGTGATTAACTACTGGTGTTTATATGTATTCCTTCATTACATAAATTTTATTGGTTATTATCCATTTTAATGAAATTTGAAGACTTATATACTCTTCACTCAAAAACCATTATTCGAGGCTCATAATTTAGATAATAGCCTATTGGCATTGAAGCTCCTCGTAAACACTTTCGGTAAAATATCGAGAGTTGCTAAAAATCTGTTTTTAATGCACGATCGAAAACATACTAATTGATTATTGAGTCAAACACTTATATACCCCAGGTGCTAATTACCTTGTTTACATAATTGCACAATAATATGAAATTAGCTCGAGGGCTTATTGCTATATCACTTTCTAATCGTATACGAATTACGTGTTAATTGTTATAATGCCATATAAATCGGGCAATAGTATAGCTAAAGATGATACACGGCGGCGGCGGCGCGTGAACGGCCTTACATATAATCAAATATAGTCAAAGTATCGGTCAACCCATTAGACACTCGGGTAGAGGGGAGGGGGTATATGACTCGGAGAGTCCTGAGGATATGAGACCATACGGCACGAGTTCATACCGGAGGGGGTTTAGAAACATTACCATATAGTAACCCGGAAGCTGGAAGGTTCTGAGATGGTGATCTTATACAATTCACAACGTAGACGACAAGGATGACAAAGTCAGGCGGGGGCGGGGGGTTAGATAACGCTGGTCTTATTACACACATTTAGTATATGTTTAGATGAGAGGAGGGGTAAAAATCATCTCCTCAATGTTCAAGACTTAGAGGAGAGCATCAAAGATTAGAGCAGAGGAGGCTGGGATAAATCACATCGTCAACGTTGACGATAATCGAATACGACGGCGGATTATCAGGAGTGGGAGGGTCAGCATCAATTAACCAATTAGCATCAATTAACCAATTAGTAGTAATTAGCACCAATTAGTAGTAATTAGCACCAATTAGTAGTAATTAGTGACCAATTAGTAACCAATTAGTGATGGGCGGGGTAGCCTGGATTTACCTGGATTTGCG
The DNA here is from genome assembly GCA_027580255.1 of Therioaphis trifolii. Classification (NCBI taxonomy): domain Eukaryota; kingdom Metazoa; phylum Arthropoda; class Insecta; order Hemiptera; family Aphididae; genus Therioaphis; species Therioaphis trifolii. The sequence goes on from CM050406.1 coordinate 31,059,013, forward strand.
GGGGATACAGAACCGGCCATTTTACCCTACTGCCGATCACAAGGAGACATCATCAAACAAAAATAATAATAGTTTATATTGTAAATAAGAAAACCAATTTCCATTTAAAACTGTAAATATTTATTGTTTGTTCATTTATCTGTAATATTCAACACATCAATAAATACATATATATGTATATGCTACAGCTATATCTAAGTTCAAACTATAGTTTAGTATGATCGAATTATGAAATACTTAAAAATTTACCTTTTTTTAGAATTTAAGTTGTGATTTTATCTGTTTTATGAAATGTATTGTAATGTACTTTTATTGTTTCGTATATATTATTTATAATCATCTTGTTAAAATAGTCACAATCACATATTCTGTAATATCCATATATATATATATATATATATATATATATAGATAGTCACAGGCCATGAATTTAATAGATTTAAAAAAATCTGTTTTACAAAAATTTAGATTTATAAATGCTACCTAACTACATGCAAATCACTTGAAACTTTTGTATGTTATTGAGTAATTAATTTTTCATATTATCTATGTTTTAGAAGTATATATATGTATAATTAATTTGCATTGTCTTTACCATGTCCGATTACCCAAAGACTGTGTAGGGACACTTGATGATCGATTCGTACTTTATATGAAAACTTACAAAACTATTATATAAAAAAAGGAGATTAGATAAGGGGTAAAAAAAAAAAAAATTGACAATGAACCACTCAGTTCACAAATACGTGCATCGTTCACGTTATTTGATTACATTTGTTTTTGTAATTCATTAGATATTAAAATGTGAACACAGGGTTCAACAGAAAACAAGTACGCATAAAAATCGACTTAATCGTGAACTCGGCATAACATTTTTTTTTTTTTTTTTTTTTTTTAATTCATTTATAGTTAAAAAAATATTTATCCGGGTTAATAGTTAGAAAAATTGATCGCCACGAATACGAATGTGATATATTGTATTATACTTGACACGACACGCCTAGTATTGTAATAAATAATAATGATATCACATAATGATAATATGTCTCGAGTCAACACCATAAGTCTTTCGCCGATCATAAGTTACCTACGCATAACACTCGTAAGATTTCTGGAAAACGGGTGATCGATATTCATATACGTTTACCGGATGGCGTTAGATTAACGGGATCAACTGTTGTGGACCGTGAATGACATTTCGAATGTACAGGTGACGCGTTTACGTGTTTCGATAATTTGTTGTGAATATTATGAGTGTTTAGTGGCCAATCAATATGTTTACAGATGGGTAATGAGCGCGGGCTTTTTGACATCTAACGGTATCAATCCAAAGCGTTTTCCTTTTGACACGAGCCTCGTCTTCGAGTTGCGAACGCGCTTCTTGCAAACCCAAATGCCCCGTTCTGGCACAGTGCAACTGATAATTGAGCGTTTTCAATTGTTCTTGTAGATCTTTCACTTCCGATTTAAGACTAAGACATAACAATCGCAATGTACCCATTCGTGGAATTCGTTTCGAGTATTAAACTCAGTATACCTTAATTGTGCGCTGTCTTTGCAATTTTCGTCCGCTGGACGTTTTAGCCGATTGTACAATCTCGTTTCAGCGGTCATTTTTGCTTTTTCTAAATTTGTTATCACGCGAAGAAGACCTCCGATCAAATTTTCTGAATCGCCCAGTCGCTGGACAACCTATTTCATAAGAACATCGAGTTATGCAGTACTTACAGTATTATAATTATTGTCATCGGCTAATTCATTTTAAACGAAGTATTAACAAGTTATCAAATTATAATCAAATAATACACTTTTACAATATCGATGGTTCCAAGGCAATAGGGCCCAAGCGACACTTGGTGCCTAAGCGACAATTTATATATTTTCAGAAAGAAGAGATATAACGTATATTAAGCGAATAATATGATTCACTATTCGTGGATACTCGCAATGTAGCTATGTTTTATACTGAGCTAAAAAGAATGGATTTTACGATATATTCACACAATTAATTAAAATATTTAAAAATTAGTGTAAAAGTACTTTGTGATGAAATGAGTTATAATTTACAATATTCCCAATTAAATACTAATTGTAATTATTTTTTTAAATTAATTTTTTATTATTTGTATAGATACAAAAAAAATCTTAAAGTGATAGCTTATTTAATTTTTGTTATTTAATCTTGTAATAATATAAAAATATTTATTTTAATCATAATCTTAAAGTTTCTAAATTTGACCAAAATTAGTATACTAGTAAAATAGTGATGAACAAAAAATATGATAAAACTAATTTTATACCGATTGTTATTTTTGATATAAAATTGTAGATTGATTAAAAGTAATTTTATTTTATTTAAAATAGAAATAGGTATACAAATTTATTACGATAATTGTATTAAAATAATACATTTTTAAATTTATGCAATTATTTTTAGTGGAAAAACTAGTGGGGATTAAGTGACACGATTAATGTATCATCAAAAAACTGGGGCATACGCACCAAAAATTTTAATTATTTCATAACAATTTTTCTTTTTAATATTTCAATAGTAATAATTAATACGAAATTGTTAAAAAATTATTTAAGTGAAATTCTTAAAAATTAGTATGAAAAAATTAATTGGAGTTTGAAATGTAAAATAACATAAAAAAACATTTTTTCGCTCCCCTGAAAACTTGATAAAATGTCATTTGGGCCCTTTCGCCTTGAAGCCATCGATATAACTAATATGAACTCTGATAATCACTGTAATTTAAAAACTATCAGTACCTACTTAATTTCTATAGAATTAGATCAGTAATTAACAATAATTTAGATGTACAAATATTTTAGAGTTGTTAAATAAAATAAATAACTATTTCATTAGTTAATTTTACTATAAATTTAATATAATATAAAAATTGGTTAAAAACAAGATCTTCAGTCTTCAATCCTTAGATTGGTTTGCTGCAGTTCTCCATACGTCCCTATCGTTACTCAATTCTTTTAATTACTTATAACCAGGGCCCGGATTTTATAGAATTTTCTAATTATTATAGAATACTGATAAAAATAGCAGGGTGGGCTATGAATTTGTTTTATACACCAGGGACTCTAAATATGAAATTTTATTTTGCTATTTTTTACATATTTGATGCATTTTGGATTTTTTAGTGTTATTTTGAGTGTTGGTACTATTTTTCTTATATAATGCTTTATTTAGTAGTTTTTATAAATATCGTTTATATCGAGAAAAATTATTATTCATTTATGTGAATTCATAACAAAAATTACCACATTTTTGATTCGTAATTAATTTATAAATAATATTATAATTGTAGTTTAGGTATACAATATTAAACATGTTAGTCTATTTTCAAAGAAGCTCAGAAATATCGAATATTATACATTTTATGCCCTCTAATCTGTTTTATTTATAAATATTTCATTATTGTTTAGATTTTACAATTTTCTTTAAGTAATAGGTACGTATTAATTCAAAAGATAAAAATTTAAACCACCAGTAAAAGGTGATAATTTCAAAAAAATGTTTATTTTGTTGCTATTTATGATATTTTTATGGCATATTATAACGCATATTTTAAGGATTTTTTGGTCATATTATAGCGCATATTTTAGTACTTTTTGGTGCTATAAAATCCGAACCCTGCTTATAACTATTCTTTAATATTTATTAACTGTTGAAATTATTTACTAATTTGTAGTTGAATTTGATGATAAACTTACTCGTTGTAACATTTATTAATATTATTTTCATAAATCATTAATTTCATGATAGCAATATTATTATTATTATTATTATTATTATTTAGTTCAGAACTACTTTTTTGAGCTGTAGTTTTCATTTATAAAAGTTATTTTCAATAATTTTGTATATTAGAGATTGCATATTGATAACATTTTGAAATGATCGTTTTCCTTTATACTCAAAAGATTTTCTATGTAAAAGGAATTACTTACTACAAAAAAGTTAAGTTAACATGATAAAAATTAAAGACTGCCATAAACGAGATTTTCATTAAATGGTTTTGAGTTGATAAATAACTATCCCAATATCCCAAAAGAAGCAATACTAGAAATTTGAAATTTTTACCAAATGTTATAATTTTATATGGTTAGAATTGAAACTTTGCTTAAATTAATTTTATTAATGCAATTTTTGTGTTGTAATAATCAGTATATTATTGTCCATGGACCGAAGAGACGATAGATGAACTTCTACTATCACTATGACACTATATTATGTTCATATCTAAACGGATTTATAAAAAATTGCATTGTTTGTTATGATGTGAATTATATTATTCACTACTGTAAACTTAAGTATAATTAGAACGAGTATGTATAATAAAACGTAACTATTAAACACAAACATTTATGTCATATAATAAATAAATTATTTTTAATAAATACGAATGAAAATACGAGAAAATAAAAAATATGATTATGGGTTAAATGTTCATAATATCATTTGCAAACCTTCAACAATATGTTGTTTGTCATTGCTTTGTTCCGGAATAATAGTTTTATATACCTACATTGTTTGTAATACTTTTATTTATAAAATATTTTTTTTTGTAATTTTTAGTACCAACTAATACATTTTTTCGATATACATATTTTTAATTTTTTTTTACATATTTTAATAAAATTAATTACATATTTATGTACATATTTTGATTTTCTTATTACAATAAAGTCCGTTCCCTATTCATAATATATCTTTTATTATTATAAAAAATCTCCCTTGAGTCATTTATTACTTTTCAATTTTTTATCAGTTATACTCGTACGTTCTGGTTAAAATAGACTCACTATTTGAATAGGATTTATGATCTTTTATATTCTTGAAACGATTGTACTTAAAATAAATTACAAAATGTATTAGTAAAATATCATTAATTAAATTTTGTTTGACCTTTCGAGTTTAAACTAAAACCATATCTTAAAAGTCAATATTGTTAATTCTAATATATATATATATATACATATATATATATACACACACACACACACACATATATATATATATATATATATATATATATATATATATATATATATATATATATATATATATATATATATATGTATATACAATTATGAATAATATGTTTCTTAAATAAATATATTTAACAAATTGCCGTCTGAATTACTTGTTTCAAGTCATTTGCAACAGCTTGTTCTACTTGTTGAGTATCTGATATAAACCGTGATAAAGCTATATCCACTACATCCGCTTGGTCTCTTAATCTCTTAGCGCTTTTTTTAAGTACATGTTCATCAACTATAGATCTCAAAAGGACTGAATCCTTTAAAACTTGTTCAGCTTCGTCGTACAAACTTTTTGTAGCTACTTCCCATTCCTGGACCGACAAATAAGTGCTGTAAAGCAGGTACAAAAATTGAATACACATAAACTTTAAATTAAGGCTAAAATGTTATGCTTATCGTATACAAATACAATTTGATAAAACACGTATTAAAATAATTCCATAATCCATAATACATTAAAAATAATGTATTTTAATTTTTAATAAACCCATCCTTTTTTTATTTTTTCGAGAACATTTTTCAAAAATTATCTCTTATTCTATTTGACACACGAATGAAAAATATCTGTTATAAGTTGCCGACGACACAATTATAGTAAATAAAAACTATATAAATAATCATAACAACTAGTATACTGTATAATCATTATGCTATGTTATCATATCAACTTGCAATTATATGAAGATATTAGGGTAAATATTAGGATTACAATACTATTTATTATCGTAGAACACACATTTAGAGAGTAAAAAGAATTTTTCTAAAATCATTTCAACTTTTATGTAACTTTATGAACCACTTAGAATATTCTGAAATTAAAAAGAAATGCTGTAAACCTTTTTTTTATTTTTAAAGCTGAATCTAAAGTCACAAAAAATTTTGGAATAAACTTATAGATTTAATATAATTAATATTCAGGAAAATGACTCAAAGATCCGAGGGCGATCACCCCCTAGCACCACCAAACCGTGCCTATGAATAGCACTCTTGCAGTGGTTGTTTAACAAATTTGACTAAACAGTTGCATTGTAACAATTACGAAATAGGTAGTATAATATTCATAAATCATGATGAAATGTGTAAAAAATAATTATCAATTTTCAAAAATTATATAATCATATTTCAAAAAAAAAAAAAAAAAATGTATGAACTGTAAAATCTGGAACCTATAGATTATGCTAGGTGATATCTACTTAAATTCTAAACAATAATATACGAAAGGTATTATACAAACTTTTCCAAATCGTTATCAGCATCGACGTGTGACATTATAGTCGGAGATTGAATATTCAATTCTAAATTTAAAGTATCGATTTTAAACGATCTATTTTTATTGCTCCAATTTTCTTCGAGTTGATACTTAACGTGTTTGTTACGTTGTAATTGTTCATTTAATTGACATAGGGTGTTACAAAATAAATTTCCGATTTCACCAATTAGTTCTTTTTCCTATGATTACAATTTTATAATATTAAACTCACGACGGGTGGGAGTGTGTGTGTGTGGGGGGGGGACATACTTTGATCAATTCTACTTGTCCAGGATCCAACGTCAAGTCCGTATCCAATCTGAACGATCGTCGTTCTAAGCACTCGGTGGATATGGAACATATGATGCCCAAAGCTGTCTGTGCCCTCGACGTTTTTGTTTTGCTCAACAACACCGAATCGATTTCGTTTCTCATTCTCTCCAAAACCTGGAACATATTATTTTTCCACCTATCGATGTTTCGGGCCATGTCGGAAATCTTCTTGGTGCTGTCCAACATGCATTTGTCCACTGATCCGGATAACGTGTTGATCGCGCGCTGCACGTTGTACTCGACCCTGTGCTCGTCGAACGGTTCACAAAAATATTACACACGTTTTCGCGTACGCATTCGTGACGTTTAGTAACTTACACATTCGACTGATGATGCCCCTTGATCGACCGGCGTAGTAAATCCTCGTTGTGTCCTTGCCACTGCACGAATGTGTACAAATCTCTCTCCTGTTTTTCAGGAGTTTTGCACATGTTATACGTGGTACACGATCGGCGGACGTCTGGGTCGGTGTTTTCTTGCGATACCATGTCACACATGGTGTTCTGTTTTACCAGCGATTTGTCCATGATAGGTTTTTTAAGTAGTGACGCGTGAAAATCGATATTTAGTTTTGGTTTGTTTATGATTATTATCACTGTTCAAATAAAAAAATACCCTTAATATTTTTTACTACGGTTACGAAAATAATAATTTTAAATTCGCGTAATTCAAACAATTAAACAGTGACGATTGTTGTGATAAAACCGCTGATGAAAAGTTTCTTTTAAACGTTAGAGAGAAAAAAAAAATTTAAAAACGTTAAAAAACGCGATTTGTCGCGTATTGTTTCATGATACCTAGAAGATAACAGGATACTATAAGAACGGCATAAAGTCAATTAGATTTGCGTCTTCGTCGTGTATTCGAGTAGGTGTTGAAAAACACTGAAAAGAAAAACGATTTACAAATAATACATCGTAACAATCGTCGAAACACATGAAAAAACTTACATTATTTTGTGTGCAAAATGCACGTGTGTGCTATAGAATATCTTTCGGAAATACAGTACGAAAGAAACTCGCAATCAATATTTCACAATCTACTAGCTACACGCAGTATCGTAGCAACGTAGATAATATTATGATGTTTAAACACCCGTGTTGGAAATGGAAAATAACGTAAAGTGACTATTGTCGGCGATGAATAGTGATTATTACAATAATTGTTTGAGTTCGGTTTGAACAGACAACCTATATGATTTAAACATTAATTATCATACGCCCATGATTTCGTGTTAAAGAAAGTTTTTTATAAGGCGTAGTTCATCATCCTGAACCAAAAACTCAGACGGGCTAAGTGAATTGCGTACCTCGTACGTTTAAAGGCGTTTAGTAAAAATGAAATATTTTCATGGATATTTATTAAAGCTTCAAACTATATTTGAGTGAAAACTTTGTAACGAACTTTGACGTTTACATATATGCGCGAATGGGATCTCAATTATTCATGTGGTATAGAATTAATAAATGATTTAATTCACCATGCACTATGCACCTTGTTTTCGATGACGTATGACAATTTAAAGACGATTGCAGCAATTTTCGTGAATTAAAAAAAAAAAATAATAATATTACTATAGTAATTATTAATAAAATCACTATTAAATTGTGATAAAATTGGTTAAAGATCATACCGATGACATAGATTGATGAAATTAAAAATACTGTAATCTATAATATATCTGTAATATACAATTTGTGTCCAATTTTAAACGATCGGTATTGTTGAGTTTTCAAAAATAAAATAAAATACTTTCAAACTAAATGCAAAAGTTTTCATTTATAAATACTTATAAATCAAATCAGAGTATAGCGCACGTGCGCGTTGATAGAGTCGAGAAAATGTATAAAATATGTTTAGAACAGGGGTAAGTTTTAAATGATTTCAAAAAACTTGATTTCAGCCTGACGCCATTTGACCAAAAACATCGAGTTGTACCAAAAATTATAATTACACTGTATGACGTATGATTTTCTATTTGGAACATTATTTATACATATATGCATAAGTATGAGACTCCACTGAAATAAATATCTACATAATAGATACAATTGTCAATTATATTATAAATCTCAACAACGACGAAGAAACTTATATTTAAAAACGAAATATGAAATGTGATCACTACCCCAATGGTATTATTATTTTTCTTTATTTATGAAAAAAATACAGAATAATGCACTTCCCATCACTACGTTATTCATACAGTGGTTATATGTTTTAAGTGAACAGAAAAAAAAAACTAATTCGTAAAATGAAAATTTTGATGGGATATTTATATATCTCATAAGTGAAATGGTAATCTCAAACTGTTGTCAAGTAGGTTGGTCGACATAATTTATTGGTATATAACATTTTAATTTGACTTGTCAATCATCATTAATTGATTAGGTAGCTAATAATAGTCATGGTATTCGTAAGTATCAATAATTGTTATAATTGTGATTGAAATAAGCAAAAAAAAAAACAAAATATTAAGAAAATCAAAGTAGGAGGAAAAACAGAATAAGAAAAAAATTATAATAAAATAAAATAAAATCATATAAAACTTATAGGCTTTTTTAATAAATATATTTTTTATAATGTCCTTTGTCAAACCGAAGTTTATGTGTTTTCGAACCGAGCAAACACGTAAATAATTTTGAACCACTATTTAGCATACATAACGATTTTGGTAGATCAATTCTACCACAAAATTTACCGTAACTAAGATAAGCAGACGAAAAAAAAACACAAAAGCATGTAGTTTTTGATAACATAAACTAGTTATTTATTAATATTTTAATCATTTCAATTTTAAACTAACATAAATACAAGAGACGTAACATACCAACATCTTTATATTATTTTTTGGTAACTTTTACGTTAAGAATGTTTCAATTCTTTTTCAATATAATAATACAAATGTTCATATTTTTTACTCAATGATAGTTTAGATCCACGAGGAAATGCATAAATCGCATTTTCCGAGATCATTTCAATCATTTTCACGTCCATCATCATTTGTTTGTAATCAGTACTTTTAATAACATGACAAAAGGAAGCATTGGCACAATACTACGAAACAAATAAACGAATTATAAAATGTATTAATTATCTAAAAGAAGACTAATTAACTTACATCATTTATATTAATAACACTGCATTCAGATGTTCTTTCATGTCTAAATACTAGAACTTTGGTGAGTAATTTATTGGTTAATGGCTGGGAGTCTACTAATGCTTTTAACTTTGCACGAATACTATTTAAAACCGTTCGCATGTTGTTTTCAAATATTTGTTGATGCAGATACATATTTTTTGATTGACATTCTTCGTCAGTGTTTTTAGGCAAATATTTCGTAAACTATAAATCGAGAGAAAATTCATTAAAAAAAAAAAATAATTTAAAAAAAAAATTATAAATTAAATGATTCTACATATTATTTATTATGGACAAAGTATACATTTTGAAATAGTTTTCAACCATCGTTATCTACAACCACGGATGTGATCAGGTTACACATAAATATTGTAAAAAAAATAATAAAAAAAATGAATTCAACATATTTTGTAACACATTATTAGAAACGATTACTAATTCTACAAAAAACCTCAAATTAATACAGCAGTATTACTAAAAAAAAAAAAAAAAAATGGTAAACAAATACCTCTTTGTAAAATGAATTGTATAAAGTTGTTAATTGGTTCATACAATTTTCATTTGAGAGAAAACTTTCAGACCAGTCAATTAGTGTTTCTGGGTCACCTTCTATCAATGATACAGTAACCATGATTCCTTGTGATTCCAATATTTGGGCCATTTTTAAAGCGACTATTCCGCCCCAGGATTCACCGACGAGAGATACATAATCTTGATTCGATATGCTTTTGAGTTTCTACGACAAATTAACAAAAAAAGTACCCAGGTAATCAAATGTATACGAATTAGTAATTATTTTTTTTTTAACTTACTGTTACTAAAATCTCTGATATTTCGTCAATCGAACTTATGTTTTCGGGAAGATTAGCTTCAAACGTGGGATATAACAGTTTTTTGTAAAACTTTTTCATGAGCTTAGGTTTAAATCCAGGTATTACAAATAGTGGTACTACACATTTCGTTTGTGAAAAACTTGGACTTCTCGTTTGAACTTCAACAAAACACGCTTCTTTTGTAAAATTGTCCTTTAAAAGATATAACTCATCAAGAGAATCAGGAAAAACGTTTTTCATAATTTCTTTCATTTGCTGATACTCTGAAATGTATTGTATACTCTTTATTAATGTTCTGAAAACATGAAACCAGAAATAACACCAATAATTTACAATCGAATTTTTTCCGTCGGAATCACGACAGATTTTGAATTACAGAAAATTATATACATTGAATGCTATTAAATATTAGGGCTAACACATATTTGATAAAGAATAAAAACCTAACTTAACTCTTAATAATAAAAAAAATTGAAAATTGAAAAATACAAATAATTAAAAGTAAACGATATGTTACTAAACAAATGAACTGAGTAAGTGGAAAACTGTTAATATAATATTAGCGATGCATTGTAACTGATAATTGTTTTTGGGTGGCGTCATAATCATTGAAAATCATGTTCCGAAAATTCAATTTTTGGCTTATAGGTACGTGCAATGAGAATACATGTGCAATAAAAATAAATAACATAGAATGCGATTATTTAGTTAATTCGTTATCAGATGCATGGAATCATTTAATTATTAATGAATCACAGTGTGTTCTTTTCATCACCAAGCAACCAGTAACCTAATTACCATAAAATTTAAAAATTCAGAAATTACTTTTAAATCTATAGTCATTTTCTGTGGAGCATATAATCGAAGAAGTTCCTTGGGTGTTTGACTTTTGAAAGAACAAATCTAGTGAAGACAAGATTTTTGCGGTTCCGTTTTGTTGTAATAACTCTTCGTCCCAGGAAATATTTAATGCTTTAACACCAATTGATTTTAGTTCATTACAGATATGTTCTCCTTTGCTTGAAATACATACAAACGAAGTCGTTATTTTTTTGTTCTTAAACTTTTCAAAAGAATATCGTATATTATTCATTTTTCTGTCATCAAACTGTAACCAAAGATAATAAATATGAGGAATACTTAAAATGTATATGAAATTAAAAATTAAACCTAAACAATACCTACCTGATTCAATACAAATATTGAACCTAAATCATTTGATGATGTCAAACAGTTCAACCAGTTGAGTGTGTCTTCTTTCGTTTGTAAGTGTGAATCTGATTCAATTTGTATAGGTATGTTCCGAGATATCAGTTGATTAAATCTATTGCAATGGTTATAAGTATTGAAAAGCATAACATATTCTAAAATAAGCAAATTACAAACCTTTTGGAGGTAGTTGTTGACATCAAACACGAATTGACGGAAATCACAATTTTTCGAGCTCCTCGATTAACCAACCATTCGGCAAGGTCTATCCAATCAGATTTATGGTCTGAAATTGAAATTGGTTATTTAATTTAAAATAATGATCATACTTGTAAAATAATATACCAATTATCAAATAAAAATGATCTGGGTTACATTGGTACGTCCATTGTTTAACATTTTCTTGATAATTAGACACTTTATTATAATCACTAAAAGACAATACAAATTTCTGCGAAATATTTGCTTTGAATGCAGTTCTATAAAAAAAAAAAAAAATAGGAGTGGATATAATATAACATTACATAGTGAATTATGAAAAAAATAATTTGCTTCTTGTACCTCAATGTTTCAAATTCATTGTAGATTTTAATCGGAGATGTGGGTACATAACACTGAAATGGTTTGATGACACCTCTATTCAATCCATCTATGAATGCTTTATGAATAATTCGTTTATTGCGATCATTCTCGATTAATAACAAATTTGAACTTATGACAGTGAATGATATGTCTTTCAAAAACGTTCTTGTTCCTTTACAAACAGTGATATTACAGTGAATATTATGTTTATTATATAGTTTACATATGATTATGATTATTTATATTTACAATACCTATAATCTTTTAGTATGAACAAGTATTTTAAAATCACGTTGAACGTAATATCAAAAATATATTGAAATTTCGAATAGTTTTTTTTCGTTTTAGTTAATTTATGTTACTTTTCAGTTTTTTTTTTTTTAGTCAGTTTTTTTTAAAATTAATTACCCAAGTATCTATGATTTTTCATATCGGATTTGGAAAAACTTATAAAAATTCCATGATCAGCTAATGATCGAAAAGCTGATTGAAGTGCTTCGCCGCTCGAAAAATCAAAAATGATATCAATACCTTTGCCCTTGGTCATAATTTTAATTTGTATGTCAAACTGATTTTTTGTGTTGATTAGTATTCTTGAATGTGGTAGCTTAAAATGAAAGTTCAATTATGGTTGATAGATTCGGTCACTGATTGATTTTGTTATTGATTACAATCGTTACCTCTGGAAATATATTAGAAAGAAGTTCTGCTTGTTGGCTTGACTCTACAATTGCATATACATCGACATTTTCCGACAAACTTATCGAAATTGCTGCTTGTCCAATTGGGTGCAATCCCGAGGTAACTAAAACCGATTTAAGGTATTTTTGTTTGGGCACAATAACTTGAAACACGTAGTAACACTGAAATGAATAAAGTAAAATGAATAAAAGCTTAATATGTGTTATTAGAGGTCTAATTACCAAAGCATAAGACAAAGGGACAGTTGAGGCATCTTTTAGCGACCAGTTTGATGGGACAGGCCACCACAATAATGGATCATATTTGAGTTGTGATGATGTTTGATCATATGAAGTTATCCCCATTATTTTATCATTGTTTTCGACGAAACCGGAGTATTCCAATGGTCCGAATTCATTCTATATTTGACAAAGGTCAATTTAATTTTATATGTCTGACTTAACAATTAAATTTCACAATTACTTCGGTGTCATCTTCAACTACAGAATCTTTGAAGTTTAATCCCAAATATTCAATTTTCAATTTCCTGTCACTAAATTAAATGCACTTGAGTAAGATTTAATGCATAGTTGAATTTGATATGTACAAATTACTATACCTGTCGGTAGCGAAAATCTTTGGTAAGGAATTTTTCAAGAACAAACTATTGTCGGTAACATCTGGCAGGGATATTCTTTTGTAGGAACCCCATTCACCGTTTTTATAAATATTGACTATTAGTCCAATAGATAATTGTTCTTTGTAAAATGTTTTACCGGGTTCAAATTCTGGTGCATTTGAATCTAAAATAAATAAGAACCTAAAATCCAAATGGGATATAAATACTTGTTATTGGTTGGATTCGATTAAAGTAACTGATACCTCAGTTTCTGTGATTTATATTTTCTCAACATGTTGTTCACGTAAGTGTTAACTCCTTCTAATGGCTCATCATTGGAGACTATATAGATCAAATGGTTCGACGAGTGTAATGTTTGCCTTAAATTTAAGCCATGTTTGTCACCAAATGGTCTTATGAACACGCAGTTATCTTCAATTGTACGTTTCTTTAAAATAAATATTTCATTTTGTATGGTTTCGACATTTTATTTATTTTAAATTAATTATTTACCTTTTTAATCAACACTAAAACATTATTATCGTCAAGTGGCTGTTGAGTAATTACTTTCCAATCTTGAAAGTCTCCTAGTTTTTGTTTAGAACACACAATGATGTAACTTTCCTTTTTGTTTGACAACGTTTTCATTGTATCTTGCAAATAATTTACATTTGTCACCGTAACAAATCTTCCCGTTTCATCGTAGTCCGTGACGTTTTTAACATCTTCCCAATTAATTGTTGCATTCTGCTCAATAAGTAATATGTTAACATACAATTAATTATCTTGCATTTTATTGATGAAATATCCCTATTTCGAAAAATTTATTCTTACATCAATCCATAGTTTGTTTGCAGTGATATGTTCGATTGATTTTTCACATTCTATAGAAGTAGGATCATTGTAGTGATACGGTATACATAATATAAGTTTACCAGTATTAGTATTAAAATTGAATTCGTCAGCCTCCAAAATGATATCAAATGAGCTGCGTATAAAGTCGTTAACAGTCTGAATTGGAATGATTAAAACACATTGTACCATTAGCATTGTCCAAATTAATTTAATATTAGAGTAAGTAACTAAATATACTTATGGAACATAGTGATATTTTCATTGTTACCGACTGAGTTAAAGTTGATGAAAATTTTAATTCGATAATTTGTAGGTATTCAAGTATGAATAGTTGTTTAGATTTTTAATTAGTGTAAAATATTAACTGATTGTGATAAATATAATAGAAATGTTTCATTAAACTCTACGAACCTAATTGATTATCATTTGATTTTATTTTAGGAGTATTCAATGGATTTTGATTAATGATGTTAAAATTATTACATCAATATAATATATATATACAGGGCCGCAGCTAAGGGGGGGCTAGGGGGGTCTTTTGCCCCGGGCGGCAAATTTTTAGGGGCGGCAAAATATAGAAACATTTTTTTTTTCTAACACTGAAATGCTACGATAATTATACGCGCGTACCGCCGACTTATTTATACCACAATAACGACGGTCGACGTCGGGTATCCGCAAGCCGGATGAAGTAAATGAAAGTGAAATGAACAGCAGATTTGATGCATTGAAAGATGTTAATAGTAAATTTGGTTTTTTGAGTGGTTCTCAAATAAACGAAATAGATTCTACAACTTTACAAGTTAGAGCTAAAACATTAGCTGACAGTTACCCGGATGATCTAAATAAAGAAGAGCTTGTTAGTGAAATAGAAAGTTTTAAATTCCATGCCTTTGAAATTGACAAAAGTCTGAGAAATGCGACAGCGCAGTCTACTTTTAAAGTTATTTATGAGCAACATTTAGAAGAGATCTACCCAAATATTACGATAGCCCTACAAATATTTCTAACACTTCCAGTCTCTGTTGCTTCGGCGGAAAGAAGCTTCAGTAAACTGAAACTTATAAAAAATTATTTAAGGAACACTATGAAACAACAAATATTAAACAATTTAAGTATAATATCAATTGAACATCAAAGAGCATCATCAATCTCATTTGAAGAAATAATTAAAACATTTGCAGCCAAAAAATCAAGAAAAATCAAATTTTTATAAATATTTAATATACACTTTTAGTTTTTAAGAATAGCTTTGTTATGTATATTTTGCCTGAAATACAAATAAAAGTTTTAGCATGCATTTTTATGTCTTAATTTTTCAGAAAACCTAACTTATCATTTAACAACAGTATAATAGCATATTTGTCACTTAACATTCAAATAAATATTAAATATTTTAGAATTTTCTCAAACTTATATTGTAATAACAACACTGAAATTTATTTGTTAATTATTGGGGCTGAGTGATGGAAAGAGGGGCGGCAAAATTAGAGCTTGCCCCTCCTAGAATAATGTGTGGCTGCGGCCCTGTATATATATATATATATATATATATATATATATATATATATATATATATATATATATATATATATATATATATATATAATACATATATTATATATGTATACAAATATACCTTGCATTTTGAATGATTAAATGGAATAAATGCTTGATCTTCTATTTTCATATTTGAAAACTTATTTTCTGATAATATTATAGGACATGTAATAACATCTGATATTTTTAATCCAGCACAAGTTATTTCTTTTGTTATAATATTATAATCTACGTGAACGTCATCTGAAATATTATCGATTTATCATGTAATAGTCATTAATAATGATTAATTCAAATATTTTAGAAATCATTATTTTAATGCGTGTACCTCCTTCGATGTTTTTTTCAAACACTTTTGGACTAACAGTTATTTGTCTAATTGAAGCCACTGCTTCTCGGAAACGTATATTCATATTTTCTAACAATGGAAACTTTAATAATCCATCCAAAAAGTATATCCAGTCGTTTTTCCATTTCACACAACCTTGTATATTATTCTTGTAAATATTAATATTGGTTATATTTTTGAAATTATCTCCTAAATGGAACCCGTTGCTTTCGAAAACTGCATAAACTTCATCTTTTGATACGCATCCATGGAAATGTTCAAATGTTTCTCTGTTAGGTTTGTTTAACTTCACATCATCGCTGTGTATATATTGTAATCGTCCAGTAAATATAACCTCATTGTTGATACTGTATTCAAAATGGCCAGATCCCCATTGAATCATCAAGTGACACTCAGCCGATCCTAAAAAAATAAACAATTCAAATTATAAATTTAATTAAATAATTTATTATTCTGAGAATGTTTACCCTTCGGGTGAATTTCGATATTATTTTTAAACCGTAAATTTGTAAACTGTACTGATTCCTGCATAATAGTTTCGTTGTTCATTTTAATAAATGCCTTCCAAACCTGTATCTGAAATATATAAATAATGCATTTTAAGAATTAATACAATTCATATCACCTATTAATGTTAACTCACTAGAACGAAAGAAAATGGCACAACGTGATGACCCTGTATTTGATGTTGTATTATATGATTATTATCATTTAGCAATATTTTAGATATGATTTCGCCAGAATTTCCATCTAACTAAAATAATTAAATAAACAGTTTATTGTCTTAACAAATTGAGTTGAACATTTTTTTAAATTAATTATATATGAAACAGAAAGATAAAGTATTGAATGGTTTTAAATAGTGTTTGTTTATTATTTATTTGAGATGGCCTAAAGAAATTAAAAATATATCAAAATTCCATTCATTAATAATTTACTATCTGTCTTTGATTTAACAGCTAATGTGTTAATATTTACATATGACACTAAATTTTATTCAATTATTAATAATCAGGATGATGCAATTAATCTCCAAGAGAATTTAGATAGGTTTTCCTTATGGTGTCACGAAAATTTATTACCAGTAAATAATAATAAGTGTAATGCTATCTCTTTTACTAAAAAAAATATCCTTTAGTTTTCAATTATAAGATTAATAATATGAATATTAACCTAGTGGATTCAGTTAGAGATTTAGGTGTGCTCTTTTTCTGTAATTTATCTTTTACTCTTAATACTAACATAGTCATTAAAAAAGCATTTAAAATTCTGGGTTTTATATTAAGAAATACTAGAGAATTTAAAAATATTCAAGTACTAAAAACGCTCTATTGCTCCTTTGTTAGATCTAACTTAGAATTTGGATCATTAATATGGACTAAAAATTCAACCGATCAACTGGTTGATAATGTTCAATATAAATTCCTGAAATAAATTGCTTTCCGCTTAAATTTACCAATCTCCAGAAATTCAACGTCATTAGTAAGACATTCTATCAGTATTCAGCCATGCGAAGTTAGACGTAAGATATCTGACATATTATTAATTTATGATCTTCTAAATAACAAAATTGATTGTCCTGAATTTTTAAGTAAGATTGGTACTGTAACTCATAACTGTTCAATTAGAAGCTCATGTTTATTTTTTGTGCCTTTAAAAAAAAATAAATATTTGTACCGATTCTTTTTTTCCGAGAGCGCTTACGTTATGCAATCTAATTTGTAATGAATTTGATTTTTTTTTATGTCTCGTGATTGTATTAGAATGAAAGCTCTGTTTTTATTTTCAAGTTAAAACCATTATTATTATCATTATTATTTTTATTATGTGTGTCACAATTTATGTATTTAACCATTTAATTTAACCCAAAACTTATATTGTTCCTATATATTATTATTTTTTCTTTATGTTTTTGGTTGTCTAGATTATTATTATATCTTCTCTGTTAAAATGCTTTTCCCATAAAAACGATGATATAAAAAAAAAATTAAATATCACAGACATTTCTCAGTTAATTGTATAATTAAAATTAAAGACTTACGTGAACATGCCATTTTTTTAAATTCCTTTACAGATGGCTTAATTATATAATAATATAATAAGTATTTCAGATAAAGTTTATTTAGTTATATTTATATTCATATAATATTATGTGAGACATAAAGTAGGTATTTGATATGTGTGTAATTTTTTTTATTCGTGAAATACAATTCAATCAAACGTCATTAAACATTATAAATCGGTCACTTACTACTCTATTTGAGGTCTTAGAGAGTGAAACGTTATACTGTACATTATGATCCCACAGAGGAAAGTTACACATTGTTGGGGTACCTCTACCAACCGGCAATGTGACTTTTGGATAAAGTGCTTCAATTTTTGGATTTAATCCACTAGCATACATTCTGAAATGAAAATCGAACAATAATTGATTGTATTATATTTGTGTAATTTGAACATGAGTATTTAAAAAGAATTAAAAGTGCTATGAAATACTCTAAAATTCTTTATAATCTGTTCGCTCATAGTATAATACATGCAAAGTACACTCAGTTATAACATGACATATTTTTCTGCAGGACAGAGTCGGCATAGTCAACAGGCAACAATATTAAGCTGACGTCGCTGTTTACACACTTTATGTCATATGCAGTTGTAGGCATTTAAAGACACAAGACGGTACACAAGACCGAACAGTAACCTAACCGAGATGGACTTACGGACCGAGTTGAGCATAGTTTTTTTCTATTAAAGGCCTTCCCACACTAAATACGTCGACGTCCGTTGCGATGACGTACGTCTAAAGTATACGTTCAACGCAACGTACACAGGTCCCACACTAAATGCGTTTATTGGTTATCCGTCAGCTAAAAGCTAACTATAAATTATAATTATTTCTATCTACCAAATCAACTTTTGATTACAAAATGTACAATGTATTACTGGCTTATTACTGCAGTTACCTACTATATTCCTTTATCTGATTGTTTGCTCCATCACCATTGCATGCAAGTCACTACTTTTAGTATTCACACTAAACAGGTATTTTTGAATAGGTAAAGACGTGTTCTGTGTGTGTCTTAACTTCTTAAGATTTAGTTTATTCAATTAAATTTTTAAAGTAAATATAAATAATAAATAATAAATATGACGTTATGTACGCGATCTAAACGGCTATTGGCATTGTTATTATTAATAAGAAGAAAGAAAAAATATACATTAAAGAAAACTAGACTTTGGGTACATTCTATGAATCGAACACGATCAGAAAACGGAGAATTCAAAAAATTATGTGTTGAACTTGAATTATATCCAGATCGATATTTCAATACCTTCAAAATGAACAAAGATCAATTCGATATATTATACACACTTTTAAAAAACTCGCTTTCTAAAAATGATACAAATTTTAGAAAAAGTATACCCGCTAAAGAACGACTTGTAGTCACATAAATTGTGAAGATAAAACTATTTTAAAATATTAATAAAATATGGTTCTATTCGAATGTCGACGCATTCAACTGATAGCAATTTTATATCGTACGTCGACGCGCCGGACGGACGTACCCGACTTTTGACGCGTCGTACCTGGTGTGCGGATTCGTATTTGAATACGTTAAATTCAAAAAGAGTACGTTGACATACGTCATCGCAACGGACATCGACGTATTTAGTGTGGGAAGGCCTTAACTATGTGTTTGATAATATATAGAAATAATAATTGAAGAAAAATAGCGTCAATTTCCGTACGACGTTCGATATCAGAGACAACTCACTTTCCAATTGCAGTTAGTAAAAAACGAACCGAATCGGCTCCAAAAACTCTCTTTGTCAACGGTATGTTGGTCACCGTGTCTGGAAGTGCACCCTTGAGAATAGCTTGAAGAAGTCCATGAGGAGCTATTTCGATTGCGATCGCGTCACTAGGTATGTGTTTGAGTGCCTCTTCGAACATCACACTACTCAAAAGATTATTTGTATGGTACTCAGGAGAACAATATTTGGCGAGGTCAGAGTTCCATTCAGTTTCTGGCAATGAACTGCTAATCCATTTTGATGATCTTACTTTTGGTTGTTTTATAATCTAAACACGAGTTGATTTTCATAAGATCGAATGTGAATTTAGCCATTTCATATTTACACATACTTCTTTTAAATATTTGAGTAGGGTTGGACCGACTGATTGAATATACCGACTATGATATGCTATGCCAGCTACGTTCACGGCTTTAGCGAAAATTCCCTTAGCCTTAAGTTCTGTTACAAATGAATTAATGCTGTCTTTGGGTCCAGATATGGTACAACTTGTGGCACTGTTATGACAAGCAACGTCAATGTCATGCGGAACCATGTCTTTAACTTCATTGTATCCGAGTCCTGAGGAAAATTGTTTTCTAAATGTTAATTTTAATTCACTATTGCGAATTTCTTAAACTGCCTTTACCTATGGCAGCCATCATTCCAGGAATGAGTTCGGTTTCGATAGAAGCGCGACCTCGTGCGTAAGCGCATAATATCATTTCTTCGAGAGTAAAACAACCATCAGCGTAACCACATGCCGCTTCTCCCAGCGAATGTCCTATCATTCCATCAGGTGTGATTTCTAACGCTCTCAACACTTCTATTAATCCGATCTATGTAAGTATATTAAAAATTATAGTTTTCGTCCAGAATCATTTCATCATGACTTGATTATGCTATTTGAATAAACCTGAACAGCTGTGATCCCGACAAACGAATTGAGAATGTTGTCAAAGATTTTCGGATCTTGGCTGGTCAAAATGTTATTGATATCCAATCCTCGAGGTTTTAGAATAGAGTCGCATCTGTTTATTACATCGGCAAATATGGGCAGGTTCATGAGATTTGAGCCCATACCTTGCCATTGTGAACCCATACCGGAGAATATGAACCATACCGGGCGTTTTTTTAGATTTATGCTCTGAAAGTATAATATAGAGTGCTCAATTAATGATAATAACTCTCTGAATCATTCTATTGCGAAGAATAAAATTTATTCTTTCTTCTGCTTAAAATAATATATACATATATTCTATAACCATACCAAATCGAGAATGGTAACAATAATTAATCGTAAACTACTTTTACCCAGACTTCATCGATTCGTGATTCCTCTAGGCCGGGAAAAATCGCAAAACTTCTGTAGAAGTGAGCATTTATATTTGTTGTAAAAATGTGATTGGTCAGTGATATAAATTCATCATCGTTTCCGTAACTTTTAATCTAATCATATTTCACAAAAAAATTAAAAATCAACAGATCTGGAAATTTGTAAATTCTGCAACACTCGATAAATGTAATGTTTCGATCAATATGTACCTTGCCAATTGTTTTTCTGGCATTTTCTTCATTTCTTCCTGAAGCAACCATCAGCCGAGGAATATAATATGTTTGGCTGGTGTCCTTGTTTTCTTTTTTTATTTTATTATTCCTCTTTAGAATTACATGACTAAACGCATTTACAGTCCCAAAAGAGTTGATTCCAATAACATCACCATTGAATGGCGTTTTCTCAGTTGTCACCTGGAATTTAAATTCGACTATATTTTTCGTTAATTACAAAAAGTTCCTTTTCAGTTTAATACCACTATAGTAGGCGACATGAAATGTGGTCCGTGAGCACTTCGGCCCGTATGGCATATCCCACCCGGAACCCAAGGATTCTCAAACCAATTATATTTTTTAATAAATTATTTACCAATCAATAAATTATACGTTGAAAACCACTGAGGCGAAACAGCCACTAGAGTCGTGACGGTAAATTTTTGCGAAGGAGCCAAAAAAAATAAATCGTATTTTAGATCACTATATTATGTTGTATATTTGGGCTTCAAATATCGTATGTTACTATGATAAATGTGTATATTTATGTATATTGAAATATAAGTTATCACATATTCATACACGGTTTATGTCCTGTTCACCGACACCCAATTCGCCACATCTAAAATTTGAGAAATCCTAAATTGACCGACGTGCCATTTTATGACATTTTTAATGCAACACATCGACTGAATTCGAATAAAGGAGCTTCCGATATCTATATATTATCCCGTTCAAGGAGCATTGAGTTGGGTAATCCCTACTACACCGAACCGGTCTTGAGAGCCGGGTCGTTGAGATAATGTGAACGTTTTCCTAGATTTATTCATTTTACAGGCCCAAGAAACTCACGAAATGCGTTCAAAAAACTAACATGCACCATGTAACTGTAATATGCGACGGGTGTATTAAACATTTGATCTCAGTAGGAATAGAAAAAGGTAATAAATAATACTTGAGTAACCCTGTCCTTGAGGAACGTGTATGGAGCCACGGGTGTAGTGTAGTACGAGCGAACGAGTAACTTCAATTAAATAAAAATATATCAATACAATTCTCTTAACTGGGTTATTCCATCTGTAGAAGTTAAGTGGAAAACGATTAATACATTTGTGTATAGACGAATGTTACTTGTTTCTACGTTGATGGAAAAACCTCGACTGGTCACTTATATTTTGCGTTCTATATTCGTACCATACACGTCCCTGTGTTGTGTTTAATGAAGCGTATCCAATCACAGTTGATAATATAAAGTCTCGTTTAATTCGATAGGTGACACGGTAAGTCAATATCAATTCTGAAATATCGACTGTTTGCAATTGGATGTAAAAAAAAATATTTCCTTACTTGAATTTTCCCAGTTCTCAATGCTTCTACATTTTCATTTGGTTCTGTGTAATTAATGTTCGGTGGTATAAAACCACTTTCAAATGCAATAATGGCTTTTACGATTGATACAAAAAGACCACTGGCGTCAGTGTTCCCAATATTACTTTTTACTGAGCCCACTTTCAAAGGTGTTTTTCTTTGTCTGGTACAAAATACTTCATCCATTATGTTCAGTTCCATGCTATCCACACTCTAATACACATGTGCAAATTAATTATGACATTGATTCTTTATTATAATTTTACAAATAAGTATTACTTTAATTCCCCATCCATTTGCTTCGATGAATTCTACCGTTGCCGGATCGATATTTGCTTCTTTGTAAGAATTTATCAGCAATGATTTGAAATGAGTTCCAATCTGTTCCAATATGTGTTCTTGATGATCACCGAATTGCATTGACTGCACGTTCAATATTGTACCATAAGAACGTTTTGCGTCCGATGCCTTTTGCAGTAACATGACTACACATGCTTCTGATCTGTTGTATCCATCAGCTGAACATGTAAGTATTTTATTAAAATAATTACTGCCGTGTATATTGTATAAGTTAAGGTCGATTTTATTATATGAACCTTATTTTGTTAAAAATTGAAATGATTGAGATTTGTGTAAAATATGCATTTTTATATTGGTAATATGTTGACATCTTGTGATGAAAATTTACATTAATTCATGTATTTTAAATAAATATACTTTAAATAGCAATGTCATTTTTGTTTTTTGGTACATACAACTTGAAGTTACATTTTAAATATTACGACAACTTTGTATTTAATGTTTTTAAATTTGTAATATGTTACTAGAATGAAGTACAGTCATTTTTTAGGTGTATGAATTTCATAGTAAGTCATAGGTATGTAGTGAATCACATGTTCATCGAACATTATCTGGACATAGGATTGTTTATAACGAAGTTATTTTGAAACGTGTACCTAAAATCTTCTATAATTTCATTCATATGCTGTCGTCAGCTATATTGTGACTCAAGTTAATGAAAAAACCGGTAAGATAATAGTGGTGTTCATCTTTATTTGTCCTTTTTTGTATTTTCGTTTCTTGTACAAGATAATGGACACGTATTTATCGAATATTAAAGAAACGATAAATCTATTCTCTCATTAAACGGTTATGAGTAAATCTTAAATTTGATTTAATTTTCAATTTTTTGCTCAAAAGGTTTACAACATATTTTTTGTGTCTATATCCCAAGTTTCAGAATATTGGGAAGGAAAAACCATTTTTCTATAAATTTAAAGTTGAAATTTGGTATAAAAGAGTCAAATTTTAAAAATAAAATGTACATATTTGATTAAATAGTTATATAAATAAAACCTAAACAAAAAAATTTAAATATTTTTTTAGTATTGTTTGGTAAGTACATGAGTTATGTCACATTAAATTTTTATATCTTAATATCAAAAACAAAACATTTTATTAGAAACAAGCCCTAAAAACTAGGTATTTTCAAATGTATATTTTTAACGATTTATTTATCAAAATTATTTGACCCTTTTTTTAATTTTTTAAAAATGTGTCATTATTAAATGATAAAAAAAGACAAATTTCTAGAAACATTGCCTTTAGAGTTATGACTAAATAACCAAAATATGTTTAGTGAAAATTTTGTTTTCACTCAATTTTTCCACAGTTTTTTCTTGTGTTTAGAAAAACATTTGAGAAGAAATAAAATGAACTTCAAATCCCATGTACATTCAATTTAAGATCTTCAGTTTCTTCACAAAACTTTAGTCCCTACAAAGTGTACTACTCAAAAGAGTATCTTTAAAAAAGCCGGTAAGACAATGGTGGTGGAAGTTCGTCCATCGTCGCTCCGCTCCTCGGACAAGATTATGGTGATGAGTAGAGATACAGGAGTTGGGTGGGATACACGAGATGTATTGATAGATTAGGCATTATAGGATAGATTAGGACATTATTTTATATTATAAAAAAAAAAACGATTCTGAACGAAGATGAATTGTCAGTGAATAATATGTTTATAGTAAATCGTAATTTAACGCCTGAATTTTTGTAGAAATTACAGTTTCAGACGCCCGTTAAAATTTTTTAATTGAACCGATCATGATATTTTTATACTTTTTGCAAGAAAAACTTATGAACACCCTTGTATTAAATTTTCATTTCTTAACTTTGAATAGAAATTTTTATGAAAATTATATAGAATTTTGTCAATATTAGCACTTATAAACGCTTATAAAAAAATTTTGTGCCTATGTATTTTTATAATTTTTGAATGGGAGTTAGAACAACTTATGTGGACCCTTCTATTAAATTTTCAAGTATTTCGTCCGAGCTACATTTTTTTTATCAACATTTATAAAAAAAAAAATAAAAAAAATCGAATATTTCAAATGCCTATAAATTGATTAAAAATGAGTGAAATCTTTTGAAAATAAAATTATATAAAGAAAATGCCAATATAAACAACTGATAAAATTTTCAAGTTTCTACAACTTATACTTTTTGAAAAAAAAAACAATTAGCAAAAATCGTTTGAGGCTAAACCGTTGTTTAACGTGTTTTTGTAAAAATTTAAATTTCAAACACTCATAAAATTTTTTTGTCTGAATCCGGTAGAGTTTTTTTTGCAGATAATTGAAGAAAAACTAATGAAAAACCTTGTACCAAATTTTCAAAACTTAGTTATAAAAGAAAAAAATTTTACGATTTTTCAACAACAAAATTATTTGCAAATTTTCGCAATTTTTACATATTTCGTATAAATTGGAACTTTGAGCACTTATAAAAAAAAATTGTGACTTACGATTTTGGATTTTTTTTTATCAGTTATGGAACAACTTATAAGAAACCTTGTATTAAATTTTCAAGATTTTCTGGCAAAAAAAAAAATTTTATCGTATTTTAAAAAAAAATACTTAAAAAAATTGAAAATTTCAATTGTCTATAATTAGCTCAATAAAAGTCAAAATACTTTGAAAATTTAACGGTGTATAGAGAACGCTAATCTAAACATTTGGTGAAAATTTCAAGTATTTACATCGATTAGTTTTTGAGTTATAGCAAAATAAAAAATTTGATTTTGTCGAAAACTGGTTTTGCGTAAAATATACCGTTTTTCCCTCATTTTTTAAGGGTTTTTCCCGGAGCGTTAAAAAAATATTGAAAATTTTTAACTTTTGACCCCCCAAAGTACCAACTAGATTCACTTTCCTTTCAGAAAAGTTGCTATATAAGGCAATCGAAGCATTTTTACTGCCCCATATCGTGTCGACAGACACAAAAATAAAAAAAAAAAAAAATAAATAAAAAACACACATCATTGTAAAATCAATACATTCTTCACTCCGTTCAGAATCTAAAATAAGTAAACGAATTAACATTATTTAAAAACCTACAACGATTCTTCGTTTTACTCAAAATTTGAAATATTTAAATATTCCAAGACGTCAATATTTGTTAAAATTCTATGTTAAAGCTTGTAAAATTGGTTACCATGCGAATCAAATGATTTTGTATAAACACTTCTATTTAATCTATTCACTCCTTGAAATTGAAACTGTAACTCTGGTCTAAAACACAAATTTGTTACTCCGACAATTGCTGCTGATATAGTACCGTCCTCAATCATTTCTTTCGCTTTTTTAAGACTGTTTGAACCACAAATCCAAGCTCCATCTACTGTATAACTGGGACCTAGTTTTTCCACCAATAATATGATTATTTTGATAAATCGTGATTATTTAAAGTCGAAATACCTTTTAAATTGAGAAAATATGATACACGATTTGCTTGCATTCCTCTGTTTCGACCCAATACTGAGAACAAACCCGAATAATTTGGATCATATACTAACATTCCTGCTTCACTCAGAGCAGATCCCGCAAACACTGCTGTGTTAGTTCCAGATAAATCTGTTGGACTCAAACCTGCATCGATTATTGCTTCGATTGACTTTTCAAGAAACATTTTTGTCATATCGTCCATTATTTCTGCAAGTTTCGGGTGAACACTAAAAAAAGTGTTATCAAATTTATCATTCTTTAATTTTCCTGTTCCGCATATTGCACCTAATATATTATCTGTAATGAAGATCATTTCATATTTTTTGTTAAAAACGTAAAAAAAAAAAATATATATATAAATTAGATAAATAAAATGAATTCAATGAAATACTTGGGTTCCATCTCCTTGAATCAATTGTTACTCCATTCACTTTGTTAAACAGTAATTCTTTGAACTCATCTACATTTTCGCACTCTGGAAATGCCCCGCCAATGCCTGATATAACTATTTCTTCTTTCTGTTCAGTCATTATGTTCTTATTTATTTATTTTCCTGAAACTATAATTTATGTATTTTCAAGTATGATTTTATGACAAATGGTATTCATAAAATGTCATTCAATACAACTCGCAAAGCAAAGAAAATGATAATTTATTGGTACGAATATTTTTCTTTTCAATTGCCGATATAACTTGTATAAAGTTCATTAATTTTACTTTTTTATGGTATGGTAATAAATGAATGAATATGATAAAACTAAAAATTATTTTTACACATTTAAATTTTTGTTCGTGTGCCAAAATATTTTGTTTCTTATATCGTTATGTTTCATTTATGAACATAAAAACTAGGATTTTTAGACATTTTAGCGGATATGTATATTTTTTGTCTTTAATATGAAAAAAATAACGTACACCTTTGGTATTATTCACGCTTCAGATCAAGATAATGCAGATGATGGATGTAAAGACAATACATACCGTACTTTTACGATTAGTGAACAGCTCGTGTAGTATAATTTCATTTTAATATTTGAAATCAACGATAAATTATTGTTTTTGGAAGACGATTCTGAGCGAAACTCAAGAACTGAGAAAATCGCTTATAACGATCTTCAAGGGACCATTATATCCGGATTAAAAAAAACTCGATTTTTCGGAAAATTGATTGATTAAACACATTTCTATGTTATTTATTATTATATTTTAAACTAGATTATCTAAACGTATGAATAGAATACTATATTATTTCATACTTCATGTATTTATGATTAAAATAAAAGTATGTACCGACATATCATGTAAATTATATTACGTTTATTAATTTATTATTTATAAATAGATATTATGTATTTACTCGTATATATACACAATAATATCGTTATAGGCGGTTAAAAAAATCAATTTTAATTGCTTTTTATTTATTAATCAAATTTAATCGTTATATCCGGAATATCGTTGTAACTGATATCGTAATATACGACCGAAATTACTACTCATGAGATGTAAAACCAACCAAATACATGGCTGAGAATCGTTTTACCCGGAATATCGTTATATACGGCATTATAACAAGCAGATTCCACTGTAGTAATGTTAGTATCAACTGGTTAATAGTTCGAAAATTGAAAACATTATGATGACAATTGATGGAATTTTCAAGATTTACGTAAAAATTGCTGGACATAATATACTTCGCGACATGGGTATTTTTCACTTCATGGGAGAGTAACCTGTAACAGTGATGGATTTAAAGAACTTTAGATGACCTACAATAATGATAAGTGAACGGTACGTGTTGTATGATTATTGATTACATAAAACTTGAAAACAATGGTAATTCATTGTTTTCAGAACTTGATTTTAAGCGACAATCAAGTAATAATTTATTTTATTTTCAATTCATTGCGTTTTCGAAAAACCTTATTTCAAATTCATGAGACAATTGATGCGGTTTTCAAGTACTGGAATAATAACAAGAAAAATTCATGTCGACTTAATAATACTCGTAAAAATGCTCCATTTCACCATATTAAGACATTTCTAGCTTATGTAAAAAAAAAAAAAAAAAATTGACGCATCCGATTACTATAAAAATGTAAAAATAGCTAAGACTACTTATAAAGACAATTGAATAAAAATTTCAGATTTTATAATCAAAAATTACTTATTTTTAGATATAGAAAAAAAAAATTAATTTGACAATTTACGTAAAAATATCGCTAATTTACGAGTAATTAATGATTTTTGTCAAGTTCAAAAAAAATCCTAACAAATATGTTTTCAATTTTTTTTAGTACAATAATATATAAATATGAAAAACTTAAAAAAAATATAAGGTTCTTGTATCAAAAGTTTAATATTTTATGAGATAAGAACTTTCAAAAAACGAGATATTTTCAATATTATTAAAGCTCTTTGTATAACTCAAAAATGATAAAATGTTTTCGAAAATGTTGTCAAGTCTCTATTATAGTCTTGTATTTGGTGAAAGTTTCAAAAGTCTAGCATCATTGTTTTTGGATTTATGGATCAATATCAAAAATAGATTTTATAAAAATTCCGTCTATACCAAAGTTTGCCGTTTTTACTCAATTTTCGGGGAGCGTTTCATACGCATCGAAAAAATAAATACATTTTTTTCCATGCATTTGAAGTTAAAATTATGTATAAAATAACTCTTTTCACGTAAAATGTCACATTTATATTTATTTTTATATCGTAAAATTTGTAATTTTTGATTATAAGATTTGACATTTTAATACGAGCAGCTTAATAATTAGTTGTACCTAGCTATGTTTACATTTTATTGTAATTAGATGTGGTAACTTTTTTGTACTGAAAACCATTTAGTGAATGAGTAGTCTAGGGCAAAATTTTACTGTCTTTTTCTTTACTCGGTTTTCGGAATTTTTCTTAATGCCTAGAAAATCTATAGAAAATAGATAGAAAGGCCAACTAGATGAAATTTCTTATCATGAAAGATGCTCGATGAATTTTTGAATTAAGTTAAGTACCTATTCTAAAATTCTCAAAAAAAAACAAAAATTGCTAACACCAATGTAAAACCAAGAGATCTTACGCTTTACTCTGAGTTTAAAATTAAATCATTTTTTTGAAAATTTTTTTTAAAAATATGATATTTTTAAAGTTCTATTTTTAGTCAAAAAGTTGTACAATTTTTTGAAACTATTTTGAATTATGTACAAATATGCCATTGATATATGATGAACATTTCAAGTTTCTATCAACATTACTTTTGTTTTTATGACTAAAAATAGGTAAAACCGATGTAAGTCTTGTTGTATAAGTGATTTCGGGCATAAGATAATAACTACAATTTGAATTCAAATTTTAAAATGCAATAGTAGATAAAATGGTAAGTTAAAAAATTAAAAACCATATAAGCGCTAAAAGTATTATAGTTGTAATATTGTAATACTCAGTTCCATAAAAAATGTTATATCTGATGAGTAATACCTCTACCATAATGCAAGAAACAATTACATACCTGATTTTGATTTAGTTTTGAATTTTTTTTAGATCATCTGATACCAACACGATGTCGTACTGTGTGTAAGATGATCCCAATAACACTGTTGCATTTATTTAAATTTATTATACACTATTTTTATTTCTTAATTTTATTCTTTGAAATTAATTGTAATACCGAATGTAAATGAATTTCGTTGAAATAATCTATTGTAATTCTAATATGCATCAAGGTTAAAATGGAAATTATTTGATTATTTGATATTTTTTGAATTGTGCATGGCGCCCATTTGTCCTAATTTAATTTATACATACTCATTATTACCCAATCACACAAAAGTTACATAATACTATTGATCAATAATTTATTCACCATGATATATTTATAATTGGTGCCACTCAAATATTTAAAAAATAATTTTTAGTTATAATTCGTAAATTCATTGCTTTATGAAATAAACAAAAATTTAGAAAATACAATATATCATTAATATCGATGTTAAGTAGGGAGAGGGTTACACAACTTATTGGCGGCGGGTCACTTATTATTATTTAACATATTTGCGGCTGACGTATATAGTAATGCCATGGGCATATATACTCGTATTAATGAATTCAAAAGAAAAAAAAGGGTTATTTGATATGCTTAAAACGTGTTCGCGGTTGCATGGAAAGGTGAGCCGCGGGTTGAAGATCCTTGATCCAGGACAAAAAAATGGCACGAAATTATAACAGTTTAAATGGGAAATGTATTTTTGACTTATGAATTAATTTACTTTTAATTTATTTACATATTAAAATGCATATAATCATAATGCTTTGTGATTAAATAATGAAGTGCATAAACTTAAAAAGCCAGACATATTTCGTATCATAGGTATTCTTTGCTCTTCGAACCAGATAATTGTGATGGTTGTATTAAATTTAAAAAAAAAGTAATTGATCATTTATTTTGATATCAATCCTGAGCAAATCACCAGTGTAATACATATGATTTGAATATTTTACATGTATCAAATACATGATTTAGGCCCGTGAGTAAGAAAAAACAAATTACTGAATGGACCAATTATTTTTTGTTAATTTTTAAAGTGGAAAATGAATGTAAAAAACAGTCAATCACGTAAAAAACGTATACAAATTAAGTTAAAAATTAGAAAAAATCCTAACAAACGTTTTTTTTTTTTTTTTTTAGTTTGTTCAGAACCGTTAAGTGAGTGTATGAGTGATCATGTTACATTTCTAGTCAAAATATCAAAAGTGAAATATTTGATCAGAAATACACTAAAAAAAAAATTTAATTGTAGAGTGAGGCACTAGGATAAATATTTAAATACTTTGTCTATCAAGATTGTATCATTACAATACGTACGTTTTTTAATTTCACATGCTCTAGAGCAAGGGTCTTCAACCTTTTAATGGAGAGGGGTCACACATTATTTTCTATAAATCTCACGGGCCGCATCCGTAGTAAAAACATGTGTTTAATATTAAAATTCAGTTTTACTATTACAATTTTCACGATTAAATTTTAAATTACAAACTATTATTAATATGATTAAAATAGCCAACATGTATAACATGTAAGAAGTTGATTTAATTTGTTTGACTGCATACGAACTGAGTCCCAGTATAACCTTTTATGACGAATTGAGTCCCGGGTTGTTTTAGGGTATATATCAATTGAGTCCAGTGAAATTTTAGGTATAATACTAATTGAGTCCATGTTTTAATACTAACTGAGTTCCATAAAATTAAAAAAAAAAAAAAAAAATTCCTTCCCGTTTTTACAGACTAAGGACTGTCTGTAAAAAATAAATTACAAGTATGGTTAAAAATGTTTTTTTTTTTTTTTTAAATATTTTATGATATAAATATATAATAATGTAGGGGTATAATATAATATGAATAATTTATGTATAATTAAATAAATGTAGATAATGATAAAATAACATTTTTATATTGGTAAAAATTTATGGGATAAGCTTTGTACATATTCAAATCTACTTATTGTATTTGATTGCAACAACTGCATTTGATGGCTGATTTCTTTTTCTTTTTCTTTTATACAATTTCTTGAATTAATTATATGAACACTTCTAATTTTTATATACGTTTCGCATTGTATATTCAACAAAATGTTTATAAATTGGTAAATGTTTGGATGGGCTGAATAAAACATTGCATTAATTTTCGAATGAAATGATTCACAACTATTGGTAGTCCTCGCCAATGAATAAGTAAATGAAGCCCACATTTCCGGAGGATATTGTGAGCTTTCACATATATACTTTTCTAATATATAGTCAGTAAAACGTTCCACTCGATAGTCTTGAGGTAAAATAGAAATTAAGTCATCGGTGAAGCAATCATTGACATCTGGCGGGTTTAAAAACGAAAGCCCGAAACTTACTATATTATCTGACAAGTCATACAAATTATAACGCACGGCACGGCGGTGCGACATTATTTCCGCCGTGTCTAGACGGTTATTTTATATTTTACTCAAAATAATCCTCGGACTCAATTCGTATACAATTAGTTCACTAACCCCGGACTCAATTAGTATGTGTCTCGTTTGTACCCGGGACTCAATTAGTATATTACTTTTTTCCCGCTCAGGTATAGGGACTCAATTAGTATACAGTGATTTGTTTTATCTCACTTTTCCAAATTTTTTCAATATCGATGGTTCACGGCCGTTTTAATTTTATCGAAATAGAAAAGATGCATGCAATATTTCAAATGTGATCGTGGACCGCAAATAATGACAAAACGGGCTACATGAAGTTGAAGACCCCTGCTCTAGAGTTTTGATATTTAAGCATAAATTATTCAACATATTTTCTAGAAAATATTTACT
Organism: Therioaphis trifolii; assembly: GCA_027580255.1. Lineage (NCBI taxonomy): Eukaryota > Metazoa > Arthropoda > Insecta > Hemiptera > Aphididae > Therioaphis > Therioaphis trifolii. The sequence goes on from CM050406.1 coordinate 31,092,337, forward strand.
ACAAGATGTTTTTAAAACAACTACGTGTTAAATTGTATTTATATTTTACAATTTATTTGATTGTAACACGTTTTATTTTGAATTGAATAAAACATTGAAAATTAAATTAATACAAAGGCCATTTGACAAAAAAAAAATCGAGCAGAACAAAAAATGATTTAGAACAGTGTAGGTATGTAAATTACTAGCTGAACTATCCGGTTTCGGCCAAGTGAATTTTTTTTTTGTTTTCTCATGTTCACAACATTATTTTAGATTATTATATGGGTTAAATTGTTGTGTACAAAATAGTTCTTATGCTTAGTCAGTCTGTACATTCTTACATACATCGCCGCCGCGTTTTTTTCAAAAACGCACATGCCGCTCATTGAAGTTTGATGCGTAATGGTACCTCACCATGCTATGCATTTCATCGTTTATCATTCTGGTAAATTTATGTCATTATTGTTGAGTAGTTTTCGATATACAGCGATCAGCGAGTGAGTGGTATTTGGCTTTTATACGCAGTGTGTAAACGCTAATAATTATTGAGAACACTCAATATCATTGCACAAATATCTTTGAATTTAGAACGAGTTTTACCAAATTAAATACCTATAAACAGGTGTCTTTATTACTTTAAAATATGTCGTATTCATTGAAATAATTTAGAACTGTATAGTGTGTTGTGGTTTATATTCCTGTCTACCATGTGTACTATTATCTTCATATACAACCATTAGATATTTATGTCATACTATTGTACATTAATAATAATAATTATCTAAAATGTTTGGTTGTAATTCGTTTTGTAACCATATACTATTCGTTCTTATTGCACACAATTATTTATAAATTTAACTCTCTACTTCTGACACAAACTATAAGCTAAAAGGAGGTAGGTAAATCCGTTGAACAGTTGTGAATAGTTAATGTACTTATGGTAATTAATTGTTTGTACTCATCGGGTTTGTGTAGAGAAAAAAAGAAAAAATAGGAATTAATCATTTTAATTTTACAGATTTTACTTAACAATCATCATTCGTTAATTGGCGGTAATAATATTTGAATACATATATTGTCATAATTGATTGCGAAACGTAAACTTTTTACAAATAAAAAAAAATCTAAAAGGAGAAGTGGAGTAAAAAAATATTTATTTTTATATTTTGATAAAAAACAAAATTTTATAATTTCCATTTTAAATTAACATAAATACAACACATATATTAATACCCACGTTTTTATAGTTTTGAATTACATTTAAGTCAATAATTTTTAAATTTATTTTCTACAAAATATTGAAAATGTTCATATTTTTTACTCAATGATAATTCAGATCCAAGCAGAAAAGAGTGAATTGCATGTTCCGAGATCATTTCAATCATTTTCATATCCACCATCATTTGTTGATAATCTGTACTTTCAACAAAATGGACAAATGGAGCATTGACACAATACTACAAAACAAACCATCAAATAATCAAACATACCAGTCTAAATGTCTAAATTTACAGTTCTTAACTTACACAATGCATGTTGATAACGCTACATTTAGATGTGCTTTCATGTCTAAATACAAGAACTTTGGTAAGTAATTTATTGGATAACGGCTTGGATTCGACTAATGCTTTTAACTTGGAACGAACACTAGTTAAAACAGTGTGCATGTTGTTTTCAAACATTTTTTCATGTGAACCCATATTTTTTGATGGAAATTCTTCGTCAGAGTTTTTAAGGGCATATTTCGTAAACTAAAAATCGAAAACCATTCATAAAAAATAATAAAATAATTTGAAAAAAAAAAAGTAAACATAAATTAAATATTTCTATATTATATTTACTACGGAAAAAGTATACATTTTAATATAGACTTCAACCATTTGTATCTATAACAACGAAGGTGGTCAGGTTACATTTAAAAATCATTTTCTTTACCCATAAATTGGTATATATATAGTAATACTACAAAATAACTTTGTACTTATAAAGACGTATGTAATAGTAAAAAGGTGCATGTAAAAAAGTAAAAAAATAACTACCTCTTCGTAAAGTGAATTATACAAAGTGTTTAAATTATTGATATAATTTTCATTTGAGAGAAACTTTTCAGACCAGTCAATTAGTGTTTCTGGGTCACCTTCTATCAATGATACAGTAACCATAGTTCCTTGAGATTCCAATATTTGAGCCATTTTTAAAGCGACTATTCCGCCCCAGGATTCACCGACGAGAGATACATAATCCTGATTCGATATGTTTTTGAGTTTCTACGACAAATTAACACAACAAGTACCTAGGTAATCAAATGTATACGAATTAGTAATTTTTTTTTTTTTTAACTTACTGTTACTAAAATCTCTGATATTTCGTCAATCGAACTTATGTTTTCGGGAAGATTAGCTTCAAACGTGGGATATAACAGTTTTTTGTAAAACTTTTGCATGAGCTTAGGTTTAAATCCAGGTATTACAAATAGTGGTACTACACATTTCGTTTGTGAAAGTCTTGGACTTCTCGTTTGAACTTCAACAAAACACGCTTCTTTTGTAAAAGTGTCCTTTAAAAGATATAACTCATCAAGAGACTCAGGAAAAACGTTTTTTATAACTTCTTTCATTTGCTGATACTCTGAAATGTATTGTATACTCTTTATAAATGTTCTGAAAACATGACACCAGAAATAACACCAATAATATTTACAATCGAATTTTTTCCGTCGGAATCGCGACAGATTTTGAATTACAGAAAATTATATACATTGAATGCTATTAAATATTAGGGCTAACACATATTTGATAAAGAATAAAAACCTAACTTAACTCTTAATAATAAAAAAAATTGAAAATTTAAAAATACAAATAATTAAAAGTAAACGATATGTTACTAAACAAATGAACTGAGTAAGTGGAAAATTGTTTAAAACAATATTAGTGATTCATTGTAACTAAGTTTTTGAGTGAAGTCATGATCATTGAAAATCATGTTTGGAAGGTTAAATTTTTGAATTATACGTGCAATGAGTATACATGTGCAATAAAAATAAATAAACATAGAATATGATTATTTAGTTATTTCGTTAACAGATGCATGGAATCATTTAATTGTTAATGAATCACAGTGTGTTATTTTCATCACCAAGCAACCAGTAACCTAAATACCATAAAGTTTAAAAATTCAGAAATTACTTTTAAATCTATAGTCATTTTCTGTGGAGCATATAATCGAAGAAGTTCCTTGGGTGTTTGACTTTTGAAAGCACAAATCTAGCGAAGACAAGATTTTTGCGGTTCCGTTTTGTTGTAATAACTCTCCGTCCCAGGAAATATTTAATGCTTTAACACCAATTGATTTTAGTTCATTACAGATATGTTCTCCTTTGCTTGAAATACATACAAACGAAGTCGTTATTTTTTTGTTCTTAAACTTTTCAAAAGAATATCGTATATTATTCATTTTTCTGTCATCAAACTGTAACCAAAGATAATAAATATGAGGAATACTTAAAATGTATATGAAATTAAAAATTAAACCTAAACAATACCTACCTGATTCAATACAAATATTGAACCTAAATCATTTGATGATGTCAAACAGTTCAACCAGTTGAGTGTGTCTTCTTTCGTTTGTAAGTGTGAATCTGATTTAATTTGTATAGGTATGTTCCGAGATATCAGTTGATTAAATCTATTGCAATGGTTATAAGTATTGAAAAGCATAACATAATATTCTAAAATAAGCAAATTACAAACCTTTTGGAGGTAGTTGTTGACATCAAACACGAGTTGACGGAAATCACAATTTTTCGAGCTCCTCGATTAACCAACCATTCGGCAAGGTCTATCCAATCAGATTTATGGTCTGAAATTGAAATTGGTTATTTAATTTAAAATAATGATCATACTTGTAAAATAGTATACCAATTATCAAATAAAAATGATCAGGGTTGCATTGGTACGTCCTTTGTTTAACATTTTCTTGATAATTAGACACTTTATTATAATCACTAAAAGACAATACAAATTTCTGCGAAATATTTGCTTTGAATGCAGTTCTATAAAAAAAAAAAAAAATAGGGGTGGATATAATATAACTTTACATAGTGAATTATGAAAAAAATAATTTGCTTCTTGTACCTCAATGTTTCAAATTCATTGTAGCTTTTAATCGGAGATGTGGGTACATAACATTGAAATGGTTTGATGACACCTCTATTCAATCCATCTATGAATGCTTTATGAATAATTCGTTTATTGCGATCATTCTCGATTAATAACAAATTTGAACTTATGACAGTGAATGATATATCTTTCAAAAACGTTCTTGTTCCTTTACAAATAGTGATATTACAGTGAATATTATGCTTATTATATAGTTTCCATATGATTATGATTATTTATATATACAATACCTATAATCTTTTAGTATAAACAATTATTTTAAAATCACGTTGAACGTAATATCAAAAATATATTGAAATTTTGAATAGTTTTTTTTTTCGTTTTAGTTAATTTATGTTACTTTTCAGTTTTTTTTTTAGTCAGTTTTTTTTAAAATTAATTACCCAAGTATCTATGATTTTTCATATCGGATTTGGAAAAACTTAAAAAAATTCCATGATCAGCTAATGATCGAAAAGCTGATTGAAGTGCTTCGCCGCTTGAAAAATCAAAAATGATATCAATACCTTTGCCCTTGGTCATAATTTTAATTTGTATGTCAAACTGATTTTTTGTGTTGATTAGTATTCTTGAATGTGGTAGCTTAAAATGAAAGTTCAATTATGGTTGATAGATTCGGTCACTGATTGATTTTGTTATTGATTACAATCGTTACCTCTGGAAATATATTAGAAAGGTGTTCTGCTTGTTGGCTTGAATCCACAATTGCATATACATCGACATTTTCCGACAAACTTATCGAAATTGCTGCTTGTCCATTTGGGTGCAATCCCGAGGTAACTAAAACCGATTTAAGGTATTTTTGTTTGGGCACAATAACTTGAAACACGTAGTAACACTGAAATGAATAAAGTAAAATGAATAAAAGCTTAATATGTGTTATTAGAGGTCTAATTACCAAAGCATAAGACAAAGGGACAGTTGAGGCATCTTTTAGCGACCACGTTGATGGGACAGGCCACCACAATAATGGATCATATTTGAGTTGTGATGATGTTTGATCATATGAAGTTATCCCCATTATTTTATTATTGTTTTCGACGAAACCGGAGTATTCCAATGGCCCGAATTCATTCTATATTTGACAAAGAGTCAATGTAATTTTATATGTCTGACTTAACAATTGAATTTCACAATTACTTCGGTGTCATCTTCAACTACAGAATCTTTGAAGTTTATTCCCAAATATTCAATTTGCAATTTCCTGTCACTAAATTAAATGCACTTGAGTAAGATTTAATGCATAGTTGAATTTGATATGTACAAATTACTATACCTGTCGGTAGCGAAAATCTTTGGTAAGGAATTTTTCAAGAACAAACTATTGTCGGTAACATCTTGCAGGGTTATTCTTTTGTAGGAACCCCATTCACCGTTTTTATAAATATTGACTATTAGCCCAATAGATAATTGGTCTTTGTAAAATGTTTTACTGGGTTCAAATTCTGGTGCATTTGAATCTAAAATAAATAAGAACCTAAAATCCAAATGGGATATAAATACTTGTTATTGTTTGGATTCGATTAAAGTAACTGATACCTCAGTTTCTGTGATTTATATTTTCTCAACATGTTGTTCACGTAAGTGTTAACTCCTTCTAATGGCTCATCATTGGAGACTATATAGACCAAATGGTTCGACGAGTGTAATGTTTGCCTTAAATTTAAGCTATGTTTGTCACCAAATGGTCTTATGAACACGCAGTTATCTTCAATTGTACGTTTCTTTAAAATAAATATTTCATTTTGTATGGTTTCGACATTTTATTTATTTTAAATTAATTATTTACCTTTTTAATCAACACTAAAACATTATTATCGTCAAGTGGCTGTTGAGTAATTACTTTCCAATCTTTAAAGTCTCCTAGTTTTTGTTTAGAACACACAATGATGTAACTTTCCTTTTTGTTTGACAACGTTTTCATTGTATCTTGCAAATAATTTACATTTGTCACCGTAAGAAATCTTCCCGTTTCATCGTAGTCCGTGACTTTTTTAACATCTTCCCAATGAATTGTTGCATCCTGCTCAATAAGTAATATGTTAACATACAATTAATTATCTTGCATTTTATTGATGAAATATCCCTATTTCGAAAAATGTATCCTTACCTCAATCCAAATTTTGTTATCAATGATTTGTTTGATTGCTTTTTTACATTCCTTAGAAACAGGATCATCGTAGTGATACGGAATGCATAAAATAAGTTTAGTATTAGCAGTACTCGAATTTAATTCGTCAGCCTCCAATATAATATCAAATGAGCCATGGATAAAGTCGTCAACAGTCTGAATTGAAATTTTTTTAAATAAAATCATTAATTTGGAATATCCAATTGTAATATATGATTGCGTTGAAAACAAAATATATTTTAAAATTTAGAAGAAAGTGATTTTTCTTCATAAGTGTAGACTATATTAAAATGTATGAAAATTATTATCTGATTCTATAATTAATATATGATTATTAATTATTGATATAATATATTCATGTATAAATAATTGTTAACATTTTTATTTTGTGTAAAATATTAATTGATCTCAATAAATGTATCACTTAATTGTATACTGCGAATCTAATTGAATTTAAATCTTATTCTAGGTGTATTACACTAATTTTGAGAATTAACGTAAAATCTTTTACATTTAAATAATGAAAAAAATTTACCTTGCATTTAGAGTGATTAAATGGAATAAATGATTGATCTTCTATTTTCATAATTGAAAACTTATTTTCAGATAATATTATAGGACAAGTAACAACGTCTGATATTTTTAATCCGGCACAAGATATTTCTTTCGTTATTATGTTATAATCAGTGTGAATAGTATCTAAAATATTTCATATTTTAAAATTATTGTATTGATTAAATAAAGTATTATTATAATGTTATGTACCGCCTTCGACGATTTTTTCAAATTGTTTTGGGTCAACTGTTATTTGTCTTATAGAAACGACTGCTTTATTAAAACGCGTGTCTATACTTTCTAATAATGGAAACTTTAATAATCCATCTAAAAAGTATATCCAGTCATTTTCCCATTTCACGTAACCTTGTATATCATTTTTGTACATATCAATATTAGTTATGTTTCTGAAGTTATCTCCTAAAATGAGTCCATTGTTTTCAAAAATAGCATAAACTTCCTGTTTTGATATGCGACCGAGGCAATGACCAAAAGTTTTACGAATTGTTTCAGTTGATTTCATATCATGACGGCGTATAAATTGTAATTGACCAGTAAGTATAATTTCATTGTTGATACTGTACTCAAAATTGCCCGATCCCCACTGAATCATCAAGTGACACTCAGCTGCTCCTACAAATTACAGAATTGAAATCACAAATTAATTTAATTATTTATTATTCTGATAATGCATACTCTTTGGGTGAATTTCGAAATTATTTTTAAACCGTAAGTCTGTAAATTGTAAGGAATCCTTATGAGTGTTTTTGTGGTCCATTTTAAGAAAGGTTTTCCAAACTTGGTACTAAATTATATAAATTACACAATTAAAAAATAAAAACAAACTTACAGGACATATGATTATTAATTATATTTACACTCACTAAAACAAAGGAAAATGGCACAATGTGATGATCTCGTATTCGATATTGTTTTAAATAATTATTATCATTTACAGAAATTTTAGACGTTTCACTAGCATTCCCATCAATCTAAAACAAATTTTAATAAAGAATTAATTATAATTTTTTGTAAAAATTAAAACATTCAATTTTTTAATAAACATAAAACACAACGACTGAATATTAAATTGTTTTTAAAAAGCGTTTTTGTGTCATTTCTCTTTGACGTGGCCTACTCGTGATGAATTCCAGAATATATCGAAATTAAATATCACATAGATTTCTAGTTAATTGATTAAAAATTAAAAAAAAAAATTCATCGTGAACTTCAGTTTTTCGTTAAAACAATAAGGAAATTTCCTTAAATTTTTACTTTGTTTGAATAGTTCAGAGAATTTAATTCGTCAGACAATTAAAAAACCATTTAGGAGAAACCTCAATTATCGTACTAAAATTAAAATACCTATAGTTCATTGAGATATTTACTTCTATAATATAATAATACATGCATATTTGTATAAACGTTTTAAACTAGGCAATGATGATATGTGAGATTTTTTTATTTTTCGAAGTATTAATTTAATTTAATGACACTATGTATGTATGTCACTTACTTGTGAAGCAATAGAAAGTGATGTTTTCCATTGTACATTATGATCCCAAAGAGGAAAGCCACAAATTGTAGGAGTACCTCTGCTAACCGGAAATGTAACTTTTGGATAAAGCCTTTCAATTTTTGGGTTTATCCCACTTGTATACATTCTAAAATGAAAATAAAAAAATAACAGTGAAAACGCTGTAAAAGTAGAATATAAATATGAAGAAACATAAAAGCACGATAAAATGCTCTTAAAATGCCATTGAAATTCTCATATCGTATTATAAGAAACCCAAAGTATGGTCAGTAATAAGCTTGGGTATTTTTTTATAGGACTACGTAGCTGGTATAGTTAAGCGAAAACAAAGGTAAGCAGTAGTCACTGTTCATATAATTTATATCAGATACACTAGGCATGTACTAAATAAAATGACAAGGCAATACACATACGTGATCTATGATAATCACATGAAAAAGGGTTTAGTATACTATCTGTGTCTTCAAACTATGTATTTAGCAACAGGTAGAAATCTCGAAAAAAAAATGGCAATTTCGGTACGATGTCTATCAGTGACAACTCACTTTCCAATAGCAGTTAGCAAAAAACGAACCGAATCTCCTCCGAAAACTTTCTTTGTCAACGGTATGTTGGTCACCGTGTCTGGTAGTACGCCCTTAATAATGGCTTGAAGAAGTCCATGAGGCGCTATTTCGATGGCGATCGCGTCGCTGGGTATGTGTTTGAGTGCGTCTTCGAACAACACACTACTCAAAAGATTATTCGTATGGTACTCGGGAGAAGAATATTTGGCGAGGTCAGAGTTCCATTTGGTTTCCGGCAATGAGCTGCTAATCCATTTTGACGATCTCGCCTTTGGCCGTTTTATAATCTAAACACGAGTTGATTTTCATAAGATCGAATGTGAATTTAGACATTTCATATTTACACATACTTCTTTTAAATATTTGAGCAGCGTTGGGCCGGCCGGTTGAATATACCGACTATGATATGCTATGCCAGCTACGTTAACGGCTTTAGCGAAAATTCTCTTAGACTTAAGTTCTGTTACAAATGAATTAATGCTGTCTTTGGGTCCAGATATGGTACAACTTGTGGCACTGTTATGACAAGCAACGTCAATGTCATGCGGAACTATGTCTTTAACTTCATTGTATCCGAGTCCTGAGGAAAATTGTTTTCTAAATGTTAATTCTAATTCACTATTGCGAATTTCTTAAACTGCCTTTACCTATGGCAGCCATCATTCCAGGAATGAGTTCGGTTTCGATAGAAGCACGACCTCTGGCGTAAGCGGATAATATCGTTTCTTCGAGTGTAAAACAACCATCGGCGTAACCACATGCCGCTTCTCCCATCGAATGTCCTATCATTCCATCAGGTGTGATTTCTAACGCTCTCAACACTTCTATTAATCCGATCTATGTAAGTATATTTAAAATTATAGTTTTCGTTCAAATTTATTTCAGATTTAATTTATCGTGAATTGATTATGCTATTTGACTAAACCTGAACGGCTGTGATCCCGACAAACGAATTGAGAATGTTGTCAAAGAGTTTTGGATCTACGCTTGTCAATATGTTCTTGATGTCCACTCCTCGCGGTTTGAGAACAGAGTCACATCTGTTTATTACATCGGCAAATATCGGAAGGTCCATGAGTTGTGTGCCCATACTTTGCCATTGTGAACCCATACCGGAGAATATGAACCATACCGGACGTTTTTTTTGATTAACGTTCTGGAAATACATTTCGTCGTATCAAGAATACTATAATTTCGTTAAATCATTCTATTGCGAACGATGAAATGTATTGATTCTACTTTATAAAATAGAATACTTATATATTGGTACCATAAAATGTACTATCATAAATCGATTATACTAAAAATAAAATAATAATAGTTATAGCAAATATAAACAACTTTTACCCAGACGTCGTCTATTCGTGATTCATCTAGGGCGGGAAACAATGAAAAACTTCTGTGGAAATGAGCATTTATATTTGTTGTAAAAACGGTATTGGTCAATGTTATATATTCGTCATCGTTTCCGTAACTTTTGATCTAAATATTTCATAAAAACAAAAAATTCACAAATTTGAGAAGTTTTCAAATGCAATATTTGACAAATAGTATGTATTAATGACTATTTACCTTTTCAATGGTTTTCCTAGTATTTTCTTCACTTCTACCTGATGCAAATATTAGCCGTGGGACATAATATTTATTGCTGGTTTCCTTGTACAACTGTTTTATTTTACTATTTCTTTTTAGAATGACATGACTGAACGCGTTAACAGTCCCAAAAGAGGTGATTCCAATAATATCACCGTTAAAAGGAGTTTTTTCTGTTATCACCTATAAGATTCAATTGGAATGTATGCATTTTGTAAATAATTTTGAGAGGTTTACTCATAAATTTAAATAAAAAATAGGATTTAATCACAATTTAGAATAACTACTATGGTTTTATCATCTAAGTAACTTTGTATGTCAAGACAAGTTTTTAAATCACCATAAGATATGAAAAAATGTTATCCTTACTTGCATTTTTCCATCTCTTAATGTCCTTACATTTTCATTTGGTTTTGTATAATTAATGTTCGGTGGTATAAAACCACTCTCAAATGCAATTATAGCCTTTGCGATTGATGCAAAAAGCCCAGCCACCTCGCAATTTCCTACATTACTTTTTACTGAGCCTACTTTCAAAGGTGTCTTTCTTTGTTTGGTACAAAATACCTCTTCCATCACGTTCAGTTCCATGCTATCCACGTTCTAATACATTTGTAAATTTATTATGACATCGCTTCCTTGTTATAATTTTACAAATAAGTATTACTTTAATTCCCGATCCATTTGCTTCAATGAATTCTACTGTTGCCGGATCGATATTTGCTTCTTTGTAAGAATTTATCAGCAATGACTTGAAATGAGCTCCAACCTGTTCTAATATATGTCCCTGATGATCACCAAACTGCTTCGATTGCACATTCAATATTGTACCATATGACCGTTTTGCGTCCGATGCTTTTTGAAGTAACATGACTACACATGCTTCTGATCTGTTGTATCCATCAGCTAAACACACATAAATAATATAAAATATTTATGGCCGTGCATAAATTAAAGGTTATTGTTTCAACCTTATTTCTTCAAAAAGTAAGAATATACCTTCTGAACTAGTAACGTTTAAATCTTGCAGATAAAATGTAAATTTATTTAAGTGTTTGGAATAAATATGTTTCGAATAGTTATACAATTTTTGTTTGTTAGTAAGTACACTAATTTGAATTATCATTTTGAATTTTACTAAAACGTTTTATTCAATATTTTTGAATATGAAATATATTACTTAAATGAAATAGACTTATTGCTTAGGTGCGTATATTTCATAGTATAATTTTACGCAGATGTTCATTTAACATCATTTAAATGTAAGATTGTTTATTAAATGCGTTATGAAACACATACCTAAAATGTGACTTCAATGTAATTTATATTCTTGTTTACATCTGTATTGTGATTTGAGGTAATAAAAAAATACTTAGTATAACAATGGCGGTGGAATTTCACCCTTTATTATTATTTTTTCGTCCTTTGGACAAGATAATGGTGATGGGGAAGTGGTGTAATACTGATGAATACGCAATATTTTTTTTTACCTTGGGATTCAAAATTTGTGTTTTTATTTATGTCCTACGCTTTACTATAGAATTGGATAGAAAAAGTGTTTGAGTAATATATGAAAAATAAAAATTGTGTTAGAAACAAACTGAAAAAACCAAGTATATTCAATGTTTTATTTCTTATCCATTATTTATCAAAATTTTTTTGAAATTTTGACATGCTGGTAAAAATGAGATTTATTTACATTCTCATTTTATTCAATTTTTCTACTTATTATATTCATTATGCTTAGAAAACTGTTGAAGATAAAGAAAAAGAAACTTGGAATTTCGTGTAAAATGTACATTCAAATTATAATCTATAAAGTTTCTTGATGACATCTTAGAACAAAATTTACAAATCAAAAAGTATCTCCACAATAAATAAATAAATGAAATCAAAGAAATTCTTAGGATCTATCGGTTCATAGTGATGATAATTTTTTTCTGGAGACACTTTTTCGTATACTTTCCATTTTAATATCACTTTTTATTTGTTGAACAAGAAATATTTAAACAGTTTCGAATAAAAAAACACACCAATAAACTAACTAAAAGCTGTTAAATACTTAAAAGATACATTTTTTTTTATTGTGAATCTGTGCTCAGAATCGTTTAACTAATGAAGTGATCTATTATTTCTTAAAATTCAATACACCCATCATCATTATTTTGTCCGAGAAGCGAATACTTATGGTGGCCATGGTGCGAAGTGTGTATAGCTTTTTCAATTCAAAATGGCTCGTTCAAGTTCTGGTTATCCATAGTTTTGGTTAATTTTAGTGTCAAATTTATTATGAGAAATAAATTAAGGCTTAAACAAGACTTTCAGCAAATACTACTAATTTCACACACATCGTCAATAATACACTTCCTCAAACTTATACGATACTCATCATAATCAATCATTATCATATCGACTTTTGTATATTTAATTTGTTTTCAGTTTCTCATGGTGTGAGTATTAAAAAACATTAACTTATGTGAAATAATCGAACTTATTGAAAGCGCCAGAGCAATTATTAACACCAATTATTTACAGATGGAAAATTTGAAGTGAGACTTTTGGTCTATCATAATAAACGTAATAATTGCAATTACTGAAAAAAAAAAAATTATTATCGTTATATTTCAAATCATTAGTACTTTTTTATGTGATCCTTTATATTAGTAAAACGTTTAAATATAGCGAAAAAATGTAAATTTAATTTCATATTTCAAATTTATATATTTAAAAAAGTGAGGAAACTTTTATTTCTTGGTATAGGATAACTAATATTTACATTTTAAACTGTTACAATATTGTATTTAATGTATTTGAAATTGCAGAATGTTACTAGGATGAAATAGACTCATTATCTAAGTGTATAATAGATTTCTTAGAAAGTTATATTCTAAAATAATATTCATTGATCATTAATTTTTGCTAGTTCCGTGAGGGTTGGAAAAAATTAAATTCTAAACCAGAATCTAAAAAAAAAACCTGAACCTAAAATTTCTATCGATTGCATTGTTACTTGAACAGAAATACCCAAATACTACTAAATGTGAATAGTTGTTCATATTTCATGTTAAAATTTGTAAAATTGGTTACCATAAGAATCAAATGATTTAGTATAGACACTTCTATTTAGTCTATTCAATCCTTGAAATTGAAACTGTAACTCTGGCCTAAGAACCAAATTTGTGACTCCAACAATTGCTGCAGATATAGTACCGTCCTCAATCATTTTTTTTGCTTTTTCTAGACCATTAGAACCACAGATCCAGGCTCCATCTGTTACACAACTGGGGCCTAGTTTTTGTCAGTAAAATCAATATTTTAATAACTTATGTTAAATTGTAAATAAATAATCATGTTCAAATAGTTATAAATGTGCCATTGTAAATATCAATAGACGTAGATAGCCAAGGCTAGGAACATATTATCTTATCTTAATAAAAAAAAAAAATTAAACTTATGGTATTTAAAATCAAAATACCTGTTAAATTGAGAACATATGATACGCGATTTGCTTGCATTGCTTTACTTTGACCCAACATTGAGAATGCACGTGATTTATCAGGATTAATAAATAAAATATCTGCATCACTTATAGTAAAGCCCGTAAATACCGATGTGTTTGTGCCAGATAAATCTGTTGGACCCAAACCTGCATCAATAATTGCCTCGATTGATTTTTCAAGAAATAATCTGGTTGAATCGTCCATAACTTCAGCAAGTTTTGAATGTGCACTAAAAAACGTGGCATCAAATTTATCAATGTTCTTTAATTTTCCTGTTCCAGATATTGCACCTAAAGTGTCTGTAATGAAATTCAATACGTAATATGTTGACAAATTTAGCGAAATTCAAAATAAATAAAAATTCAATAAAATGAGTAAAATACTTGGTTTCCATCTTCTTGAATCAATTGTCACGCCATTCGTTTTGTTAAACAGTAGTTCTTTAAACTCATCTATATTTTCGCATTCCGGAAATGCTCCGCTAATGCCCGATATAACTACTTCTTCTTTTCGTTCAGCCATAATTTATTTATTAAATTATTTTATCTGCAACTATGAACTTCAAGTATAATAATATCATGATAAAAGTTAGATAGTATACAATGTAATTCAAAACAGCTTTCACAACTATAATTATGAGAAAGTATTGGTGTAGACATTTTTCATTTCAATAAACTTTACACTTTATACAAAGATGAATACTTTTCTCATTTTAAATTCTGTTTGAAGCAAAAGATCTATTGGTTTTACAGTGATATTTATACATTTTTTTTTTCTGGTGACACCTTTAGGGCAGTTAACTTTTTTGGCGTTGTTTCAACGTTTTATCCAGCATTCTATAGATCATAAATGGCATGTAAGTGGTACTTTCTGGGTTCATTTTTCTCTTTTCTTAATAGGGGTTTTAAGCGTAAAGAAAAACTGACTGCAAACCGAGTAAAAACGGCACAATTCGTTGCAGACAAGACTTTCGAAAAATTGATTTAAGTTATTTATCCAGAACTTCAAAAGAAATGTGGCTAGTAATTGTAAATACAGCTTTGAAAGTACCTCATTTTTTTAGGGTTCACCTTTTTCTCATTAAATTTTTAATATTAATCTTTAAAATCATTGCATTTAATTACATACTCATACTCTTATCTAGTGGTATTCAAAAAAATCTCAAATATCGTTGGTGAGGATTTTTTTTATAATCGTTTAACTAAATTCTTACACAAGATTTACGAAATAGATTATTTTATGTACATTTCTAACATTATATTATATTGTATCTATGAAAATGTGTAAAAATAATTAATCTATTAATTCATTATAAACTTTAATATACAGTTGGAAAAACTTAAATTGAATTTTTTGGTAAAACAAATTTCCATAGTATTTAGATTAACATATACTATAAGATTTCGATAAAAAAAAAAAAACCTACCAACAATTGGAAAATAAAATATATTTACGTTATAAAAATAATTCTGAAGTTTAGCTTAAAACCTTTTTAGTAAATAAATTATGCATGGTATCGTAAAGTTTCGTATTCAATAGTCGCATCACCATTATCTTGTCTATGGGGCAAAGAATACCCATTGTGCTAAGTATATCCAGATTTTTTGGTATGGTTTATGGATAAATATAATAAAAATCCGAAAAAAGTTATTTTTATACTCAAGTCTTAATAGTTACCAAAAATTAATAATTTCATTATAAATAAACATTCGAAAAATTGTTATTTTCCAAGTTAAATTTTTAGCATTAAAAATATAAATTGTTTTGAACTATTGGTTGAATTTCCAAAGCATGTGAATTTTTCCATGAAAATTTATAACTTTTAACTAAATTTGCTGGAAGTAACTTTTGGACAGTGATTATTGTTATAAGAATTGTTCAAAAAAAAAAAAAAAAAATAAACAAATAAAAAATAAATAATAATATTAATACATAAATATCATTGTAAAACCTATTATCCTTCGCATTACTCATAATCTAAAAGTAAAAGTTGATACCATAAAAACGCTTAAAGTATAAACCTATAAAAAGAAATTATAAAAAATGTTTGTTTCTTATGAGTTGTGTTTAATGCAAAAAACATTTACTTACCTGTTTTTTAGTCAGTTTTCAAATTGTTTTAGAGCGTCTGATACTAATGATATCGATAATTATATCGTGCTGAATGTAACAGTGCTGTCGTGTTCGTTCAATGAATATTTTGTTTTTGAATTTTGTTATTTAAATTATATAATACAAAGTGGTCCATGAATTAAATTTGAATGATTATTCTTAAAAATCTATTATAAAATGCATTGAGGTTAAAATGGAAATTATTTGACTATTGTTTTCTCAACATGTAAATTATTTATCATACGATATTGTAAGAGCTTATAAATATGCTATTGAACATAGAATAAATTCAATAATTTAAGACATTAAATGTAATAGTCTTATCTGTAAATGAACGCTAGTGATTGATACCTACATCCCAAAGTATTTTTCGTTTATCTCATGATAGAATATAATAATAGTTTTATACGTAATAAAATTCGATAAACTAAAATAATTTTTACCTTCGGGTAAAAAAATGGTTACTGATCAATTTTTTTAAGTCTGTTAACATCTATACAGTAACTCTAAAGATTGGAAATTATATGTCAAGTAGATTTCCTCTATATGGTTTTTCCAAGCGAGAGAAAAAAACAGTCAAAAAACCCAGTTAAAATAGTCAAATTTGCCGTAAATGACACTTTCACTTAATTGATTTTAGTTATATTTAAATCATAACTCGCGAAGTAATATTGCTAAAAACTTGAATATTGTTACATAATTGACGAAAGTTGTAAAAAAATTCGACAACTTTTGGGCTAAAAACAAAACTGAAAATACCTTATTTTTTAAATGATTGTCTCAAATTAATTTTTTAATATTTGATAAAAAGTTATTGAAATGAATGTGATAATACTCATACACTTTACTAACGATACTGAAAAATTTTTAAAAATCGTTACATAGCATTTTTTTTATAATCATTTTGGTAAATTATTATACGATTTTTGGAATTGACTATTTTTAAGTTCATTTTCAATTTGAAATGTTTATTCAAAAAATCGGTTCATCAAATTATCAGGAAACTTTGGACGCAGATAGACAAACATGTTTTGAATCTTTAGCAAAAATTAATTTCTTATTTGTCAAAAAAAAAAAAAACCTTGAAACAGATTTAATAAAAAAAAAATGAATAATGAACGACAAACAAACTAAAGACAATCGAATATATAAACGGTTTATTTTACACTGACGTATTGCTCAGGAAACTAAAGAAATGATCTATCATTTCTTAAAAACTCAATACACCTATATCCATTAACTTGTCTGCGTAGCAAAAAATACCAAAGGTGCGAAATATGTTCGGCTTTTTATGAATCATTATATTAATAATATATAATATTATTTTTTTTTATAAATCTATTTAAATTTTTCAACCGTTGGCCTATTTCAGCTATAGTTTATAATTTATGTGTACTCATTTATCATTGTCTCACAATTAACGTCGTACCATATAAAAGCAATTAATTCATAGACGTACGACACACATATTTCGTGCCACTCAAAAATTATAATACATCATAAAAAAAATGTATTGTTACGATGTATAAATTCATCGCTAATTTTATGGCATTCAATATTTATTTATAAAATTTATCTAAGTTCAGACTAGTTCAAAATTCCCAATTCCGTAAGTACTCAAAACTATTTTTTTTTTTTATATTTTGAGTGAACACGATTAATGTATTGATATTTTTACAGTACGTACTCACTTTTTCCGGTAATATTAATACCTTTAAACTATCATTAAGCTACTCTACATCAAAAATTTTATCTAGTTGGAACTTTAAAGAGGTAATTTTTAGCGTAAGGAAAAACTACTTCAAATCTGAGTAAAAATGGTTAGATTTTCTGTATACGAGATTTTTCTAAAATCAATTTTTTTTATATTTAGCCATAATGCGAAAATAATGATGCTAGACACTTGAAATGTTCACCAAATATAAAAATATCTCTAAAACAGACTCAAAGAGAGTTCCAATAACGTTTTACCAATTTAGAGCTATATAAAGCTCTTTAAAATTATTGAAAATATCTTGTTTGTTAGACATTTGTATTTGTTATAATTTTAAATGTTTGATATAAAATCTGAATATCTAACAACATCATATATATATATATTTGCACCAAACTTTCAACAAAGCATTTTTACACCAAATGGAACAATACTAAACCATGAGACATGATTAAAAAAAAAAAAAAAATCACATACAAATGAGTGCCACCCTAATATATATATATATATTCTTAACTTACAGTACTGAACAATTTTTGAACACGAAAGATTCAAGATTTTTTTTTATATACGTTTTAAGTTCGAATTTGACGAAAATCATTAATTACGTGAATTAAGATACATACCTATCTATGGTTCAAGTTTCATAAAGATAAACTCAATAAAATATTTTTTTTTGAATCGTTTAAAGTTGAAATTACGGGTTAAATAACTTTTTTAATGTAAAATGATAGGTTTTCATATTTAATATCATATAATTTGTAATTTTTTGGTTAATTTTATAATTTTATTTGTTTCATGAATATGAAGATAAAAATATGACGTGTAAAAAGTTTACACCTTTTTTATGATTCATAGTTAATCAATTTTTTGAAATCTATGTTTTAGACATACATATAATTTTACTAACTCTATTTAATTTATGTATATTTTGAGTTGTGTTACAATGTATTATACGCGTTATAGAAAAATATTTGATACCATTGAAAAATAAAATTATTTTATCTGTGTTTTATCAACATCAAGCGTAATAATTATATTGTTATTTCAAATTCGTAATTATAATAGATAATAGTGAAAATACTTATATAATACATATTTTCGATTCAAGATTTTAATTGTTATAAAATAAAAAAGCGTTTTAAATTACTTGGAAAAGTGTTATAAATATTATTTTCATACTTGTATAAATATTCTAATATTCTATCTATTGACTTTTTAGTCACTGCACATGAATTTATGATACAGAAGCACTAAATTTTTAAAAGTTATCTATTATTGATTGCCATTATAATTCCCTGATTATTTGTTTTGATCAATTTGATTCAAAGTTGTATTAAACTTATGGACCAATAGGAAAAATAATCTCTAAAATAATCTCAGTGTTTAAATTCCTGAAATTCAAGGCGCTACATAGTTTTATACAGTATTATACAGGCATTATATGCGTATAATGCAAAACAAAAATAAAACACAGAATATTAACAACAACTATACGTATATATCTCCCTACGTATATATCTCTACTAGCCTATTGCTAAATATAGATACGTGATGGTCGATCGTACACCATATAAAAACTTATAAAACTATTATGCAAACAAAAAATCATGCAAATTTTGATAAAAGTATAGTTAAAACAATAATTTTCACTAAAAAATAACATTGATTTAATATAGGTATTTTAAGAAGGAATGTAAAACAAATTTATATTTTTTCAATTAATTTAACTTCAACAAGATTTTAATTTTTTTTCAATGAAATAATAAAAATGTTTGTATTTATCACTCAATGATAATTTAACCCCAAGTGGAAATATATGTATTGCATTCTCCGAGATCATTTCAATCATTTTCATGTCCACCATCATTTCTCCATAATTTGTTTTTGGAATAATATGGACACATGGAGCACTGACGCAATACTATAAAACAAAATATGATCAAAAATACCAGTTATCTGAAAATAACCATTAACTTACATTATTCATGTTAATAACAGTGAATTCAGATGTCCTTTCATGTCTTTCATATCTTAATACCAAAACTTGCGTAAGTAATTTATTGTATAAAGGCTTGGATTCGATTAATGCTTTTAACTTAGAATAAATACTAGTTAAAACCGTTTGCATGTTGTTTTCAAATATTTTTCGACTAAAGCACATATTTTTCGATTGAAATTCACCGTCAACTTTTTCAACTGCATATTTTGTAAACTAAAAATCAAGAAATAATATGTATACATTTTATTGAAAAATGTTTCAATCTGTATATGATTACTGTTGATGTTTGGTGAATAATGTTTTGAAATTTGTTGATAGTAAGTGTAAATAATGATTCTCAATAAAATTCTAAATTTAAAAACGTATAACAAATCTTGAATAACGATGTTTTAACATTTTTATTGTTATATCGGATAAACATATGAATAAGTTAAATTTTCAGATTTTCAAGATTTATTTTAAGATAGTGTTTCCATACACTTTGAAAACGTATAAAGAATAAAGAAAAATAGTCTTTCTAAAGAACTGACCGAATAATACTTCTGATCTATTGAATTCTTAGACGTATTTGTTTACAATGAAAACTACCGGAAAAATAGATCACACAGAAAAAAAAATTGACCATCTACACATTCAAAACAAAATTAATTTCAGTTCACTCGAAAAGTCGGATCAAAATCAAATATAAATATACCAGATATGTTTGGTTTCAAATAATTTGAAATGTTAATTTATACTACATTTAACTGTATGTTATTTAATACAACGACAATAAATACCTCTTTGTAAAATGAATTGTAGAGAGAAGTTAATTCATTGATAACATTTTCATTCGAAAGGAATCTTTCTGACCAACCATTAAGTGTTTCTGGGTCACCTTCTATCAATGATACAGTAACCATAGTTCCTTGATATTCCAATATCTGAGCCATTTTTAGAGCAACGATCCCGCCCCAGGATTCACCAATGAGAGATACATATTCTTGATTCGATATGCTTTTGAGTTCCTACGTCAAATTGACGGAACGAGCATGTGAATAAATGTACACGAATCAATTATTTTTCAACTCACATTCACTAAAATTTCAGATAATTCATCGATCGAACTAATTTTAACTGGAAGACGAGCTTCAAACGTGGGGTATAGGAGTTTTTTGTAAAAATTATTCATGAGCTTAGGTTTAAACCCAGGTATTACAAACAGTGGTACTATAGATTTCGTTTGTGAAAACCTCGGGCTTCTAGTTTGAACTTCAACAAAACATGCTTCTTTCGTAAAATTGTCATTCAAAATATATAACTCGTCTAGTGATTCAGGAAAAACGTTTTTCATTGCATCTTTCGTTTGCTGATACCCTGAAATATATTTGATGATACAATTTATTAATAACTTGAACAAATGATGACGGAAATAGTACACAAATTTATAATAATATTTAAATTCGTTGATAATTGCCCTGATTTAAAACTGAATATAATATTCGACGAACGATATCATATAACGCTACCATCACATAAGTAATGAATAAACACTAGACGCTAAACTTATAATGCAAAGTCAGAATAATCATTACGAATAATTAGGACTACAAAACGCATTCTTATTAAAATTGAATAAGTAAATTATACGATGTGCGTACAAGATTGGCGAATAAATATGATTGATTATTGTTTTTAGATTGTGTTATGATTGTAGAAAAAATTATAATCCAAAAATTATTTTCATTAATGGAAATATTAAACAATTTAAATTAGAGCCACACATTATTTAGGATAAAAGTGAGATATGCAATAAGAAAATAAATTATAAAATAAATAACTATAATAACAATTATTATTATTTATTTCTAAGTCAGCAAATAATACGTATGTTTATCATTTTTGATGTAGCTGAGAGCTTCGTTTTGATTACCGATTTCTGAGAAATGTATATGGTTAGAAATGAAAGAAATTACTTTGATATCTGTCGTCGTTCTTTTCGGAGTATACAATCGAAGATGACCCTAAGGTGTTTAATTTTTGTAAAAACAAATCTAGCGAAGACAATATTTTTGCGGTTCCGTTAGTTTGTAGTGATTTGCCGTCCCAAGAAATATTTAAAGCCTTAACTCCTATTGATTTAAGCTCGTTACAGGCACGTTCCCCTATGCTTGAAATACATATAAACGAAGACGTCACTGTTTTATTCTTATATTTTTGAAATGAATATTGTAGATTATTAATTTTTGTGTCGTCAAACTGAAAATAAATAATAATAAACGCGAAACATGAATTGAATGTTTATTTTGCAACAAACTCAATAATTACAATACCTGATTCAACACAAATATTGATTCTAAAACATTCGACAATGTCAAACGGTTCAACCAGTTTAGTGTTCCTTCTTTTGTTTGTAAGTGTAAATCTGATTCGATTTGTATAGGTATGTTTCGGGATATCAGTCGGTTAAATCTATTGCAATGATTCGTATTGAAAAGCATAACATATTATTCTACAATAAGCAAATTATAAACCTTTTAGAAATGGTTGTTGACATCAAACACGTATTGACGGAAATCACGATTTTTCGAGCTCCTCGATTAACCAGCCATTCAGCAAGGTCTATCCAATCAGATTTATGGTCTGAAATTTAAATATAGTATGTGATGGTTATTTTTCATTATACTTGTACAAATGATTTACCAATTATCAAATAACAATGATCGGGATAGCATTGGTACGTCCATCGTTCATCATTTTCTTGATAACTCGTACACTTCATATAATCATCCAAAGACAACACCACCTTGTCAGAAATATTTGATTTGAACGCAGTTCTAAAATTGAAAAAAAATGTGGGATCAAGTTATACATATTTAGACACTGAATATTAAGAAAGTTTATATGATTTATTTACCTCAAAGTTTCAAATATATTATTGCTATGAAATGAACTTGTGGAAGAATAACATTGAAATGGTTTGATAACATTTCTGTTCAATCCATCTATGAATGCTCGATTAATAATTTGTTTATTATGATCACTCTCTTTTAACAATAAGTTTGAGCTAATGACGGAAAATGAACTACCCATCAAAAACTGTCTTGTTCCTTTACAAATGATGAAACAATTGTACATATTTGAGTTTGTATTATAAATTTTACGAAAAAAAAAAAACTGAACAATTCTAGTTCATATTTTCAAAATATATCATCCTTCAATTACCCATGTATCTTCGATTCTTCATATCAGATTTGGAGAAATTGAAGAACATTCCGTAAATAT
Source organism: Therioaphis trifolii (assembly GCA_027580255.1). Taxonomy (NCBI): domain Eukaryota; kingdom Metazoa; phylum Arthropoda; class Insecta; order Hemiptera; family Aphididae; genus Therioaphis; species Therioaphis trifolii. The sequence continues at coordinate 31,115,471 of CM050406.1, forward strand.
CTAATACTCTAAAAGCCGTTTGAAATGGTTCACCACTCAAAAAATTGAAAATGATATCAATACCTTTTCCTTTTGTCATCATTTTAATTTGTAAATCAAAGTGGTTTTTTGTATTGATTAATATTCTTGAATGCGGTAACTTTAAATGAAAGTTAAATTATGATTTACAGGTATTGTTTTTCATTTATAATTATTACCTTTGGGAATAGACCAGAAAGAACGTCTGCTTGTTTCTTCGACTCTACTAATACATATACTTCGAAATTATTCGATATACTTATTGAAATCACAGCTTGTCCAATCGGATGCAATCCCGAGGTAACTAAAACTGACTTAAATTTTTTTTGTTTGGGTACTATGACTTCAAACACGTAGAAACACTGACACAAAAAAAAATGCAATCAATAAAAATTGTATATATGTTATCAGAAGTCTAATTACTGTAGCATAAGACAAAGGGACTGTTGCGGCCTCTTTTAGAGACCACGTTGATGGGACAGGCCACGATAATAATGGTTCATATTTGAGTTGTGTTGACATTTGCTCATATGAAGTTATTCCCATTATTTTATCATTGTTTTCGTCGAAACCGGAGTAATCTAATGGCCCGAATTCATCCTATATTTGATAAAGAGTCAATGTATGTTTATAAGTTTAAATTGACAATTAAATTTAACAATTACTTCAGTGTCATCTTCAACTACCGAATCTTTGAAGTTTAATCCCAAATATTCTATTGTCAATTTTTTGACACTAAATTTAATGAACTTGAGTAAGATTTAATGTATAGATGAATTTGATATGTACAGTTTACTATACCTGTCGGTAGCGAAAATTTTCGGTACCGTATTTTTGAAATACAAACTATTATTTGTAACATCTTGTAGGGCAATTCTTTTGTAATAACCCCAACCACCATTTTTGTAAATATTGACTATTAATCCAATAGATAATTGGTCTATGAAGAATGACTTATTATGTTCAAAGTCTGATATATTCGAATCTAGTAGAAATACGAATCTATAACAATAAATGGGATATTAATATTTGTTACTTTTTTTGTTTTAATAAACTTATCACCTCAGTTTCTGTGATTTATATTTTCTTAACATGTTATTTACGTAAGTGTTAACTCCTTCTAATGGCTCAGTATTGGAGACTACATAAATCAAATGTTTCGACGATTGAGTCATTTGTAATGTTTTCCATATTTTCATATCATGATTGCCACCAACCAGTTTTACAAACACGCAGTTTTCTTCAATTGTTATTTTCTTGAAAACAGGTCGTTTAGTTTTCTGATTATGTCAATTTTGTATTCAACTATTTACCTCTTTCATCAATACCAAATAGTTATTGTCGTCGAGCTTCTGTTGAGTAATTACTTTCCAATCTGTAATGTCTCCTAGTTTGTGCTTAGAACATACTATTATGTAACTCTCTTTTTTATTTGATAAAGCTTTCATTGTATCTTGTAAATAATTTACATTTGTCACCGTGAGAAATATTCCGGTTTCATTATAGTCCGTTATGTTTTTAATATATTCCCAATTTTTCGAGACATTCTTATCAAAAAAAAAAAAAAAATGAAATCATACAATTAATTACCTACTAGTACTTTTAATAATTATTATTTTAAAACTGTATTTCTTATTTCGTGAAAATGTAAGCTTACATTAATCCAAAAATTGTTTTCAATGATTTTTTCGATCGCTTTTTTACATTTTCTAGAAATAAGATCGTTGTAATGATTCGGTATACATAGTAAAAGTTTTTCTGGGTGGGTGTACAAATTTAATTCATAAGCCTCCATTATTATGTCAAATGTGCTATGCATAAAGTCGTTTATAGTCTGAAATCAAATAATTGAAACACAGTAAATATTTAGGCACGTTTCATCGTGAATACTTATTATTACGATGGTATTAAAATATAAATTTAAACTTGGAAAACTGTGTTTTTTCTTTACGAGTGTAGTGTATAGAATATATTATCAAATACAAAAATTATGATTCGATTTTTAAATGGTATTATTGCATGATTGGTAATTTTAATTTTAATTCGGATAAAATACTAACATATTGCGATAAGTACTAAAACCATGTTTTATTTTATATCATGTTATGAATATGATTGATATATTTTATTTGATTTTATTTTAGGTGTATTATTTAAAATTTGATTATGGCGTAAAACTCATAACACCATATCAATAAAAATATGTACCCCACATTCCAAGTTACGAAATGGAATAAACGTTTGGTCTTCCATTTTCATTATTGCGAACTTATTTTCAGATAATATTATGGGGCATGTAACGGCGTCTGATATTTTTAGCCCAGCACAAATTATTTCTTTCGTTGTAATGTTATAATCAATATGAATACCACCTAAAACATTTAGATTAAACATTTTAATCGTAATATGTTATAATAATAATTATCATTGTATGAGTATACCTCTTTCGGAGGTTTTCCCGAACGTTTGGGGGTCAATAGTTATTTGTCTTATGGAAGCAACAGCTTCATTAAAACGCATATCTATATTTTCTAATAACGGGAACTTTAATAATCCATCTAATAAGTATATCCAGTCGTTTTTCCATTTCACATAACCTCGTATATTATTTTTGTACATATCAATATAAGTTATATTTTTGAAATCATCTCCTAAATGGAACCCATTGTTTTCGAAAATTGCATAAACTTCATCTTTTGACATGCATCCGAAAAATTCATCTGAAGTTATACTTCTTGGTTTGTCTAACTTCACATCATTACAAAGTATAAATTGTAATCGACCAGTAAGTATAACTTCATTATTGATACTGTACTCAAAATTGCCTGATCCACACTGAATCATCAAATAACATTCAGCTGCATCTGAAAAATGAAACAATAATAATTCCATAAACTAATTTTATTAAACTATTTATTATAATGAAAATGTTTACACATTGGATGAATTTCGACATTATTTTTAAACCGTAAATTTGTAAACTGAATAGATTCCTCTGTGAATATTTTGTGATTCATTTTAATAAATTCTTTCCAAACCTGTATCTAAAATATTGACAGAAAAATTTGAAAATTCTAAAAATGTATGTGGATTGTTATTTTTCACTTACTAAAACGAAAGAAAATGGTAAAATGTGATGACCTTGTATTTGATATTGTACCAAATGAATATTATTATTTAGCGACATATCAAAAGCGATTTCGCCAGGATTGTCATCTACCTAAAATTATTTGAAATTAAATAAACAATTTATTTCATCTACAAATTTAAATTATACATTTAAAAAATATATAGATATAGCAAAGAAAGATTGAAAATACAACGGTTTTTAATTATTATGTACTAATTATTAACATGATGTGAAAAATTTTAGAATATGCAAAAATTAAATATCATAAACATTTTCAGGTTCACATGTATCTCTAACTTAAGTTAAACGTTAACACTGTAAGAGATTTAATTTAATTTTCGTCGGTTGTAGGACCCTGATGGTACTTATTTTCTTGAAATTTTCACGTGGATTTATTTTTCATAAGACTATAATACTTGAGTAAAAATATTGTACACATATGTATTTAGTACCTACTGCAAATGTGTAATATAAGGCAATGGAAATGTGTGAAATAATTTTTTGCACGTTGAGGACCATGAAAGTAAACGTCATAATATAATATTTGTAACTTACTAATGAGCTACAACACATTTTAGCTTTCCACTGTGTATTATAATCCCAAAGAGGTAAGCTATGCATTGTTGGAGTACCTCTACCGACAGGAAATGTAACTTTTGGATAAAGATTTTGAATTTTTGGATTCAACCCACTTGTATACATTCTATAATGAAAATTAAAACATTGATGGTTACACAGTTGTGAAATTTGAACACAAGTATAAAAATAATTAAAAGAACTTTAAAATACTCAAAAACTCTTTACAATTTATTTAGTCATAAGATGATAAATTAGAAGTATTCTCAGTGGTGAACTCGCATTTTTTTTTTTTTAGGACGCTATGATGCTATGATCTGGCCAATGATCGTACATGCGTGTACATAGTGTACGCCGGAACTGCAGACCAAACACGCTCTCCATTTCAGTCATGACCTCAGCCACGACAGAATAGCATCAACAACTTCCCCGTAACACACAACGCGCACACGAAAGCTAGAGCTGCGATGTAAGAATATAGGCTCCGATATCCAAAATTATAATATTTTAATTTTTATTTCATTAAATTATTACTTGAATAATATTTGCCCAACTACATTCCAACACCAATTTTCTTTTAATATTGGGTTTAGAATGATAGGCGATTTAATTACTAAAATTTAACAAACACACGACACAAAAACTAACAAATAATGAAATGATTGGAGCTTTCGGTATTAAATGATTTTTTTTTAAAACACCTTAGATTGACCAATAAATGATTTCGAGGATTCAGAATAGTCACGTTTAACAGCGTATTATTCGAACATTATGGGAGATACGAAAACAAAAATTTGAGGGTATCTAGGTGTTATTTAGTAGAATAATAAAATAAAAAAAATAAAAATAAAAAATTACTAAATAGTGCAATATTTAATGTTATACACGATTCATTTTTGAAAATGCTAATTTTCAAAAAAAAAAAAATCATTAAAAATTGTATGAAATTCATTTGTACATTTCTGGTTTAATTGTGTTACGTTATTTGATAGCACAATAAAAGATCTTTAAACTAAAAAAAAAAATAATTCCTTGAAAAGGTTTAATGGTTCTGTAGATACAAAAATTGAGTGGTAAATTCGATTTCGATAAAGAAAAAATTAAATGATTCGTAATTTAAAAACTAATAAAGTTAGACCCCCTCCCCCCATTAAAGGTGGTTTAACTGCATAAATTTTGGTATACTTTTATATGACGTGGTATATATATATATATATATATATATATATATATATATATATATATATATATATATATATATATATGTTAGCGTTAAAGTATTTAATGGCAATATTTCATGAAATACCTAGTTATTATATACATTAACCAAATCAATGCGATAAAACATATAATATTAAATTTAACTAGGTATTTTATGAATTTCCCGTGATTGCTCAGTTATAGTTTATATATTAGATTTCGTTAAGATATGGCGAGATAACGTCAATAATAAGTGACGGTCAAATCTAACCCAACGTTCCGATCAATTTATTATTTCGTTGTGGTAGAACATATAATATGTTTGTTTCTCAACCAGTTGTTTGCAGTAGGTACACCATGGTTAACCATACATTTAACGCATTATACAGCTGTATTACCTACACGTGTTTTAATTTTTTTTTGAATTCGAAATTATATTCAATATGGATGAAACAATGATTCTTATGAAACAACAATTTTACGAATCAATTGAAAAACGTGAGTACAAAAATAATAGTGCTATTTTATCTAGTGAAAAATATTTAAATTTGATATCTGACGTCAAAAATATGAAAATTAAAAAAACTCAAACCCGTGATTATTGGCTTGCGAAACATTACGATTTAATAACAATAAATGGCGTTGAAACATTAATTTACCCATTTAATGAAAACAATCCTAATTTCAAAATATACGTTAGATACGTCAAAATAGACGATATGTTTGACATTTTAAACAGTGTTCATAAGACAATTGGACACGGAGGAAGGGACCTAATGTTATTTGAACTTAATAAAAAATATAAAAATATTACCCAAGCTGATGTGAAGTTGTATTTAAATTTGTGTATTCCATGTCAACAGAAAAAAAAATCACAAAAAAAAGGTATTGTAGTCAAACGATTTTAATAGTCGCTGTCAAATTGATCTTATAGATTTTCAATCACAACCTGATAGAGATTTTAAATTTATATGTGTCTATCAAAATCATTTGACAAAATTTTGTATTTTAAAACCTTTAACTTCAAAACGAGCAGAACAAGTCGCATGTGTGTTATTAGATATTTTTTGTTTATTTGGTGTGCCCGCTTCTCTTCAATCTGACAATGGCAGGGAATTTTGTAATGAACTAATTAATTCATTGCGTGAGATGTGGCCTGATTTAAATATCGTTCACGGGAAACCACGGCATAGTCAGTCGCAGGCAGTGTTGAACGAGCCAATCAAGATATTGAAAATATATTGACAACTTGGATGCAAGATAATAACACCAATAAATGGAGTGAAGGACTCAGATTCGTTCACGCAAAAGAAGGTTCAATAGTTCAACTTAAAATTCCTGATGTTGATAGAGGGAGGGGAGATCCTCGATCGGTAATTGCTGTGGTTCTCAAAATTACTGAAGACGGGTTCTATCAACTTGGATGTAAAAGTGGTATGTATAAGATTTATAAATTTTTTTAAATTTATACATTTAAATAATACCTTAATTTTTAAAATTATAGGTATTTTAAAACAGCTATATGCACGTTCCCAATTCACTACGTGTTCCGAAAATCTTATATCATTAAGTGATATTCCTAAAGAAAAACAAATTTCTCTACGATCTGCAGCTACAGAACAATCAATTGGAAATGGACAAGGTTTTTTTAAATGTACTTGTATCACTAAATGCACCACTAATCGATGTATATGCCGTAAAAATGGTGTTTTGTGCAATTCAAAATGTCACCAAAATCAATCGTATATTAATTTTGACAAATAGTGTAGATAATATAATTGTTATTCATTGTAACGTAATATAAAAAAAATATTTTTTTTTAATGTTTATTCATTTTTATGATTTATTAGATTTTTTTAGAATAATTAATAATATCAATTAATATTAATAATATTCGTTTATCCACTTTAACTAGTTATCAATTTAAAATGTAAACACTTTAACGATTCATTATCTGTAATTCTATAATATAACTAGTTATTTTATGCATTTTCTAGATAAAGTATTTATATAATTTGAATGTAAACACTTTAACTAGAATGTTACGTTAAATTATAAAGTAACTGGTTTAATACTTTAACGGTAACATATATATACTGTAGAAAAAATTATTTTATAATTTTATATGTCCATACTATACGTAAATACAATTTAATTGTCACATTAAAATTATTTCAAATGAAAACATAGATTAATACAACAGTAGTTTATCATTGTCTACTAAAACAAAAATTGTTTGATACATTTTATTTGTGTTTCGTCGTTGAAATGGGCCATAAGAAAACCTAACAGCTGAGTATTGTTATTAATTTCAAATACTTATAATACAGCAGTTTGTAAAAATCTTTCAATTTCGAGTTTTTATATATTAAAATATTACATTTCATAAGGGCGCATTTTGAAGTTTCGCACCGTGCGCAAAATTTGTTTGCTACGACACTGCTTGGCACTGTCCAACATAGTTTGTAAATCGTGTACATCATGCGAAATTGTAATCAATAATCAAACGTCTATTGACTCTACGTCGGAAATTCGAATGCGTTCGTGTTGTTCTACCTTATCGTCCGCGAGAGCTCTTTCGCCAACACACCACATGAAACGAAGTCGGCACGAGCGGTGTCAGTGGTCAACACGGGCATCTCGCACCGACTGTGTGTACAGAGACCCGACAATTAACTAAGGTGGACGTCACTGCTCACGTGCTGTACGTCAAACGCAGTAGGTGTGCACAAAAACACGAGGCGATACACGTAGGTGAATCAGGAGGAACAAACGAAACGAATCGAACATGATTCTCATTCTTTATACTACACAATGCGTGTACATGATGTAAGCGGATAAATGGACATCACTCGAGCAAGACTTGTCTAGATTTCCAAACGATATCTATAACATACAACTCACTTTCCAATCGCAGTCAGCAAAAAACGAACCGAATCTCCTCCGAAAACTTTCTTTGTCAACGGTATGTTGGTCACCGTGTCTGGTAACGCGCCCTTAATAATGGCTTGAAGAAGTCCATGAGGCGCTATTTCGATGGCGATCGCGTCGCTGGGTATGTTTTTGAGTGCGTCTTCGAACAACACACTACTCAAAAGATTATTCGTATGGTACTCGGGAGAAGAATATTTGGCGAGGTCAGAGTTCCATTCAGTTTCTGGCAATGAACTGCTAATCCATTTTGATGATCTTACTTTTGGTTGTTTTATAATCTAAACACGAGTTGATTTTCATAAGATCGAATGTGAATTTAGCCATTTCATATTTACACATACTTCTTTTAAATATTTAAGTAGGGTTGGACCGACTGATTGAATATACCGACTATGATATGCTATGCCAGCTACGTTCACGGCTTTAGCGAAAATTCCCTTAGACTTAAGTTCTGTTACAAATGAAATAATGCTGTCTTTGGGTCCAGATATGGTACAACTTGTGGCACTGTTATGACAAGCAACGTCAATGTCATGCGGAACTATGTCTTTAACTTCATTGTATCCGAGTCCTGAGGAAAATTGTTTTCAAAATGTTAATTCTAATTCACTATTGCGAATTTCTTAAACTGCCTTTACCTATGGCAGCCATCATTCCAGGAATGAGTTCGGTTTCGATAGAAGCACGACCTCTGGCGTAAGCGGATAATATCGTTTCTTCGAGTGTAAAACAACCATCGGCGTAACCACATGCCGCTTCTCCCAGCGAATGTCCTATCATTCCATCAGGTGTGATTTCTAACGCTCTCAACACTTCTATTAATCCGATCTATGTAAGTATATTTAAAATTATAGTTTTCGTTCAGATTTATTTCAGAATTCATTTATCGTGAATTGATTATGCTATTTGACTAAACCTGAACGGCTGTGATCCCGACAAGCGAATTGAGAATGTTGTCAAAGAGTTTTGGATCTACGCTTGTCAATATGTTCTTGATGTCCACTCCTCGCGGTTTGAGAACAGAGTCACACCTGTTAATTACATCGGCAAATATCGGAAAGTCCATGAGTTGTGTGCCCATACCTTGCCATTGTGAACCCATACCGGAGAATATGAACCATACCGGACGTTTTTTTTGATTTACGATCTGGAAATACATTTCGTCGTATCAAGAATACTATAATTTCGTTAAATCATTCTATTGCGAACTATGAAATCTATTTATTCTACTTTCTTAAATAGCATACTTATATATTGGTACCATAAAATGTACTATTATAAATCGATTATACTAAAAATAAAATAATAATAGTTATAGCAAATATAAACAACTTTTACCCAGACATCGTCTATTCGTGATTCATCTAGGGCGGGAAACAATGAAAAACTTCTGTGGAAATGAGCATTTATATTTGTTGTAAATACGTTATTGGTCAATGCTATATATTCGTCATCGTTTCCGTAACTTTTAATCTAATTATTTCATAATACAAAAAATAATAAGTTTGAGGCATTGTCAAATCTTATAATACATATTCAAACATCTAGTTTTAATAAATAATTACCTTTTCAATGGTTTTTCTGGCATTTTCTTCACTTCTTCCTGAAGCAACTACTAGCCGAGGAATATTATATTTATCACTGGTTTGCTTATAATCTTGTTGTATTTTATTGTTCCTTTTGAGAATTATATGACTAAACGCATTTATAGTCCCAAAAGAGGTGATTCCAATAATATCTCCATTAAAAGGTGTTTTCTTAGTTATCACCTAGAATTTCAATTAGATCTTATTTCAGTCACGCCCAAACGATGCCTTCATCGGTTAAATTTCACTTGTTGTCGATGCAGCTGATTTGAGTAAATAAGCCAAAAATAAATATTATTTTAGATAATTATTCGCTGTAATATAAGGGTTTTTGGAACGCTGAACTAAATTATCGTAAATATATTTATGTATACATAGGTGTAGTGTAATATTATATAGTTATGTAGTATTTTAATTCTAATTAAATTCGGATTTACTTTTCATAGCACTACCGTCTTTATTTATGTAATATTTATGTATATAAGAAATGAGTTACATCAAAAGTACTCGAGTATTAGCAGGGTGATTGAACATCGATATCTTCTAAATTGTTTTCTACCTTTAGTACCCGGATTTTACACAATTTACGTTAAGACTATTATGTGAAATGTTAAAATAGATATTCTAATAAATTTCTTGTAAAATTCCCCTGTGAGTCGATGGTTAACATAGTTTTTACGCTTTCCAAGGAAAAATATACAACGTGAAATTTGTATGTCGATTTTCAACAATATTCGTCGTACTATTAATTCATTGTTATTTAACATAACTTATTTATTCATGGAATACATTGTTTATGGTTATTTCAAATGTGACAACTATTTTAATCAATCAATATTGTATTGATGGTGTATTGATAATACATGAACAGCTCTACCAATATTCTTGCCAAGTCCTCAGACGTATTGGTTAACCACAACACTTTTTTTCTGGCTAAACTTTGCGATACCGAGTGAATCATATTGTGATGATTTTGAAGGAAATATAATCAAATGTTTATGATTAAATTTAAGATAATATTTTAAGGAAGAATTGAGTTCAACCCAGATGTTGAAGGTAATTTTTCCTCAGTTTTTATTTCCGCGAAATAAAATTTTAAAAAACTCGTCACATTAACGCAATCGGGGTATAACTGACCGTAAGAGTCAGCGGTGCAATTGGTGCTCTCACCTGAAGTGACAATTTTATTTTAAAAACTACGCCTAAAATTGGTACATGCCCGTTATTATAACTTGATGATTAATTGATTGATTAATGAAGTGTCACGTGGCGGCCCCACATTGCATCCAAAGTCCAGCAAGCATACCAGCGCATCACAATGCTTTATCCCATCCTGAACAAAAATTCAACTATTCAAAAAAAATGCTCTCTCCTTATCTTCAAACAAATTATACGCCCAATTATTACCTATGCTTGCCCGGTATGGAGTAATTGTGCATCCTCGCACATCGAAAAAATGCAAATTTTACAAAACAAAGTCCTCAGAATAATTGCAAATGCCCCTAGGTTTGTCAGAAATGTAAATCTCCATAAAGACTTTCAAATCCAAGTAACCGAAGATCATATTATAAAACCATTAGCAAAAAATGTCCACTGCTCTCTTCCAAACTCATTAGGTGCAATCCACTATAACCTTCTCACTCACCCTTCTCACTCAGGTCGTCCACACGATCTCCTACACTAAGCAACTTCTCAACATCCAAATCTTCACTCTACACGTGCGCTTCTTCCAGATCAATCTACGACCACTCTGTTACTTATAGTTATTAAATTACTGGAAATATTATTATATTATCTTAATCACATTGTTACTTCTGTATATGTTAAACAACCAATTTTAAATTATCCTTAGCACTTAAAAATATTTTTAATTATCATGTTAATACCTGTTAAAACTAATTAAGTATATTGTTAAATATCCCTAGATATAGATAGCCTTTGGCTAGGAATGTCTTAGTTTAAGATGAAAAAAAAAATTAATGATGTGACAGTATTAAACGACACTAAACGTTTTCAATCACATTTATCCTATAAATATTAAATAAACCACGGGCATCGACAGTATTTTCAAATACTTATTGCCTTAATTATAATTTAGAAATTTGGATAATTATGCTGCATTATGGTATTTTTTTTGGGGGGGGGGGTCCGGCCTTTAAGACCGTCCCGTAAAACAAATTTCCCTCCATATTATTCTGTTTTCAGCTATTTCTCTCCAGTTTTCCATTATGGTATTATCACCTAAAAGTTTGTAAGGCTAATAATATATGAAACAATTTTATTTTCCTATTGACATTTTTTTTAAAGGCTTCTTACCCAGTGAAAACACCATTAAATAAGAATATATTATGTATCTTGCAAAAGATTATTATTTTGTAAGATGTAATGATAAATTTGAATGAATCGTTAGATTTAATCACATTTTGCAGTGTTTAGTATAATTTGATTATATAAGTAACGTTGTTAGTCAGTATCCGTTTTTAAATATTTGTAGATTAAAATCAAATACAAAAACAATATTTTCCATACTTGGATTTGTCCATCTCTTAATGCTTTTGAATTTTCATTTGGTTCTGTGTAATTAATATTCGGCGGTATAAAACCGCTCTCAAATGCAATAATAGCTTTTGCGATTGATACAAAAAGTCCAGACACCTCGCAATTTCCTACATTACTTTTTACTGAGCCCACTTTCAAAGGTGTCTTTCTTTGTTTGGTACAAAATACTTCTTCCATTATGTTCAGTTCCATGCTATCCACATTCTAATCCGTTTAGGTACATTTATTATGACATCACTTCTTAATAATAATTGTATAAATAATAATTACCTTAATTCCTGATCCATTTGCTTCAATGAATTCTACTGTTGCCGGATCTATATTAACTTCCTTATAAGAATTTACCAACAATGACTTGAAGTGAGTTCCAACTTGTTCCAATATGTGTTTTTGATGATCACCAAACTGCATTGATTGCACATTCAATAGTGTACCATAAGAACGTTTTGCATCCAATGCCTTTTGAAGTAGCATCACTACACAAGCTTCTGATCTATTATATCCATCAGCTAAATATATTAATATTATATCAAAATTATTATTGAAGTGCAAACATTAAAGTCTGTTTTAATATTTTATTCTTACTTTACTAAAAATTTAAATGGATACACTTTCTATATTAGTTAAATATTAGTTTGAATATTGCAGAGAGAATTTACATTTAAGTACATATTTCAAAAAATATTATGTATTTAAAAAAAAAATTCTTAAAAATATCCTATTTTCCATTTTTCGTCTATTATTTGTTAACATTTTTTGAAACATTTGTGAAGATTGTAAAAATGATTTATTTAAACATTACGTAAACAAAATCAAATTTAAAAATGTTGTTTGTGAAATTCCTAAATAAACTAAAAAAAATTATTCATAAAATCAATGGGTATATGTAGTTCTATAATACAAAGTTATGAATTAATACTTAAGTAGTATACGTCATATTATAATATAAAAGCAGAAAATGCTAATGTTTGTAAAATATTGAAAAACATCATTGAAAGTTAGAAAAGAAAGACATATATTGGTAATTCAATTCTTATATTAGTGCTACATACTTGTTTTTTTATGAAGATTTACTTAATTTAAGACTTAATTTGTTTTTTATGTTCATTCAAATTTCCAAATAGAATACAACAAAAAAATAATTAATCCGTGAATTAACTTTTGCTGTTTTAAAATAATCAAATGTTTTTATATTTCTACTATTATATAGACATTGATATAATATTAGGTAAACAGTTTATTTTATTTTGATCGGCAACAAATAAAAAAGAAAATTAAAATAGGTATTCACACGTAATTAATTATTCTTATATTTAACAGTGAAGTCAGTTTCAGCTCATTATTACTATAAATGAATGAAATCTGTGTTTTAATATATTAAATTATTTTCAACTGTAGTATGTTGCGTGTGTGTTAAATTGCATTTTTCCATTGAAACTAGTGTTTGAACAACTTTGTTTATAATTTAACGTTAATAAGTCTAGGGTGTCTCCCGGCATCCACGAAATTCACTCCGATCGAGACTCAAGGGGATATAAAAATCATGGAAAATTGGAAAATTTGAATATTTATCATAAGCGAAAGCTATGGTAGCTTTCGAGACACGGAAATGCTATAAATTACTGGAGTCAAAAACAAAAGTGTAACGATTATTGATTAAAATTAATAATAAATACGATTTTTAAATAACTATATGAAAAGACGTATTATGATATTAAAATATAATGTATCATGTAATATTTAATTAATTGAATTAATTGTAGAGCATGGACGCGCTACCGTCGAAAACCGAAATTAAATTAAATCCTGTATTTTATTAGTCACGCCGTACCAAACGGATATAAGTCGGACACCGAAAGTGAAAATGCTGTTCTTTGTGTAGACTCGGCATGACGTCACACTTCTTCTTTCGGACGAATCGCGGGCATTTATACTGTCGGGTTCAAGCGGTGGGTAAGAAAGCGCAGGTGCCGTGCGTAGAAATATATAAATTGTTATTTAACTGTTATACCGAAGGTGCAGGTAGCGTTCGTATAGGTTCGGTGTTACGTCATATAGGGGGGTCACGGTGGCGGGTCGGGTGAGAAGACTTCAGTGACTAACTAGTGAAAGGCTTGCGACACGTTTTATATGCATTGACTAGTAACAGTTTACGCAGTATAGTTGGTTACCATGAGCATCAAATGATTTTGTATAAACACTTCGATTCAATCTGTTCAATCCTTGATATTGGAACTGTATTTCTGGTCTAAGACACAAATTTGTGACTCCGACAATGGCTGCAGATATAGTACCATCTTCGATCATTTTTTTGGCTTTTTTCAGACCGTTTGAACCACAGATCCAGGCTTCATCCGATGAATAACTGGGACCTAAGTTTTTTTGTTGATGATATTAATATTTTGAGAAATTATGATTATCTAAAATCAAAATACCCGTTAAATTGAGAAAGTATGATACACGATTGGCTTGCATTGCTCTACTTCGACCCAATAATGCAAATAAACCCGAATAAGTAGGGTCCCACATTAAAATTCCCGTTTCACTTATAGCAGAGCCCGCAAATACCGATGTGTTTGTTCCAGATAAATCTGTTGGACTCAAACCCGCATCGATAATTGCTTCCACTGATTTTTCAAGAAATATTTTTGTCAAGTCTTCCATTATTTCTGCAAGTTTTGAATGGACCTTAAAAAATGTGTTATCAAATTTATCAACGTTCTTTATTTTTCCCGTTCCAGATATTGCACCTAATGTGTCTGAAATGAAATAGTTATGCTAACAACGTAAAGAAAATTAAAAACGAAAATGTAATTAAACCAATGAAATACTTGGTTTCCATCGTCTCGAATCGATTGTTACTCCGTTCATTTTGTTAAAAAGTAATTCTTTTAACTCATCTACATTTTCGCATTCTGGGAATACTCCGCTAATGCCTGATATCACAACTTCTTCTTTATGTTCAGACATGATTTATCTGCTTATTTCTTTCGCCTGAAACTATGAATTTTCAAAAATATTAAAATTACGATTGTTGGTATTTATGGAATGTTATTGAAAATAATTTGTTAAGCTCTGTTAAAGGTAATTTGTTGGAACTCACATTTTTCTTTTCAACAATCGTTATATTGTGTTTAAAATTTAACAATATTATTACTTTACGGTAAGGTTCATATTATATGGTTGAATATAATAAAATTCCGGAAAAAAGTTATTATTACACATTTCAAACCTAGTTTTGCTACAATACATTTATTTGTGTTTTTTCCAGTCGTTATGTTTCATTTAGAAGTATTTATCCTACGTATTTTAACAATTTCATGAATTATGTTTTTATATTTGTGTGTCTACCTATAATAAAGCCGGACATACTTAGCAGTGGGTGTTGAGCGGTCATGCGTATACATCGACGATCATTATTTTTCAGTTGCGATATACATTTTTGTACAACAGCAGATACAAATATTATTTGCGACCAATCAGTGATATATTATCTGTTCTGTGAGTGATGGCTGATCGGTATACCATGTGATCACGTAGCGCAAGACTTAAGTATTAGTTAAAAAAAAAAAAAAATTGCCAAGTATATCTGATTCACTCTGTATAACGATAATAGGATAAATTATTTCAACACTTTTTCAAGTCTGTACTTGGGTCATGATATTAAAAATTTCAAGTGTCGAGCAACATTATTTTTGGATTTATGGCTAAATAGAAAAAATTTATTTTACGAAAATCTCGTATTCACCAAATTTTACTGTTTTTACTCAATTTGTAGTTAGTTTATCTTTTCGCTTGGAATACGTATTGAGAATAGAGAAAAATACCGGTAATTTCTAGAAGAAAAATACTTCCAACTAGATAACTTATTCGATCTTGAATTGCTAGATGAAACTTTAAAGTATTATTACAACCCGAAGAAGTGATTAGATAAAAAAAAAATATAATAAAACACGTCATTGTAAAACCAATATATCCTTCGTTACAATCAAAATTTAAAATTAAGCCCTTTAAATGCTAAAATTATCATTAAAGAAAAATATTAATATGAAAAGTTGTTTCAAATGACTACCTAAGGGTATGACGCTAAAAAAAAAAATAAAATTACTAACCTGATGTTGAATTGTATTTGAAATGACTTTTAAGCTAACAATATCGTATTGAAAATTGGTCGATATCAATATTATAGTGTCGTATTCATTCAAAGATCATTTTTTCAAGTATTATAATACAAAAGAATCCATGAATTCAAATTATCTATTAAACAATGCATATAAAATGCATAGTATGCATTAATTGCTTAATATAAAATGCAAATTTATAATGTAAATTATTTGATAATCGTTTACTGAATATGTAAATTGATTGATTAAATAGAGATCTTAAATATAATGAAATCGAATGTAGGATATATTTAGTTTGTTTATATGCTATGTTGTAACCCCGGTTGATTCCGCAGGTTACAGAGTTCTTTTGGTTGTCGGTTGCCTAGGTTTTAACCAACCGTTCTACTCCGTGGGTACCAGTACCACTTGACGTTGGACGTGTGTGTTAGTACACGTTTATACGTATATATTATACAGATAATATATATGTGTGTATAAACGTGTGTGTGTTTAGGCGTTAATTAAAATGAAACTCACTTTTGGATTACTAATAGATTATATTGAAATTAAACAGACAAAAATTTATTGAACATTTTCTGACAACGTAGTCGCCAAGACTGCCGTCGTCGTCCGTTGTCGTGCGGGCCCTCGCACGGCCGCCGCGTAGCTATTTGCCGAGTCAGCCACTCTACGCCGTGGCTCGTGCAGGGGTTCACAACACCCCCAGGGCTAAACGAAAGCCCATAGTCCTATCACAATTTACACTATTTCGGGCAATGGGCTTTTCGCCCTAGTGCCTTGTCTTACTGATGCAGTTGGTACTGCCTCTTTGTTTATTGTTGTTAATGCAATTGGTTGCGGACTTTTTGAACTTTCGGTGCCCTCGGGTTTACAAGAAAACATACTCATTCGTTTGTACATAATTATTATACATGAACATATGCTTAATATTAACATTATTGTTGTTATGATTATTATTGTTGTCGTGATATGTGTGTTTTTATTATCATTATCCTCCCTATCTAGTTCTAGTTTAATTTTTTCTTGTAAAGCTTTTAGATCGTCAGCATCTTTTGCCAGAGACTTAAAATTGTAATTTGTTTCCCTATTATTGGTATTCCCTAACCTATTACTTAATCGGATATTTTTTAAATTGTCTAATGTTACATTTAATATAACATTTGGGTGAAAGTCTATTAAAATTTTAGATTTGTATTTTCTCGTAGGTGATAATTTTGAATTTTTTGTATATATTTTGCATTTTTCGTTAAGACTGATTTTTCCTGCATTATTTAAATGTATTTGTGTTGGTTGGCTTTCATTATCGCACGGTATTATGACAGTTTCATTACATACCACGAATAGCCATGCGTTTTCTCCCGATAACTTGTGCCAAATGGTAGGTAAAGAGTGGAGGAATTTTTTGTTACAACTATTCGGTATAGTGTTAAAGTTGTTAAAAATAGCTTGCTCACAGTTCTGCATTATGTTATCGAAATTTACTGCATGATCATTTGGGCATAGGTATAAGTCTTTTAATGTTTCACATTGCTTAAATTCATTTTCTCCAAATGATATGAAATTTCTGTGAGATTTGTCTACCGCAATGTGTGATGCTTTTGTGTCTAGAATAACAGCTTGATTTTCGTTGATCGCCATAGGAAGTGGGATTACTTCATATGCTATGAATTCCATTCCGTTGGTTATGGGTATCTCAATTGAAAAAATAAGCGTGTTATCTAGACTTATTACAGTGATGGTTGCTATTTTAAAAAGGTCTGAAATGCTATTTGTTGTCAATTCCATCGGAAATTTGGCATCTGCTTGGAGTTTACTCTTGATGCTGCTCATTTGATCGATGATAGTTTTTGGACTCAGGATACTGCTATGGATACGTCCTTGAGTTGCGAAATTTACGATATCTACCAAGTTTTCCACTTCAAGTGAGAGTAGATTAATTAATATGATTATATCCGATTGCAGATCTGATATTCTTTCATGTGTGATTAATTCGTCAACTGTCCCGCTAACGTTATATAACATTTGTATTGTTTGATTTTGCCTTTGCTCCCATCTTTCTGATTGTTTAACTACTTCATGCAGGGTATCATTGATATCGTTCACTGTGTTTCTGACTATGGTAGTTTGAGACTCCATAATATGGGTTGACGATAACTTGTATCTGTTGAACTCGTTTATTTGAGCGTAGAATTTTTCTGCGTCTGTGTCATCACAAGTACCAAAGAGTACGTTGGCTGTTCTACCGACTATGTTTATTAGTCCTCTCCTTCTTCTTATTTGGTGAGATTTATGAATTGATGCTAGTACTCTCTGCCAGTTAATTTTTATTTGATGCATTATGGTATTCGTGTGAGACACAAAATGTTTACAGACAGATGATGTAGTGAAAAGTTTCTCACACTCTTGAAATAAACTTTCTATACCCTTTTCAATCGCTTTTGTTTGTTGAGCATAGTTGTCCAGGTTCACGTAAGTTAATAGATTCCAGTAGGATTCGGTGATACCAAGATTTCCTACAGCATGGTAGTAGATCGGTGAATTATCCAATTGCGTTATATTGACTATCGGCAAGTTGCTTGCTAAGTGTAATAACTCGGTGACAATGGTTATCCTGCAAAAGGGTAAAACAGATGCGTTGTGTTTTTTTTTTTGTATTTATTTTTTTTTTTTCTTAAATTACGTATTATATATTAATTATATGTACATTGTTAGTATTTTATTGGGTTAATCGTTGAAAAGTTTAACTTCATTGATATGAGTTTTTACTTCTCTTCTGCCCTTTTTTATAATGATATTCTCAGTGTCGGTGCGTCCAACTACTGTGAATGGCCCTTGCCAGTTCGCACTGAGTTTGCCTTTTTTTGTATGCCATTTAGTTAGTACTTTATCCCCAACATGCACCGTAATTTGTTTAACACCTTTGTCGTAAAGCGCCTTAGATTTCTCCTTTTTCTTTACGATAGTGTTGCGTGCTATGTCGTGTGCGTGTTGTAGACGTTGCTTCAGTTCTGAGCAGTAATCTTCATAGTTGTACCGCACTTCTTCTGTGCGTGACAGAGTATTAGGCACTTCAGCTGGTCTTCCGTAAAGAAGCTCGTACGGTTGACGTTCCGTAGTCGAATGTGGCGTTGTATTATATACAAACATCGCAAAAGGAACGTAATCGTCCCAATCCTTGAGATTTTTGTCCACATAATGACGAAGGTATTCCGCCAGCGTCCTATGGCTGCGCTCTAGCGCCCCATCCGCTTGTGGGTGATAAGCAGAAGTGTGAAACTTCTCTATCTTCAGTAGTTTACAACAAGCCGAAAATACTTTGCTCAGGAAGTCGGCGCCTTGATCACTTACAATGGATTTCGGCGCTCCATGGAAACAAACGAATTTTTCCACGAATTCCTTGGCGATGGTATTCGCATCGTGTCTTGGTATCGGAATAGCTAGTGAGTATTTGGTCAAGTCATCCTGGATTGTGAGGATGTATGAATTATTTCGGTAAGACGTCGTAATCGGACCGACTATGTCCATGAATATTTTCTCAAATGGTGCTCGTGCTGTAGTCGTGATGACCATTGGTTGTTTCACCGTATGATTACTGGCCTTATTGATTTGGCAAGATCGACATTTTTTTATGTAATCTATCACGTCAGTTTTGAGTCCCTTCCAAGAATGTTGCATTTTAATCCTCTTTACCGTTCTGGAGATCCCTTGATGGCCTCCTAACACTCCGTTATGGAATTCTTCGATGATTTTGAGTTTTTCTTCTGGGCTGTAACTCTGGTTACTGTAGACAACTATTTTGATTCGCGATCCTTTGAATATGTATTTGATCATGGTCTTGACTTTTTCCCATTCGAGTTGGTCCGGTCCACAATCAAGACGTGGCATCGCGATGTGTGTAATATGTTCTTGTTCTGCCTTGGTTCTCAAATTCTGAAGAGTTTTGTAAAGGTTCACGTACGTGGGTTTTTGAAAATAGTTTTCTTTTGTGATTAGATACAATAGTTTTTGCCCTTCGTACTCTAGTTGTGCTATTTCGGTAACACCTTTTCGTTGATTTTTTAGGTCATCGGTATGTCCGAAACGCCGATTAAATTCTAAAGCTACACCACGTGACATGTTTAAGTCAGCTGACACGCAATGTGCCAGTGCATAGTCTTGGGTAGCTTCAAAAAGGTCTCCTTCAACCTCGATTACTCGATGGTTGATGATAGGAGAGTCATTGCGTTCGAAGTTTTCGTATGCGCTTTCTTTATAATTGAAATAGTTTATATGCGGTATTCTGCTAAGGGCATCCGCATTGGTGTTAAGAACTCCCGGTTTGTAAATTATTTCGTAGTCATGTTCCTCCAGTTTGAGCCGCCAGCGTATGAGTCTAGCGCCCGGATCGGCTACTGAGAATAACCAAGTCAGGGGACGGTGATCGGTAATTATGAAGAATTTGTGGCCAAAGACGTAGTGCCTAAACTGTTTTACGGCCCACACAATGGCTAACAACTCCTTCTCCGTCGTGCTGTAATTTACTTCGGCTTTGTTGAGGGTTCTGGATATGTAGGATATCGGCAGGTCCGACCCTACTCGTCCTTGTGACAGAACCGCTCCGATGGCTGAGTTCGATGCATCGGTGGTTATTAAGAAGGGTTGTGCGAAATCTGGATGCTGTAGCAACGGTTCCGTTGTTAGTGCCTCCTTCAGTTGTTCGAAGGAGTGTTGACACATATCTGTCCACTCAAACCTTGCTTCCTTTTTCAGAAGCGAGGTGAGTGGTTTGGATATTTGACTAAAATCTTTAACGAATTTCCTATAGTAGCCGGCTAGCCCCAGGAAGGATTTAACTTCCTTCGGGTTCCGTGGTACAGGAAAGTTCGTTAAGCATGATGTCTTTTTCGGGTCTGGTCGTATCCCCTCTTCTGATATTATGTGGCCAAGGTAGTTGACCTCTCGACGCATGAACTCGCATTTTGCCGGTTGTAGCTTCAGGTTGTATTGCCTGAAGCGTTCAAACACCTCCTTCAGGCGTTCTTCGTGTTCTTGTACCGAGGTGGCTATGACAATGATGTCGTCCAGGTACGCGAAAGCCCGGAAACCGTTTATGCCCATGAGTACTCGATTTACTAGGCGTTGAAATGTAGAGGGAGCCCCTTTTAGCCCGAAGGACATTCGTTGAAATTCAAAGTGTCCTTGAGTTGTACTAAAAGCGGTCTTCTCTTGATCTCTTGGGTGTAGTGGTACCTGATGGTAACCACTTGCCATGTCCAAGCAGCTGAAGTACTTGGCCCTTCCTAGCTGATCTAGTATCTCATTTATATTTGGCATAGGGAACGCGTCTCCCACGGTTATGCTGTTTAGTTTCCGGTAGTCGATCACCACCCGGTATTTTTGTTCTCCTGTGGCATCCAACTTTTTGGGCACGATTAAAAGTGGTGCATTCCAGGGACTGTCACTAGTTGTAATAACTCCTTCTTGTAGGAGCTCATCCACTTGCCGATTTATCTCGGTTTGTTGGGAATATGGTAGGCGGTACGGTCTTTGGTGGATAGGTTGGCTAATCTCTGGTGTTTTTATTTCATGCTGTACGGCATCGGTACAAGAGATAGTGTCACCTTCCAGGTGGAAAATATCTGCGTACTCGTAACATATATTTTCTACCGATATTCGTTCTTCCGCGTTGGTGTGATCTAATCTTAATGCTCTTTGCAGTAGATCTATTCTATCTTGGCGGTTAGTTGTTTTTTTTGTGACAAATACGGACTTAGGGTTCGAGTATAATTGATACGATAGCTCTTCAAGGCGCGGTGTATTGATCTGTGTTTGCTCATTCTCTGTGTTGGCTATACAGATTAAGATTTGACCGTTACGTACTGTGTTGATCACATTCCCACAGTATACGTTTTCCTTGAGCTGTTGTGCATGCACCAATACGTCCTGGTTATCTCCAGTGACGTTTATGGTACACACTGGTATCACTACTTGACTTCTAGCCGGTATTGTTATCTCATCAGTGGTGATGTTGGACGTGAGTGTACCTTGCTCACAGTCTATAACTGCCTTTAGTTTTTCCAGCAGTGGCCGTCCCATTATTCCGTCTTTTGGAATTGGGAAGGTACTCGGCACCACTTGGAATTGTATCTGCTGTTTGGAATTTCCGATGTCTATGTCTAGTAGGACTGATCCCATTGTACTGACCATATTTTCATGGATTCCTTGTAGCAGATACGTGTCGTCGGTGTTGACTACCACGTCGTCCATCAGTTTATCTAATTTAATTAGGTTGAGGTCTGCTCCAGTGTCTAACAGCAAGCTGACCTCTTCTCGAAGGCTTTGTGTGGTTTTGACTGTGGCGTGATTGTCTACGAGTCGGACTGAGACGACGTAGACGCGTTTGCTATTGCGGTGAGCTTCAGGTCGCGTACCGTTCGTTCGCTCTTGACGAACGGTCGCCCCTCGTTTCCCGACGTACTCGGTGCATTCGCCTCCTCGTGTCGTTTCTTATTCCGGCATTCGTTTATGACATGTCCGGGTTTCTTACAAAAATTGCAAAACGATCGTTTTTTCTGGTCACCCCATTTTGAGGTTGACGGCGTCTCTTGTTTTATGTATGTCTGCGTCGTATAATTCATGTTTGGTTTTGATGTATGTACGCTCTTGATAAAACGGCAATTTTCCGTATTATGCGTTTGCGTTTTACATCGGCTACAGTATTTATTTCTTCGGGGTTCCGGTTTACTAAAGAGACGTTGCGCTTCTTTGTCAGATATATATATACGTTCTTCTTCTAAACTTTCTTTAATAGCGGCCTCTAACGAATGTGGTTTGCCTGCTTTAATTATTGTTTTTATCGGTTGTTTTAACCCTTCTACGAAAATCGCTAATGTTTGAGCTTTTATGTGCTCTCGAATTATTTTGGCTTCGCTACTTGGTTTGCCCATCGCGCTGGCATTGCATAATTCGTGGAATAATGTTTGAACGCGCGTTGAATACGCGCTGATCAATTCACCTTCTCGCTGTCTTGTAGAATTTAATTCTAGCTGTAAATGAGTCGCAGTTCTTTGGGCGCAATATTCTTCCTCTAATAAGGATTTTAGCGATTCCCAAGTTTCTACTTCTCTATACTGTGTGATAGCGAAAGCGTTACCGCGTAATTTAGTCCTTATCGCTTTTAATAATATTGTTTTATTTTCGGCTGCGACGCTTGTTAATGCGATATCGCATGCGCTTACGAAAGGATAAATATCTGAAGGTGTTGTACCATCGAAACACGGGATTAAACGAAGCGCTTCTCCCAATGACAGTGCCATGTTTTTCGCGTTCGAATTGCGTGAATTATCGTTATTATTTACGTGTAGCGGCGCTGTGTTAGTGTGTGCGTGTGTATTTGTTTCGCGGTGCGCGTTCGTGTGTGTGTGTACAATATTCGTTACGTCTGTATGACCTTGGTTCGTGAGCGCGTCCTGTGTTGCGACGGCGGCGGCGTCGTCTACGTGGTCCGCGGTGACAGTGGGAAGGTGCTCCGCGGAGCTGCCTACTCTGTCACTTGATGCGTCTCGCACGTATGTAAATAACATACCGCCCTTCCCTCTGCCTCTAGGCTTGACAGCGGGTCCCGTGCGAACGTTATCGGTTGATGCTAAGCCTGTGACCTTTTTTATTTCGTCCACTAGCCCGACTAAACTCGCGAGGGGATCGGGGTTATTACTAACATATGCTCTAGTACGTGGTCTACTGATATTTGAAAACTCTGTCTCTCCTCTACTATCATCACTGTCGACAATCGAGTCGGGTATAAAGTCCTCGTCACCGCTATCCACTCTGGACATTCACCCCTCCTTTAAAATTTGTATTACCAAAACGAGAAAAGTGAAGACTAGAGCAGAATGTACAATTCTATTATACCCACAGAGAATTTAGTTATATATATGTATAGTATATTCTAACACCAATACCACGACACCAAAAATGTACAATAATATGCTAACACCGCAATTTCCTTAATACTAATACGCGTTACAAACACAGCTATTGTGTCGTTGGTTAACACGCTACAAAATGCTATGTCTACTATGAGACTTATATTTTAAAATACTTATATAAAAAAAAAATATCAAAATATTAAGCATACAAGCATACAAGCGTACATTTACTATTTTCGTATTTACGTATTAATACGCCGGTAAATGTTTTATAATATTTTGCGTAAAATCTAATTTAAACAATTTTTTTTTTTTTTTTATATCTTTTGGTATTGCTTTTTTTTTTTTTTGTTACGACTCACAGTAGCGCCGTCTTCATCTTTTGGGAGATGGGGAAACCGAGTCTGGCTGTCTGCTTCCTTGTGTCCACGTGCTCGCCTTGCTAGTGGTTGGTCCTGGAGTGGCCCGGGTAATTGGTTCCTTGACGATCAACAACCCCACACCTGACACCAATTTTGTTGTAACCCCGGTTGATTCCGCAGGTTACAGAGTTCTTTTGGTTGTCGGTTGCCTAGGTTTTAACCAACCGTTCTACTCCGTGGGTACCAGTACCACTTGACGTTGGACGTGTGTGTTAGTACACGTTTATACGTATATATTATACAGATAATATATATGTGTGTATAAACGTGTGTGTGTTTAGGCGTTAATTAAAATGAAACTCACTTTTGGATTACTAATAGATTATATTGAAATTAAACAGACAAAAATTTATTGAACATTTTCTGACAACGTAGTCGCCAAGACTGCCGTCGTCGTCCGTTGTCGTGCGGGCCCTCGCACGGCCGCCGCGTAGCTATTTGCCGAGTCAGCCACTCTACGCCGTGGCTCGTGCAGGGGTTCACAACAGCTATACCAGTTATACTCAACCAGTGGCGCCGAGCTCCAAAAAAAGTACTATTGTCAAATTTATTTTCACAAGGTACCACCCACCAAAATTATTCCAACTATTATATTACTTTATGTCTTATGATACTACCTACGTTATATGAGGAGCCTTAAGATTCTAATGACCATTAGGGGCTAGGCCCAGTAGGCCCCTAGGACCACCTACCCCATTTAAACTATTGTTTTAACAACACTTATTAAGGGGGTTCGGCGCCACTGTACTCAACCTGATTTCTGTGGCGAGTCACTTTGGTACACAATTTCTTCGAGCGGGCCACCAATTATAAAAGTCCGAATAATCTCAATGTCAATCTAATAATATAGTTTTGTCACACATAGTAGGTATACAGTGCACATGTATAGTGCACTTGTTTTCCTATCTTTTATTGACTATTGAAAATATGACGGGATTCAAAAATTAATAAAAAGAATTGTATTTTGTAATAATTTTACTTTTATTTGAATATTTTGTTTTATATACGTGAAATATATATATATATATATATATATATATATTTTATAAAATTATACGTATATATTATACGTGAATGAAATTCGATTTATGTTACGAATCAAATTGATCTAATTGGATTTTTGGAGCTGTGAACTGTATTAGTAAAATGTTAAATAAAAAAAAAAACAAAAATTTAATTTATCACAGTAAAACCTAATTTTAACTTTTAATTAGTCCAATGTGTAGGAAAGATTTCAATTATATACAATTCTCAATATAAAAAGCCGGACATAAATTTCACACCATGGGTATCCTTCGATTCTTGGACGAGATAACGGTGATACATGAAAAGAACTTTATAAATGACTTACTTTTACGAATATTTAGTGACACGTGTAATATGATAACATTTAAATTTTAAATCACCGATAAACCATTTTTTCGGAAAACGATTCTGAACGAAACTCAAGTAATAATTTAATTTAGTATCAACTAGTTAAGTTTTCGAAAAATAAAAAAACCTTATAGTGAACAATTGATGTGAATTTCAAGTTTCAGGTTGAAAATTACTGGGATAGTAACAAAAAAGTCCTTAAAGTCCAGTATTGATTTAATAACATACGTTTAATCATTTAATTTTGTGTATGTTCTTTTTTATTTTTTTTATTTCAACCTTTAAGTTACCCAGCATAACAAACTTAATGAAATTTAAATTTATCTGGTACACTCGCTTCAAACTTAAGTGCCTCTACATCATATGCTTTTTTTTTTTTTTAACATTTTCTAGTAGCTAGTTCAAATGGGCTTTCAAATATATATTTAATATGATATAATATTATAATATGTAATGATATAATATTCAAAATACCTCTGCAACGATAACTGCATTCGGCCAATTTAATGGTCACTTTGCTTTGGAAATTAATTGTTTATTAATAAGACACTAATTTACTATAACAATAACAATAATTTCTTTATGAATGACACATGCAGCACGTGGTTATGTAATGATGTATTTTTGAATTAGCCATCTTTTCGAAGGCTCTCCATTTCCGTTTCTCGTAGACCCTACGCAAATTGTCAACAGTGCCTAGTGGTTAATATGGCCTTGACCGTATGAAGTGTCCATATTATAAAATTCACTTTTTACATTACCGTTCTTAATGTTCACGTTATGTGTTTTAAACAAAGTAACCGTTTAACCTCTTAACGTTTGATGATATTTAAATACGAAAATACTCATTAATTTAATTCAATATGTTTAATAAATATTTATTGGCACCTTTTGTTTCATAAGCCTCGAAGAACCAGACATAAGTAATTTATTCATATGAGTTTAATAATTTATGACACACATGTGCCATTTAAATATATTATAAAAAAATGTATAATAAGAATTCATAAATTCATAGCATTAAAAAATAAATATAAGAAAGCTTCATTTGAAATATTTTATATGCTATATGTTAAGTGTGTTATTTTTTATTTTTTTTTTTTATTTAAGCTACCAACAGAGCCGGATTAAGGATCAAAGTCGCCCTGGAGCAATATATATTTGATAGTAAATTTCTAATCAAGAAATAGTTAAAAACTTAAAACAGTATAATATGTATTTCATGTAATATTGTATGAATAAGTTGAACCGTTTAAAAAAAAATTATTTGGTACTTTATATTATTTAAATGGATTAGAAAAAACTACAAAAGTCGTTTATTTATAACAGAATTGCACAAAATTGTTTGTAAACTGTGATTAATACCACTATATCCATGGTTCTGATCCATCCTTATAATTTTGTAGATACATTATTCAGTGCTATAGCTTATAATTTTAAAAATAAGAAAATATATTATCATTATGAAAATATGTAATTTTTCAATAGCCAACCTTATACCACTCGATTTAATTATGTATAAATTTGAATAACTACACAAATACACGATATTAAATAATTATATTACAAAAATTACATGCCATCCCAAAAATGTGCCGCCCTGGAGCAAAAGCTCCTTTTGCTCCTATGTTAATCCGGCTCTGGCTACCAATATAAAATTATTACAGCTTAACAATTACAACTAAAGATATATTAATGAATAACAACACAAGATATAAAAAAGCCCAATAGAAATATATACTGACAAAAAAAAAAAAGAAACCAGTCAGTGATTAAAAAAGTTAACAAAACAGAAACCTACAATAACAAAACAAAAAAAAAAAGTGTGTTATTTTAAAGAATAAAATTTTAAATGTTTTAAAATTATATTCAGATATATTTATCAAATATAAAAATGTTTTAGAAATAAACAAATTTGTTTGAAACTTTTGTTTAATATTGTGGAAATTTCAAATTTCTAGCAACATAAGAATAGGTGTTAGGACTAAAATCGATAAATTGAATAATTGAATATAGTAATTTATGAAAAAAATTTAAATCTGATTGTAAAAGCACAGTATCTGATTTAGACTGAGAAGTCTTAAACATTTTAGCATCGTCAGCGAATAGTAATTCATTTGAATTTTTTATAGCTAAGGGTATATCATTCATAAAAATAAGAAATAGAGTAGGTGATACATAGTCACCTTGAAGAAGACCAGAACTAACTGAAATTGGATTGGAGTATGAGTTGCCATATTTTACTATTTGAAATATATCTTTTATATTATTTATTAATTTTTCAACTAGTATGTTATGGTTTATTTTGTCGAAGGCTTTCCCAAACTCGGTATACACTACATCGGTTTGAGCGTTAGAATAAAAGGAATCAAAAATGTGTTGTTTGAACATTTTTAAGTTAGTTACAGCTGATCGTTTAGTTCTGAAGCCATGTTATTCATTAATAAGCATATTATTTATTAAAGCAGTAAATTTATTGTTAATTATTTTGGTAAATATTTTTGGAATAATATAATTTTTAGATATTGGGCGATAGTTCGACCTTTTTGATAAATTTGAGAGATGCGAACTGTCTTCCAAGCAGAAGAAAATGTGCCTGAGTTTAGGGATTTGTTAAACAGAATGTGTAGAGGGTATTTCAATATGAATCGGAAGTTACATAAAAATTTCGGAGAGATATTATCCGGGCCACATTGTAGGTTTAAGTTTAAAGTTTCGAGTTCTTTAAAAATATTGGAGAGGGTAATATTAATATTACAACTAGAAATTGATGAATTAAGTGATTTGAGATTTATATGAGTATTAGAGAGAAGTTGAGTGTATACACTTGAAAAATACCTTGCGAATCAATTGATCATATCTTGGTTATCATCAATTTGAACTTAATCTAGATGCATTATATGCATGCCAAAAATACATGGGACAAAATACGAAAATAACCTCACGGTGTACGTCCTTTTTTTGTTTCACTTCAATTCCAAATCATGTTAATTTGATAAACTATAAACGTATAAAGTGTCTCTATAATGTTTTGAACTTAAATATAAAACAGATAATAATCATCAAATTAATTATTTATTCTTATGCTGTTCGTCAAAAATCAATTTATAAGGTCAACCCTAAGCTTTATATATAAGGTTTAACAAAAAGCTAAGTGCGTTTAAATTTTAAAATGTGATTTGAAATATTTGAAATTAAATCGCAAATTAAAAATTAAAAAACCATACACGTAAAAAAAATATGGTATATTATGCAGTATCGTAATATTCAACAATATGAAAAATTGTATAAAATGAGTAGTATACTGAAATTCAAGAAACAATTACTTACCTAATTTGTATTCAGTTTCAAAATTATTTTAGAGCGTCTGATATCAATGATGATGTCGTATATAATGTTGGATGATTTTTGAATTATTGTCCATTGCATTTCCGTTTATTTAAATTTTGATGGATATTTAAATTTTGAAGTTATTATAATAACAAAGAATTGGCACCAGACTAAAATACGTATCATAATTTCGATTCTAAAATATCGGTAATTTTGTTTTTAGACGAATAAATGATTAGCATACACGTGCGACTTTATAATTGGTGACTGAATATTTAACTCGTAATTTAAATGGGCATGTACCAGTTGCCCTCAAAAGTACCTTTTTTTATACCAATTCCCCCCAAACTACCTAGAGGAAAATGTACCAGTTGCCCCCAATTGAATGTACCAGTTACCCTCACATGTTAATATATACACGATTGCAATACATAGCCTGTAAAATAGGGGAGGTAAATATACAAATAATATGGATAAAATGAAAATTGTATTAACAATAATCGCCTACTACTAAATGCAAAGCCAGGATTTTACAAAAACGCGTAAATTTAGACGCGTCTAAGTGGATAGCCGATTTATAACGATATTAACGACAATTATATTACGCTTTATCAGAATACGCTAGTTATTATCATTTATCAAACTTATCTTTATTAGTAGTTTTATTTTTGTTGTATTATATGATACGATGTATACCTACGTCTTTGATAGGTACATTTTAGTAGACGAAAAGCACTGACGTTGTTACCACGATGCAAAATATTACGCGAGTGTATAGTGAAAAGGGCAATGTTTTGTTAGTGTTAAATAATTATACTTTTTATAAAGATCGAATTACACAAGCGGGTGTGAAATGGCGATGCACATTAAAGTCTTGTACGTCAAAGCTGTTTGTGAGTGAAAATGAAACTGTGCTTTTAAAATCGGTTATCGAACACAAACATTCGCCGCGTAAAATTTAACAAAAGTAACCATTTCTAATAATTTAAAACAGAAAGCTGTGGTTGATATTTCTAAACGCCCATTAAAATTAATACGTGAAGAAGTTCAATCAAATGTCGTGGATATAACATCAAACGATGTAAACTCCATTCGCAGAAGCATTTATCGTGCGAGAAGAAAAACACTTCCACCACTACCAAAATCTATTTCTGAAGTTCATTCAGCATTAACACTATTACAATTAAATACATACAAAGGTGAGAATTTTCTATTATATAACAACGAGACGGAAAATATTGTATGCTTTACGACAGAATCAAATTTAAAATTTTTATGTTCCCGAGACAAAATTTTTGTAGACGGAACATTTGAATACTGTGCGAAATTTTTTTTACAACTTTTTACAATACACTGTGTCAAAAATGGACATTATATTCCATTAGTGTTCTCATTACTGCCTAACAAATCATCGAAGACGTACGAATTATTATTTAATATGTTAAAAAAAAAGTGCTCTAGCTTTGAACTTGAATTCAATCCGTCAATTATTGTATCTGACTTCGAACAAAGTATCCATGTAGCTTCCAAAGTGGTTTGGCCATTAATTACAGTCGTGGGGTGCAGATTTCATCTAACTCAGTCATGGTGGAAACGCATACAACAATTAGGATTAAAGCCGGATTATATAGATCCAAATTCACAAATTGGAAAATGGCTTCACTTAATTTTCGGTCTCTCATTACTACCCTCTAGTGAAGTAGGCGATTGTTTTGTTGAAGATCTGATGTCAATTAAGCCTTTATCAGACAAATTAATTGAATTTTCTGACTACTTAGTTGACACATATATTTCCTCAAGTTCGACTTTTCCACCTTCACTGTGGGCTATGAATTCAATTGATTCAGAAAGGACTACAAATGCATGTGAATCATTTCATTCGACATTTTCGAAGAACTTTAGTAGTGCACATCCAAATATTTTTATTTTTGTAAATGTTCTAAAAGAAGTACAAACAAATACATAACATACATTGCTATAAGCAGTATAAACGAAATTAAAAATATAACTAATCGCACATATTTAAACAAAAAAGCCAGAATAGAAGATTTTATAAATAAATATAAAAACAAGAATATTAGTAGACGAGATTTTGTAAAATCTATTAGTAATTATTATAACAAAACATAATACATAATTATTATATCTAATTTTTTTTTTTTTTTTTTGACAAATTATGCCACATAATTATATTATTATTATTTTATTAACTTTTTCATATTATTTTGTCATTATAATTATAATTATCATTATAACTATATTATTTATTATGATTTTTTTATTTATGCTATTTTACATTATTTTTATAAATAATTTTATTTATTATTTGTATATTTACCTCCCCTATTTTACAGGCTATGTATTGTAATCGTGTATATATTAACATGTGAGGGCAACTGGTACATTTTGTTGGGGGCAACTGGTACATTTTGTTGGGGGCAACTGGTATATTTTAAAAATCCGGACAACAGCCGTGGGGGGCAACTGGTCAACACCTATTTTGTAATTGTGTATTCTAATTTTCTTCCAGTTGATACCTACTTAATGTGTAAATTACGTTTAAATTGTGTATTTAATTGACGTATGGTTGTGTGACTCACTTTTCATTTCTTTTCCCTACGATAACAATTTCACATTGTTAAACTAATGATCGAGAGGGGGATGAAAACACATACTTAAACGATATCAAAAAGGCGTACAACTTTGATACCTGTATTGGCATGTAATAAAGTTAAAATATATAGAAAAAAGAAGAAAAATGAACTAAATAAAAACAATAAGCGAAATAACAATTGCCATAGAAAATTATTTAAAAAATATAAATTTGATTGCTTTTACAGCTAAAGGGGTTTTAAACCTATTTTTACAACGGTTTGAAGTAAATAGAGATTTATATAAATTTTTTTTTCATTAACTGTTTCGCTAATTGAATATTTAACAACATTAAATTATGTATTACATAATATGCTTATGTTAAGATGAGTGGGGATACATAACAGAGAAATACAAGAAAAACATAATTTTTAATGAAAATAAAATTCAAATAATTTCCATTTGAAATTAACAAAAATACACTTATACAATTAGTACAAAACACATAGAAATACCAACACTTTTATATGATTTCGGCTACATTCACGTCAACAATATTTCAATTTTTTTTCTTTAGCAAAGAAAAAATTGTCATATTTATTTTTCAACGATAAATCAACTCCAAGAGGAAATGAATGAATTGCGTGTTCCGAGATCATTTCAATCATTTTCATGTTCACTATCATTTGATTATAATCTGTACATTCAACGACATGGGCTAATGGAGCATTAGTACAATACTATGCAAAACAAAAAACAAAAAAATGAAAATTCCATTATTAAATATAAAAACAATCCTATATAGACATATTAACATACATCATTTATGTTTATAACACTGCATTCAGATGTCCTTTCATGTCTAAATACAAACACTTTGGTAAGTAATTTATTGGACAGTGGTTTGGATTCGACTAATGCTTTTAACATGGAACGTATACTAGTTAAAACATTTTGCATGTTGTTGTCAAACACTTTTTGGTGTGGATACATAATATTTTTCGATTGGAAATCTTCGTCACTATTTCTTAATGCATATTTTGTATGCTACAAATCAAGAAATTATTACTGAATTAAGCATTTAGAGATAAGATTAGCACATTAAAAAAATGTAAGTATAAATAACATATTTCTACATGTCATTCTTTATAGAATATAAACATGTTTTAAAGGAGACTAGAACCATAATTCTCCGGCGTAGGGAAAGTGGCGCGCCCATCGCCCAATGTACTTCGGTACATTGCAATAGCCCTACCCTGACCTTAATTGGTTGGGGTAGTCTGGTCCTCCAGGTTGGGGGTTGATCGTAGGGCTAACAACCCTACATCATAAAACAAAACAACGTTAAGAAACCACAAAACAAGCCTCGGAAATGGAACAAAACTGGACAACGACTGGAATCGGAAACAGGCATCAAAATTGGTACTTGGAACGTTAGAACGCTTAATAAAACTGGGGCGTTACAGTGTATGCTGAACGCCATTAAAAATTATAATATTTCTATATTAGCCCTACAAGAAATGAGGTGGCCTGGAGAAGGAAGCCTCAAAAAGGATGACAAAACTATTTTTTATAGTGGAAATAGGGATGGAAAGTTCGAAAACGGAGTAGGATTTGTAATAAGTGAGAATATATTACCATACGTTAAAGATTTCCAGGCAATAAATGAGCGTATGTGCTACATACGGATAACTGGACGCATATTTGACCTTATAATAATAAACTGCTACGCACCAACTGAAGACAAAAGAGATGATATCAAAGAAGATTTTTATGAAGATCTTGACAGGATATATGATATAACATCTAATTATTCTATTAAAATAGTTCTTGGGGATTTCAATGCAAAAATAGGCAAGGAGGAGGTATACAGACCAACGATTGGCAGAGATAGTCTACATGACACAAGCAACGACAATGGTACCCGTCTAATTAATTTTTGCATGACAAATGGAATGGTCTTAAGTAGTACATATTTCCCTAGAAAGGATATCCATAAACAGACATGGGTAGCCCCAAACCAAGTGATAAAAAATCAAATAGATCATATAATGATTCAAAATAGACACAAAGGATGTATACAAAACATCAGAACTTACAGGGGCGCCGATGCAGATTCTGATCATTATTTAGTCATGGCAAAATTTATGACAAGACTATCAGTACATTGGAGAGAAAATAAAGGAAAACTATCAGAAAAATGTTGTACTGAAAAGTTTGCGGAAGAACGTATCTCGAAGGAATTTGCTCATACAACGCACCATGAAATGCTAAGGCTAAATAATGAAAATAATAATGAGAATGTAGAACAAATATGGAAAAAAATAAAGACGACAGTGATAAATAGTGCAAAAAACTGCCTAGGAGTGAGAAAAAATAGTAAAAAGAAAAACTGGTTTAATGAAAAATGTAAAGAAACTGTAGATAGAAGAAATAAATTGAGAGAAATAGCGCTAAGATACCCAACAGATGAAAATTTAGAACGATACAAAGCGAGCAAAATAGAAACTAACAAAACGCTCAGGAAAGAAAAAAGACAAGAAGAAAAGAGAAAAATTGAAGAAATGGAAAATAACAGATTCAACTCCAAGAAATTCTTTAGCAATAGTAAAGATATCAAACAGGGATTTAAACAACAAAGCAGGATGATAAGAAATCAGACAGGAGACTTACTAACAAATGAAAAGGATATAGCAGAAGAG
This sequence comes from Therioaphis trifolii, assembly GCA_027580255.1. Classification (NCBI taxonomy): domain Eukaryota; kingdom Metazoa; phylum Arthropoda; class Insecta; order Hemiptera; family Aphididae; genus Therioaphis; species Therioaphis trifolii. The sequence continues at coordinate 31,149,928 of CM050406.1, forward strand.
TTTAAAAACTACTATAAAATGTTGCTTAATAAAACAGTTTCCAGACCATCTAATGCGACCGATATACAATATAGCACGGCAGAGCCATATATTAGTAATCCCTCGAGACTCGAAATCAACTGGAGTATAAACAAACTTAAGAATAATAAGGCCCCAGGAGAAAGCAATGTTGTAGCAGAATTATTTAAAAATAGTGGGGAATCTCTGAAAAACGAAATATGGAAAATAATCAATCTTATTTGGGAAAAAGAAATACTTCCTGAAGAATGGAATTTGTCGATATTATGCCCTGTGTTTAAAAAAGGAGATGTACTAGACACAAAAAACTATAGAGGAATTTCTCTATTAGATACATGCTATAAGGTATTATCAATAATTCTCTTAGAACGGATAACTCCATACGCTGAGGAGATTTTAGGAAGGTACCAATGTGGATTTAGAAAAGGGAGGTCAACTACAGATCAAATATTTATCCTGAGACAAGTGATGGAGAAACATTATGAATTCGACAAAGACCTATACATGGTATTCGTCGACTATAAACAAGCGTACGATAGTATAAATAGGGAAGAGTTGTGGAACACATTGATCTACTTCGGTATACCGAAAAAATATGTTAATATGGTAAAGTTGTGCAATAACAAAACAGAATGCAAAGTAAAATTTCTGGGAGAACTATCATCAACCTTTGAAGTAAAATCAGGCCTACGGCAAGGAGATGCCTTATCCCCAACTCTATTCAATTTAGGTCTTGAAAAGGTGATTCGAGAAATAAACCATAGTCATCAAGTTGAGGTGGTAAATAAAGAAATAATATTAGCATACGCAGATGATATTGTCATTTTAGGAAACACAAGACAAGATATCACCCAGACAATGTCTAACCTTGTGACAGCCAGTAAAAGAATGGGACTTTGTATTAACGAAGAAAAAACAAAATTTACGGTACTTTCCAGGAGGAGAGAAGATCAGCCAAATCTACAAGTAGATAATCTCACATTTGAAAGAGTAGAAAGCTTTAAGTATCTAGGTGTGAACATAAACAATAAAAATGACATGCATCAGGAAATAGTTGAACGGTTAGCAAGTGGAAACCGATGCTACCATAGCATCCAAAAGTTATTGAAATCTAAATTGTTGTCGAGAAGGTCGAAAACACTACTCTATATCAGTTATCTGAGACCAATAGTTACTTACGCGTGTGAGACTTGGTCTACGACGAAAGGTGATAACATAAAACTGGCAATATTTGAAAGAAAGATTTTGAGAAAAATTTTTGGCCCGGTGTACAACCTCGATCTAGGAACATTCGAAAGGCGGAAAAACGAAAATTTGTACCAATTATATGGAAAACCAACAATATTAACGTTTATAAGAACTAAGAGAATGGAGTGGTTTGGACATACTTGGAGAGCTGAAGATGATATACTAAAAAAGGTCATAACCGCAATGATACAGAAAAAACGACCACTGGGTAGACCGCGTACGAGATGGAAGGATGCTGTAAAGAGGGACATTCAATTGGTGGATGCGAATGCGTCTGTTGAATTAGCACTCAACAGAGAAAGGTGGAGAGACTTACTTGTGGCAGCTCAGGTCCTTCAAGGACCGTTAAGCTGAATAAAGAAAGAAGAAGAACCATAATTCACTAAACCAATGAAAAAGTTTAGATTATACATTAAATCATCGTAAAAAAAATAATTGAAAAATGTATTTAATATTTTTTGTTACGTATAATTTAAAATGTTTAGTTAATCTAAAAAATATTTATATTTATAAAATAGTATGTTATGTAACAAAAGACAAATAAATACCTCTTTGAAAAATGAGCTATACAAATCAGTTAATTTGTTGAGAAAATGCTCGTTTAAAAGGAAACTTTCTGACCAACCAGATACTATTTCTGGGTCACCTTCTATCAGTGATATTGTAACCATCGTTCCTTGAGATTCCAATATTTGAGCCATTTTTAGAGCAACGATTCCGCCCCAGGATTCACCAATGAGAGATACATAATCTTGATTCGATATGCTTTTGAGTTCCTACGTCATGTTAACGGAACGAACATGTGAATAAATATACACGAATCAACTATTTTTTAACTCACATCCACTAAAATTTCAGATAATTCATCGATCGAACTTATTTTATCTGGAAGACGAGCTTCAAACGTGGGGAATAAGAGTTGTTTGTAAAAAGTTTTCATGAGCTTAGGTCTAAACCCAGGTATTACAAACAGTGGTACTACAGATTTTGTTTGTGAAAACCTCGGACTTCTTGTTTGAACTTCAACAAAACATGCTTCTTTTGTAAAATTGTCTGCTAAAAGATATAACTCTTCTAGGGATTCAGGGAAAACATTTTTCATTGCATATTTCGTTTGCCAATGCTCTGAAATTTTTTTGTTACACTTTATTAATAACTTGAACAATTGATTACGGAAACAGTAAAAAAATGTATTATGGTATCTGGACAGATTTAAAACTCGAACATAATTGAAGATGAACAATTGTATACGAAACTGCAAACAAATGATAATAAAATAAAACCTTTACTTAAAACTTAGATATTAAAGAAACTAAAAATGATCGCTAAAAATAATTGGAAGTACAGTGGATTCCGCTTAATGTGGGCACCGGTTAATATGGGCATCCGCTTATTGTGGGCAAACAGATCTGGTCTCAATACAAATGTATATCAACAATGTTAAATCTAACCACGTAATATGAGCACTCGATTCGGTTAATGTGGGCAATTTTATTTTATCATAGTTTTAGAATATACGCATATTATGTATTTAAAAACGACTATTTTAATCGGGTTTCGTCGTATCTATGTGATTGTGTTTTTCGAAAATAATAAAAATCATTATGCCATTTAAACCATATAACATATTATATAACATTTAATTTATACAGTAATTATTTCACATTTTTTTCAATTATACGATAATAAAAATAAAAGCTTTTGAATATTATAATTGTTTAACTAATTTCGGTTTTTATGGGCAACCGCTTATTATGGGCAAACAGGGCTGGTCTCATTGTGCACACATTAAGCGGAATCCACTGTATAGAATTCTAAACAAATTAATATATCATTGATAAAGTTTTTATACAATATTTACAACAAATTTGAATTGATTATCATCTACAGATTATGTCACCATTATACATTATTTTAAAATATTAAATATTGAAGTGAGTATTTCAGAATACACGTGCAATACCTAAGCAGTTAAAAAATGAAAAAATATACATTATTATTAATATCAGAGTTATTTATCACTACATCTACAAATGATACATACGAACATCAATATTTTTGTGTCTGAACATTTTGTTTTGATTACCAAGTAACTAATAACTAAGTAATACGAAATTAAGAAAATTACTTTGAAAATGATAGTCATTTTTTTCCGAGCATACAATCGAAGACGATCCTACGGTATTTGACTTTTGTAAGATCAAATCTAATGAAGACACTATTTTTGCGGTTCCATTTGGTTGTAATGACTTTCTGTCCCATGAAATATTCAAAGCTTTAACTCCTATTGATTTTAGCTCATTACAGGTATGTTCCCCTTTGCTTGAAATATATATAAAGGAAGTCGTCATTGTTTTATTCTTATATTTTTGAAATGAATATTGAAGATGCTTAATTTTTGTGTCGTCAGTCTGAAAAAAAAAAATATGAAAAACGAAAAATGCGTTGAATAATTATTTTGCTGGAAATGCAATAACTACTCTACCTGATTCAACACAAATATTGAACCTAAAACATTTGATGATGTCAAATGGTTCAACCACTTGAGTGTTTCTTCTTTCGTTTGTAATTGTGAATCTGATTGAATCTGTACTGATATATTTCGAGATACCAGTCGATTAAATCTATTGTAATGATTAAAAATATAAAAATAAAAAAATATAAAAACTCCATATCGAGCTATTTACAAACCTTTTAGAAGCGGTGATTGACATTAAAAACATATTGACGGAAATCACGATTTTTCGGGCTCCTCGATCAACCAACCAATAGGCTAGATCTAACCAATCAGATTTATTGTCTAGAATGGAATCGTATATCATATTAAAGACATGTATTTGGTCATATTTGTTAAGTGATTTACCTATTATCAAATACAAATGATGTGGATAGCATTGGTACGTCCATCGTTCATCATTTACTTGAGAATTCGTATAATTCTTAAAATCATTAAAAGACAACACCACCTTCTCAGAAATATTTGATTTGAACGCAGTTCTAAAGTTAAAAAAAAATTGAGATTGAGTTATATATTTTAAGACACTCAATAATTAGAAAATTTAAGTGACTAATATACCTCAATGTTTCAAATACATTGTAGCTTTTAATCGGAGATGTGGGTACATAACATTGAAATGGTTTAATGACACCTCTATTCAATCCATCTATGAATGCTTTATGAATAATTCGTTTATTGCAATCATTCTCGATTAATAACAAATTTGAACTTATGACAGTGAATGAAATATTTTTCAAAAACATTCTTGATCCTTTAAAAACAGTGATATTACGGTAAATATTATGCTTATTATATAGTATCCATATGATTATGATTATATATATTTACAATACCTATTGTAGCGTGAACTAGTTATGTTTCGCTACCTAGCGGTGTGCTTATCGCAGAACAGGCACCGACACACCTGCCCTCTAGGGGATGCGCGGAGCATCTCACCTGTCGCGTCACTAATTAAATTAAGATAGAGCGCTCTTCCTTCACCAGCCGTTTCTGTCCATACCTTCTTCTATTTTTATTGCTATACATAATTATTTTCATTCCTTCAATTCCTCAAAAAATCTTCAAAATCCTTCTTTAAACACCTAACAAAAATACTCACCCGCATAATACATCTCAACTCTAATGATAAACTACAAGAAACCTCAGCAGCATCAATTCACATTCTACTATCCGTATCAAGAACAACCACCCTCAAGTACCCGGCCGAACAGCATCGATTACCATCTCGCAGATGTCTAGCCGATATTTCACGGGTACTACGCGTACAGAATACAATTACTCGTATTTTACTGTATGTGACGTAGTACACCGTAGAAGAGCAACCTAGGCAATTTGCCAGATAGCCGCCGTCAAAAGAGCTGCTATCATTTCCAGCTACTATCAACAGTGCCGCTACTACTTCCAGCCGCCATCAATAGTGCCGCTACCCTTTCCAGCCGCCATCGACAGTGCCGCTACGGCGCTACCATCTCCCGCCGCCTTCAACAGGCCAACTAACATAACCGATTCATCTTCCCTTTCAATACTTTCATCAGCATTAGTAATATAAACCCCCTCTAAAATATACATGTTTGTGTCTCATGTGTAAATGTTATCTATTTGTTATACCTCAGATAATAAAAAACTTGTTATTATAAAAACTGTCTTATAAACTTTAAACATAAGATATATACGTACACTTTGTCAATCCCACACCTACGGGAGAAACAAACGTTACACTATAATATTTAAGTATAAACAATTATTTTAAAATCACGTTGAACGTCACATCAAAAATGTATTGGAATTTTGAATAGCTATTTTTTTTTTCGTTTTAGTTAATTTATGTTACTTTTCAATTATTTTTAGTCAGTTTTTTTTAAAAATAATTACCCAAGTATCTATGATTTTTCATATCAGATTTGGAGAAACTTAAAAAAATTCCATGATCAGCTACTGATCGAAAAGCTGATTGAAGTGCTTCGCCGCTCGAAAAATCAAAAATGATATCAATACCTTTGCCCTTGGTCATAATTTTAATTTGTATGTCAAACTGATTTTTTGTGTTGATTAGTATTCTTGAATGTGGTAGCTTAAAATGAAAGTTCAATTATGGTTGATAGATTCGGTCACTGATTGATTTTGTTATTGATTACAATCGTTACCTCTGGAAATATATTAGAAAGAAGTTCTGCTTGTTGGCTTGACTCTACAATTGCATATACATCGACATTTTCCGACAAACTTATCGAAATTGCTGCTTGTCCAATTGGGTGCAATCCCGAGGTAACTAAAACCGATTTAAGGTATTTTTGTTTGGGCACAATAACTTGAAACACGTAGTAACACTGAAATGAAAAAAGTAAAATGAATAAAAGCTTAATATGTGTTATTAGAGGTCTAATTACCAAAGCATAAGACAAAGGGACAGTTGAGGCATCTTTAAGTGACCAATTTGATGGGACTGGCCACGATAATAATGGATCATATTTGAGTTGTGATGACGTTTGATCATATGAAGTTATTCCCATTATTTTATCATTGTTTTCAACGAAACCGGAGTATTCTAATGGTCCCAATTCATTCTATAATTAACAAAGAGTAAATGTATTTTTATAAGTATAAAAGTTTAAATTAACTATTAAATTTAACAATTACTTCGGTGTCATCTTCAACTACAGAATCTTTGAAATTCAAACCCAAATATTCTATTGTCAATTTGCTATTTCTAAAATGAATTAACTTGAGTAAGAATTAATGACTAATTGAATTTAAAATGTTGTTTTTACCATACCTATCGGTAGAGGAAATCTTCGGTACGGGATTTTTTAAGCACAAACTGTTATCAGTGATATCTTGTAGGGCAATCCTTTTGTAATAACCCCATTCGCCATTTTTATAAATATTGACTGTTAATCCAATTGATAATTGGTCTTCGTAAAATGTTTTACTAAGTTCAAAGTCTGGTGCATTTGAATCTAAAATAAATAAGAACCTAAACCGAAAATGGAACGTATATATTCGTTGTTGTTTGTATCGAATAATTTTACTACCTCATTTTCAGTGAGTTATATATTCGTAACATATCGTTCACGTAGGTGTTAATACCTTCTAATGGCTCAGTATAGGAGACTATATATACCAAACGATTTGACAAGTTTACTGTTTGTAATTTTTTCCATACATTCAAGTCGTGAAAGTCACCAACCGTTTTAATGAACACGCAGTTTTCTCCAATAATCATTTTCTTTAAAATAAATAAATAAATAAATATATATATATATATATATATATATATATATATATATATTTTTTTTTTTTAATTTCGTCATGCCTTAAGTGTATTATTTACCTTCTTAATCAGCACTAAGTAGTTTTCATCGTAGAGTTTCTGTTGTTTAATTACTTTCCAATCTTTAAACTCTCCTACTTTTTGTTTAGAACAAACAATGATGTAACTTTCTTTTTTATTTGACAATGTTTTCATTGTATCTTTTAAATAATTTACATCTGTTACTGTAAGAAATCTCCCTGTTTCATCATATTCCGTTACGTTTTTAACATATTCCCAGTTAACTGATGTATTCTAAGTATCAAAATTTACATTATTATATAAAAAATAACTTAAACGTTTCATTAATTAATTATTTATGAAAATAATTCTTATTTCATAATATATATACTTACATCAATCCATAGTTGGTTTTCAATGATTTCTTTGATTGCTTTTTTACATTCATTAGAAATAGGATCGTTGTAATGATATGGCATACACAATATAAGTTTACCACCCGTATTGGTATCCAAATTAAATTTATCAGCTTCCATAATTATATCAAACGAACCATTTATAAAGTCGTTTACGGTCTGAAATGAAATGATTTATGTTCAGTAAATAATAAGCAATGTTAAATTTCATCATTCGTTATAACATTAAAATAAAAATTAGAACTAAGTAATTTTCTTCACTGAAATAAACTAAATTATTATTTATGAAAATTAAAATATCATTATTTAATAATATGATGTTGTAATACCATAATACCAATGTTTTCTTATATTTAATATTACGTTTTTGTATCTATAGATTTTTTTTTTTCTTTTCGGGTTTTATACACAAGTTTTTTTGTTGTATTCATACTGTAAACACATTACATTTATACAGTGTGTAAATGCTAAATGAGAACACTCAATATCTTTGTGTAGAGACCTGAAATTTAAATCTGTTTTTAGTTGGTTTCTGTTACGTAATTCACATTTTTATGAACCTTGAATTTTTTTAACTTAATTAGACTGGCGCATGCATAGTACAACATTTTTTTTCTCGAAGGCAACCACCTATTTTGACCACTTATTATTTTTCGCGTAATTTTTTAATGAATTTTGGTAGTTCAATCAATGTTTTAAATCAAAAATTGAGCAAGTTTCAGCAATTAAAAAGAAAAAAAAAAAAACAATGACAAAAAGCGCGCGATTTAAAGTTGTTTTAATTTTACTCTGAAAATGATTCTAGGATTGTTACGGCTTTGTTTTCACCCTATCCACAAATAATATTTCCTCTTGAAGTTAATGTAATATCATCAAGCGTCATAGGTAATTTATTTATTTAATAAAAAATTATAATATCGTCTATTCTTGAGTGTTCCATCATAAAAAAATGTACCAGTCAATTTTCCAACAATTAAAACACACCAAACATTTGTTCTCCAAACAGTATGGTTATTGGTTTCAAATGTACTTTGGATTTAAATCACCCAATCAATTATTAAATACCAACAGATCCATTAAATGTAACGAAATAATTAGCATACTTATGCACGTCTTTTCTGCTATAAATTAGGATTCATATACAAATTACAGTGATAAAATGATACAGTAGCTATGCAATTATAATAACGAGTAAAATTCATTTGAATAACGAGGGTGAAAATGTCAAGTCGTAACAATCCTAAGATAATTTTCAGATATAAATTTAAACTACGTTAAATCACGCGCTTTTTTTTATAGTTTTTTTTTTTTTTTTTTTTTTTTTTTATTGCTGTAACTTGGCCAATCTTTTATTTAAAAAGTTTGTTAAACTACCAAAATACAAAAAAAAAAAAAAAATACCGCAAAAAATAATTAATGGTCAAAATAGGTGGTTGTCATTTGAGAAAAAATAAGTTGTACTGCGCATGCGCCAGTCTAATTCAGTTAAAAAAATTCAAGGGTCATAAAAATGTGTATTATGTAACAAAAACCAACTAAAAAAACATAATCTAAATTTCAGGCTCTACGTAAATATATTGAGTGTTCTCAACTAGTAGTGTTTACACACTGTGTTTTAATAATTACCGTGCATTCTAGGTTATGATATGAAATGAATTTTTGATCTTCTATTTGCATTGTCGCAAACTTATTTTCCGATAATATTATAGGGCATGTAACAACATCTGATATTTTTAGCCCGGCACACATTATTTCTTTTGTTAAAATGTTATAATCAATATGAATACCATCTAAAACATTAAACAATTGAATTATAATATGATATACAGAAACGAATTCTTCAAATATTGTATGAATTATTGGTTATTTTATAAGTATACCTCCATCAGCGTTTTTTTCGAACGTTTTGGGGTCAATAGTTATTTGTCTAATGGAAGCTACACCTTCATTAAATCGTATGTCTATATTTTCTAACAGCGGAAACTTTAATAAGCCATCTAAAAAGTATATCCAGTCGTTTTGCCATTTCACAGAACCTTGTATATTATTTTTATACAAATCAACATTGGTTATATTTTTGAAATTATCTCCTAAATGGAATCCATTGTTTTCAAAACTTGCATAAACTTCATCTTTTGATACACTTCCAAAGAATTGATCAAACTTTTTTCGGTCAGATTTCTCTGATATCACATTATTATTTTGTAGAAATTCCAAACGACCAGTAAATATAACTTCGTCATTGAAACTGTATTCAAAATTACCAGATCCCCATTGTATCATCAAATAACATTCATTTTCACCTATAATATAAACGTTTATATTTACAAATTTGATTTCAATATGTATAAAAATGAGGATGTTTACGTGTCGGATGGATTTTGACATTATTCTTAAACCGTAAATTATTAAACTGAATTGGTTCTTCATCTAATGTTTTGTGGTTGATTTCAATAAATGTTTTCCATATTTTTTCCTTAAAATGAATAGAATTAAATTTAAAAACAATAAAAAATTTTATGAACTCTTATTATTTACTCACTAAAACAAAAGAGAATGGCAAGATGTGATGACCTTGTATTCGATATTGTATTAAATGAATATTATCATTCAGCGATATTTTAGACACGATTTCGCCAGAATTGTCTTTCATCTAAATGTGATTTTTATCAAAAACAGAAAATACTTTAAAATAAATATAAATGTATAAAAAATAAATTTTCCAAATATAAACTCCACATTTTAAGTAAAATTCTGCTAATTTTAAATGAAATCAATGTATACTGGATTATTTTTTTTTATCTTTGCAATTGAATTTTGAGATAATATTGCGTTATTAGACAATGTCACAAAACGAAGAGATGCATCAATTTATTGATACATAAATTATCGAGTAGGTTACTTACATCTGAGGTACCGGAGACTACTGATTTCCACTCAACATGTTCCCAAATGGGTAAACTATGTATTGAGGGAGTACCTCTACCAACTGGGAATGATACTTTTGGATAAATTTCTTCAATTTTCGGATTTAGACCACTTGCATACATTCTAGAATAGATATAAAATGATTGATTGTTATAGTTATGATAATTAAATATAAGAACCAACAAAATATAAAGAACTATAAAATACTCAAAAATTCCTTCGAATCAGTTCAATAAAACTATAAAGAATTATAAACATTTTAAATATAACCCAAGCATAGTTTAATTCAGAGACTTTATAAATGTAACTGAATACAAACTCAAATTTTCATTGCAAATTACACACGGAGTACAAATTACATGTATCTACACATGGAACCAGTAGAGTATACGTCTAATTTCACTTACACCATGTGTTAAATATTAATAATGATAGAAACAAATCACTTGAGGAAAATAATTCCCATATTGATATGATGCCAAGTATACACAACTCAAGACTCACTTTCCAATCGCAGTTAGTAAAAAACGAACTGAATCTCCTCCAAAAACTTTTTTTGTCAGAGGTATATTAGTCACCGAGTCTGGTAGTGCGACCTTGAGAATAGCTTGAAGAAGTCCATGTGGAGCTATTTCGATTGCGATTGCATCACTTGGTATGTGCTTCAAGGAGTCTTCGAATAACACACTATTTAAAAGATTATTTGTATGGTACTCGGGAGAAGAATATTTGGCGAGCTCAGAGTTCCATTTAGCTTCTGGCAATGAGCTACTAATCCATTTTGATGATCTTGCTTTAGGTTGTTTAATAATCTATACATAAAACTGTGAAAGCAGGATTGACCGGAAATTCACCAATTATATATTTATACATACTTCTTTTAAATATTTGAGTAGGGTCGGACCGGCTGATTGAATATACCGACTATGATATGCTATGCCAGCTACGTTAACAGCTTTAGCGAAAATTCCTTTAGATATTAGCTCTGTCACAAATGTATTAATACTGTCTGCGGGTCCGGATATGGTACAACTTGTGGCACTGTTATGGCAAGCTACGTCAATGTCATGAGGAAGTATGTCTTTAATCTGATGATATCCGAGTCCTAATGAAAATTGTATTCAAAATAATTACTTTTAATTTAATTCTAAATCTGACTTTACCTATGGCAGCCATCATTCCAGGAATAAGTTCGGTTTCGACAGAAGCACGACCTCGGGCGTAAGCGGATAATATCATTTCTTCGAGAGTAAAACAACCATCTGCGTAAGCACATCCCAATTCTCCCACAGAATGTCCTATAATTCCATCGGGAGTAATTTCTAACGCTCTCAACACTTCTACTAATCCGATCTATGTATACAAATTATAGTTTTTTGTGAAAAAATTTCAGAATAATTTTATTACAACTCGTCTAAACCTATTGGCCAAACCTGAACAGCTGCGATCCCGACAAATGAATTGAGAATGTTGTCAAAGAGTTTTGGATCCACACTTGTCAATATGTTTTTGATATCCACACCTCGCGGTTTGAGAACAGAGTCACATCTGTTTATTACATCGGCAAATATCGGAAGGTTCATAAGATGTGAGCCCATACCCTGCCATTGTGAACCCATACCAGAAAATATAAACCATACCGGACGTTTCTTTGGACTAATATTCTAGAAATATACGATTCGTGTTAATAAGTTAACAATGTCTATAGTTTATACACTATAAATTACTTAACACTATAAATTCGATAAATCATTCTACTTTGAATATAATAGTATAGTTATTCTATATAACTAAATGATATAGGTACAGTATATACATAAATCGGAATAAAGTCAGTAGTAATTACTCCAAATATATTGGAGATATTTCGGTTGTTCTGTTTTTTTTTTAACGTACGATGTGCCCCATATTTTACTGTGATCAAGAAAAAAATCCAAAATTCAAAACCTCTAAAAAATATTTTGATTTTTTCATTTAAATATTTTTGAAAAATTTCGAAAATAGGCGCTTTTTAAAATTGCTTATTAGTAATATTGAGAAAAAAAATTTGAATCGATTGAATTTTGAATGAATGAGATTATTTAATATTTTCAAAAACAGCAAATTGTAAAATTGGGCGGTTTTTAATCAGTTTAGTAATCATATTGAATCTTTTCATTTTAGGCAGCTTTTAATGACCATATTAATTTGAATTACTTTTAACTACGTGTAAGTCTAAATCAAACTTTATCTTATCTGAAAAAACGTTTGAATGTGTGATATTTAAATAATAATAATACAGATCGCAATATTAATTATACCCTGTTGTAGTTACTGCGGTGTCATAACTGTTTACCTAATTTTAAAATTATATTTATGAATAAATGAATAATGCAAGTGCTTAGATTTGTTTTAATACCTTCAGTTTATATTAGTTTTAATTTCATTTTAATTTATTCATTAAATTATTAATAAAATTAAATATACAATTCTGATTACGTAGAATTATGGCTACCTCTAAAATGTTGTATATCCATCTACATCCATAAAAGATTTCGTGAAGGTAAAATAAAAATGTGTGAGATATTCCCGAAAAAAACGTTTGTATCATTAAAAAAATCATGGATGTATAAAATTAAGTTACGTATAGCAGTCAATGATGGGTTATTTAAACATTTATAAAAATAAACCAAAATATTACAACAAGTTTTAATGAGTTATGTGTACATTCTAACATATTATAGCATATTATTATTTATTTATTAAAAAGTTTAAAAACTGTATGATTTTACTATTAACTGTTTTTTTTAGAAAATATCAAATGCTTTTATTTATTTAAATTCAACCGATTTCAATTTTTTTTCCCCGTGTTACTTATAAGTAATTCGACAAAGTAGCTGTTTATGAAATATTCCAAAAACATTTTTTTGAAAAAATCCAAATTTTTTTTAGAGGTTTTGCATTCTGGCTTGTTTGTTACCATGGTAAAAATTTGGCTATATGTCACACAACATGTTTAAAAAAAATGGAACTTCAATGTCTTTATTATATTTGGAGTAATAAATACTGACTTTCCAATTAATCTACATACTGTATACGGGTGATACTCTTACTATCCGGTTATATTAAAAATTGTTTATCCATAGAATAATTTTTTCAAATAAATCTAAAAAAACATCTACCCAAACTTCGTCTACTCCTGATTCTTCTAGGTTCGGAAAAATTGAATAGGTTCTGTAAAAATGAGCGTTTATATTTTTTGTAAAAATGTTATTGATCAATGTTGTGTACTCGTAGTCGTTCCCGTTCAATTTGATCTAATTATTACATAAAAAAAAAGATTATGTTTGGGATTTTGTCAAATATTATAATACACATTAAAATATCTATTTTTGATAAATAATTACCTTTTCAATGGTTTTTCTGGCATTTTCTTCATTTCTTCCTGATGCAACTACTAGCCGAGGAATATTATATTTATCACTGTTTTCCTTATAATCGTTTTTTATTTTATTATTCCTTTTGAGAATTACATGACTGAACGCATTTATAGTTCCAAAAGAAGTGATTCCAATAATATCACCATTAAAAGGAGTTTTTTCAGTTATTACCTGGAGAAATATCAAGTAGAACGTATCATATAATTTGTAAATGATTATAGTTTTGCAGAATTGATTGATGAATATGATTAAAAAATAAAGTTGTGTCACAATTGATAATTTATTGTCTCATTTAATCATTTAGGTAACATTGTAAATTAATATCAGTTTTAGAAAAGATACAAACTACAATGATCCATAAAAGTTATTTTTCTTACTTGCATTTTTCCAATTTTCAATGCTTCTACATTTTCATTTGGTTCTGTATAATTAATGTTCGGTGGTATAAAACCACTCTCAAATGCAATAATAGCTTTTGCGATTGATACAAAAAGCCCAGCCACCTCGCAATTTCCTACATTACTTTTTACTGAGCCCACTTTCAAAGGTGCCTTTCTTTGTTTGGTACAAAATACTTCTTCCATTATGTTCAGTTCCATGCTATCCACACTCTAACACAAGTGCAAATTAATTATGACATTGATTATTAATAATAATTTTACAAATAAGTATTACTTTAATCCCCCATCCATTTGCTTCAATGAATTCCACCGTTGCCGGATCGATATTTGCTTCTTTGTAAGAATTTACCAACAATGACTTGAAGTGAGTTCCAACTTGTTCTAATATGTTTCCTTGGTGATTACCAAACTGCATTGATTGCACATTCAATAATGTACCGTAAGAGCGTTTTGCATCCGATGCTTTTTGAAGTAACATCACTACACAAGATTCTGATCTGTTGTATCCATCGGCTAAACATATTTGTATTATATTAAAACAAATATTGAAATGCATATATTGAAGTCAATTTCATTGTTTAAATGTTATTTTTAATAACAGTTTATATGGATGTCCATTCTATATTCGGAAGAACGCAGTTTGAAATAATAATTAAATTTGTATTTATAGGTACATATAAACGTAAATTTACATTTGAAATGTCTACAATATATTAGAGGTTAGAAGCAGGGACTGGAACCGTACCGAAATTGACCGGTTTTGGACCGAAACCTTTTGAAAAACTTGGGACCGAAACCGGACCGGAACCCTTAAATACATTTTTTTAGTAACCGAAACCGAAACCGAAACCTATATTTTGATGTAGAGGTTTTTACGGTTTTTTTCGGTTATTTTCGATTCAAAAATCCAATAGATATTTTATAGTGCGAACATAAATAAAATATACACTTATTGTTATTAACTTATTATACATATTATGAGCAAAATAGTTGAAGAAACTCCCTCTATCCATTATTAAAATAAACTAATACTATTTTTACAAACAATTATTATAGTAACAACGAAAATAATATGATATTAATATATTATCGAAAATAGCACTGCTGCGTTATTGACAATTGACATCGTCGTCGGCTTCGTTAATAATAATATTAGGTGATACCACTAAAAATAGCTACGCATAATGTTTACCCCATAATTTAATAAATTTAATAAACCCCATAATTTAAAATAACAAAAAATCAAAATAATAGTTCAACTTTTATTAAAACTTAATTTCATAACAACTTGTTAATATAGAAATAATATTATGTAAACAAAATAACAATTTTTAGTATACGTTTTAGAACTTATAAGTAAATAAAATTTGTTTTTCTTATACTTATGACTTTTTATAAGAAACAAAAAAAAAATGCTTTATCACTCATTATTTAAAAATAAAATGAAATAAAAATTACTTTTTAGTTTTAAACTTAGAAATAAAACAATATAAAATAAACTAAAGAAACTTAATTTTTATAATATTATGTATTATATTCATGTATATTATATTATAATATAATATATAATATATAATATACATGAATGATGTATTGGGGTTTGAGATTGAGATACCCACAATTTGATATCACTCAGTTGATTGCATGATAACAGATAAACATATGGTAATGCATATAGTATTTGCATTATAGAGTACTACCACAGAATAAATGAAATTTCATTTATTCTGTGGTACTACGTTGAGAAAGATTTCATGGAGGTAAAAGTTTGATCTAGTTTATCACTAGTAGTATCACGTGAAATTTTATCACTTGGGGTTTAATAAATTAATACTTAATTACAAATAGGTACCTATCATTAAATAGAAGTTCTTAATATATTCATTTTTTTATACAGTACTTAATTGATAATAATAAAATCAAAAATTATAAGGGTTAAAAACCGATATTAACCGAAACCGAAACCGAAACCGAAATTTGATATTTTTGAAAACCGAAACTAGAACCGAAACCGAAATTTTGGATTTTTGAGAACCGAAACCGAAACCGAAACCGATAAAATCATTAAGGTTCCAGTCCCTGGTTAGAAGTTGAAACATGTTTCTTGAATGAAATAAAATCTTTTACTAGGTATGCATAATTCATAAGATGTTAAAACTTTAACGTAGTACAAATAAAGTAATGTGATACACAATTGGATTTAATGTTATTTTCAAACTTTGTTTTAAAATCTTTTTTAAATTTCATTGTTATATCTTATTTCACTGCACTGTAACTCGATATTTTAGATATTTTCACATACAAAATATTATAATATACTGAGATGTAAATATTCATTCAAAGTTAAAGTTTAAACCGTTAAATATTTTTACCGTGAGAATCAAATGATTTTGTATAAACACTTCGATTTAATCTATTTATTCCTTGAAACTGAAACTGAATTTCTGGTCTAAGTGTCAAATCTGTAACCCCAACAATGGCTGCAGATATAGTGCCATCCTCAATCATTTTTTTCGCTTTTTCCAGACCGTTTGAGCCACAAATCCAGGCACCATCTGATGCAAAACTGGGCCCTAGTTTTTTGTTATAATAATTATTTGTTAGTTAAATTATTATTTATCTAATTCAAGATACCTGTTAAATTAAGAAAATATGATAGGCGATTTGCTTGCATTGTTCTACTTCGTCCTAACATTGAAAATGGATTCAATTGATCAGGATCCCAAATTAACATTTCTGTTTCACTTAAAGCAGATCCTGCGAATACCGATGTGTTTGTCCCAGATAAATCTGATGGATTCAAACCCGCATCAATAATTGCTTCTATTGATGTTTCAAGAAATTGTCGTGTCAGATCGTCCATAACTACTGCAAGTTTTGAATGGATACTAAAAAATGTAGCATCAAATCTGTCAGTGTTTTTCAATTTTCCTGTTCCAGACATTACTCCTAACGTGTCTATAAATGAAATCAAACATAATAAATGCAATTATTTTTATGAATGTAAAATAATTAACTAATTACTTGGTTTCCATCTCCTTGAATCAATAGTTATTCCATTCACTTTGTTAAACAATAAATCTTTTAACTCATCTATATTTTCGCATTCTGGAAACACTCCACCAATGCCTGATATTACTACTTCTTCTTTCCGTTCGCTCATATTTAGTCAATTTATTTATTATACCTGCAACTATGAGTAGTAGTGTCAAGTTAATTTCAAATATGGTTTTTATATTTTTATTTAGGTTTGATATCAAATATTCTAAATTTGTTTAGATAAAAACGTTCAAAATTCAGATCTTTTCAATAATTTAAAGGCTCTGTGTATAGCCCTAAAATAGTTAAATGTTTTTGAATCTTTTTCGTGTTTTTATTGAAATTATGTTGATATTTGGTGAAATTTTCAAGTATCTAGCACCATATTTCTGGATTTATGGCTAAATATGGAAAATTGGATCTTATGATGATCTTGAATATAAACAAATTTTACCGTTTTTACTCAATTCGTAGGTAGTTTTCTATACGTTTGGAATACATATTGAGAATAAAGAAACATTACTTGATTAAAGTGTAACTAAATGAAATATCTGATTTATAAAGTTGCTGGATGAAACTTTTGGAGTGTTATTATTACCCGAAAAAGTAATTAAATACATAAAAAAAATCATTGTAAAACTTATATACATATTACTCCTTTCACTCAGAATCTAAACTTGATCCATAAAAATGCTGTAAGTGTCATTTATCAAAAGAATGTAATAAAAAATTGTATCAAATGACAACTTTGAGCGTAAAGTAAAAAACAACAAAATTACTAACCTGATTTTGAATCGAGTTTTGATCTAAGGATGCCTTATTGAAAGTTGGCCGATGCCAATGATACTAGCGTATTTATTCAAAGAACAATTATTTATATAGTGTAACTGCTTAACGTATAATACTACTTAAGGATTAATGAATTAAAATAATCTATTATGCAATGAATATGAAATGTATTGTATACATTATTGATCTATATAAAATGTAAAATAAATTGAAATAATTATTTGATCATTGTTTATTAAACATGTAAATTGCATGTTTAATGCTAAATTGCATGTTTAATGTTAAATAACAAGTGGTTATACGGGATGAGCTGGGTATGAGTTGCTCCATGCGGATTCTTAATCCCCGTTAAATTTATACGTTTTAACTCTTATTTTTCAATTAACTTTTAATCAATTTCATTTATGTAAAAATCTGATGTGACAATGTTAA
Source organism: Therioaphis trifolii (assembly GCA_027580255.1). NCBI lineage: Eukaryota > Metazoa > Arthropoda > Insecta > Hemiptera > Aphididae > Therioaphis > Therioaphis trifolii. The sequence continues at coordinate 31,168,407 of CM050406.1, forward strand.
ATATAAATGACCAAAACACTAAACATTTATGTGAGAAAATAATAATATTATTCATCGTATCATAAAAAGAAGAGTATCGTCTAAATTCTAAAATATATATTACAGAAAATCAATATTATATTCTTAGGCAGTGGCGCAACCAGAAAATAATTTTGAGAGGGTCACGTTATTATAATATATATATATATATATATATATATATATATATATATATACAGGGTGATTCAAAAAACTTGTTCACCCCCGGTTTTGGTCTCGAAAATTTGAATTTTTTTTTTGAATGTTCAAGTTACCATAAGGGCTATGTTTTCCACAATTTTTTTTTGTGTATCCTTTATTGTATCCTGTGGGCATACAAACTTTTTTTTTTCAAATGGCAACCCCCTTTTTTCACAACGGAATTTTATTCATGTCACTTTTCTATAAATTTTGATGTATTAAAATCAAAATTCGAATGACCAGTTTTTGAGATATCCTTGTTTGATTTATTAAGAATGCAATATTCGGCAACATCATGGAAAAAGTTTTAACTTGTATTAATTCCAAGTCAAAAGCATTAGTCAAATCCAAGCCACTGTCCAATAAATTACTAACCAAAGTTCTTGTATTTAGACATGAAAGGACATCTGAATGCAGTGTTATAAACATAAATGACGTAAGATAATACGTCTACTTTTAGATTTTTGGTATACTCAATAATTGGTTTTTTTTTGTCGTAGTATTATGCTAATGTTCCATTTGCCAACATTGTTGAAACTGCAGATTATAGAAAATTGTTAGTAGACATGAAAATGATTGAAATTATCTCAGAACATGCAATTCATTCATATACACTTGGAATTAAATTATCATTGATAAATAAAGATAACAATTTTTTCTTTTCTGTAGAATAAAAATTAAAATACTGTTAACATTAATGAAGTTAAAATTATATAAAAATATTTGTTCTATATGTCTCTTGTATTGATGTATTTATTTATGTTAGTTTCAAACAGAAATTTGAAATTTATTTTTCCTTAATTTTTTTTTTTTGTATATCCGGTCCTTTTAATTACTGTGTCTGTATATTTTGTGTTTTATCACTGAAAAATATTGAATACATATTTAATTGATGAATGAATTAATGAAAAGAAACTATTCAAATAAATCATTATTTATTTTAAACAAAAGTGAAAATAGTTTTGAAAGCCTTTTAGTAGTTTTGGATGCAATCACAGGGTTTTTGAAGTATTTTCTTTTGAAATTTTTGTTTTGGGTTTTGTTTTTAGATAATTTCTTTATTTGGTTCAATAGAAAGGAAGTATTTTAAAATGTCAAATATTTTTTCTGAGCACAAGAAAAAACCCTAACTGCAATCAATGACAATCACATAATTGAAAATTTGTCTTTTTTTTTTTTTTTCATTTTTCCGTTTATTTTAACTTCCTTACACGCCAATACTGTCACGACTTCTTTATTAAGCCCCCGCATAAGTAATTTTTATAAACAATATTGTCTTTAAAGAAAAAAAATAGTTTTGACTAACGTGTATAGTTTAATCGATATGTCAATACAGTCATCGCTGCTATGATATTGTAAACAGCTAATTGATTGTCAAATATTGATAACAGGTTTTTCGCATACTTTTAGGTATCATTTGTTTCATATCTACGATAATTGTGCAAATTAGACATGAACTTTTAATTTGATTCCGGACAAGTATAATTCGTTTAAGTATGTGTTTTCATCCACCTGTCGATCATTAGTTGAACAATGTAATATTTTTATCGTAGTGAAAAGAAATGAAATGTGAATCGACCAACCATACGTCAATTAAATACACAATTAAAACATAATTTACACATTAAGTTAGTGTCAACTTGAAGAAAATTATAATACATAATAACAAAATAGGTCATTTAAATTACGAGTTGAATATTCAGTCACTAGTTGTAAAGTCATACGTGGATGATAATTTATTCGTCTAAGAACAAAAGTACGGATATTACAGAATTTAAATTATTAAATATAGTATGATGCGACTTCTAACCAAGTTCTCCGTTGGGATAAGATACTATTTGTGAAATTTCATCTAATATAATTGATAAGAAAATATTTCGATCTTGTTTATCTGATTTGAAAAATCATATCTTTTTTAAAATGTCACCATGTCTGCAAAACCAACAAAAAATCCATGACCCCATAATTTTGATTAATTTTAATTATAAAAGATAAAGTTAATTTACTAAATAGATGTATACAATAGATACTATAAAAAAATCACCAAACGAGTACCAAGACAACTAATAATTCATATTTTATGTAATTAAATGTTTCAGAAAAAAATTAAAAATAAATTTTCATTTACTTGATAGTTTTTAATATATTTTTTTATTTCCAAAAAAATAACTTATTATTTATTACCAAATCATGATTATAATTATTCTTATATCTTTATCTTATTATTTGATAATTATGGTTTTATCATTTATTAGTGATATGATTATCACCTGATAAAAATAATCATAACACATTTAAATTTGATGACTAATTATTATGAATCAATAATAAGTATGGTATTAAATCATTCGTAATATATTACTACCCTAAAAAATATTAAAAATGATTAAATCAATGGAAATAAGAAGTTGAAATGCCTGAATTATAAAAAAGCTCAATAACATTTCTATCTTTAAATTTCGGAGAACTGAATAAACTGATAAATTAATAAATTTATTTTCGATTTTTTTCATAACATACTCGTATTTATAACTAGGGAACGGATTTTAATTTAGTATAAAATCAAAAATATTTAAATATATATTTGTAAATTACTTGATAAATATTTATTTATAAATGTATAATATTTAATTATTTAAATTGAAAAAAAGATAGAATTATTACATAATTAATTAAAAAATATCAAACATTTTTAAATTTATTCAGAATCATCATAATCTTCATGTGGGAAACAGTTAGATGCAACATACAACTTGAAATTTTCAAATGTAAAGTGGTGGCGGTTTGGTCTTAACATTGCTTTGTAACGGCTGAATGACCTCTCAACATCAACGGACGTGACAGGTGCATATTTCATACACATTATTTCTTTTGTAGTGTATTCAATTCCTGAATAATTGTTATTTGTAGTTTTATTTAATAGTATGTCGTATATTGAAATTACTACCTACTACTTAGATGACTTACTCTAAGATATCGAATCGTTGTCGTTTGATGTCAAAGGTGTACAGTACAGAGACCTAATCGTATCACATATCTTATCATAAAATAATAAAATAAAAAAGGAAATTTCTAAAATTATTAAAGCATACACGAAAATTCTACAATATTGCATGATTCATGTATTTATTTGTAAAACAATTTAATTATTCTAAGATATTTAAAAATATTTAAAATAAAATTAGCATCCGATTACTTGAAATTAAATAAAACGTATACATATAGTGGAAAACTTTCTGATGCTATTACTACATAAAAATATGAATTAAATTAAAATCCGTTCCCTATTTATAACTATTAAACTAATAAATAATTAAATAATATTATTCTTGGCTTCTCAGATGAGTTAATGGGAATGGTTGTATTGAATTCATTTTTTTTTGATTGATCATTTTTTTAGTAAAATGATTCTGAGCAAATCTCCAGAATTAAAATGAACCTTTGGATTTCTTCAAATAAATTGTTAAAGTTAAAAATAGACGTAAATACAGTTTATTACGTAATTATTGTACAATAATTTACTTTAAATCTTATAAAAAAAATCCTTTGCCATGGTTTTTGAAACTTTTCAGTATCTTAGTGAAGTATATGAGTATGGTCATAATACATTTTCAAAAGTTTTTATCAAATATTAAGAATATACCATTCATATACATCGTCAAGTTTCGGAAGATTTTCGAAAGATTTTTTTTTTGTATTATTATCTAAATTTTTTATGTTTGACAAAGAAGACAATTTTTTTTGTGTAAAAAAGATTCAAAAAGTTTTGTTCTATCTGTATTTAAATTTTTAATATGTTTGAATCTACCAATTTCTTCATATAAATTGTCAAAATTGAAAATTGACGTTAAAAACAGATTATTACGTAAAATCGTATCATGATTTACTTTAACGCTTATAAAAAAAATCTGAAGTCCTTATGAATAAATGCTTCGCTATTGCAAGATTTCTCAGATATTAATTTGCTACTTATTTTCTGGATGTTAAATAATTATTTTTATTTTAAACCACTTTTAGTCACTTCTCCGTGGTAATGTAGCCATATAAGTTTAGCGTCACCACCGCGGATTCTTCATAACGTTGAAAAAAAATTATATCGCTTGTAATATTAGAAAAATTGATGCTTATTAAATTTATTTTTTTTATTTAATAGATTTAATGTACGAAGCCTTAAAGTTAGAGTTCGAGTATGTAAATTTTGTAGCTATTATTATGGATGGAACAAAATATATGAATTATGCTAGTATATTGATAATTCAAAGACTTAAAAAATTTCTTTGTAAACGACGTTATTAACTTTTTCTGGATCGATGGCAAAAATATAAAATCAAATTTGGATGTCACACATGACAGTGCGACGTATTGTTGACCGTGAGAAAAACATTGAACGCTTAGGTCAATTCCAGCAACGTTAAGAGTTTGTCCCTGTGCTTTATTTATAGAATTGCAAATGATAATTTAACAGGTAATTGAATACATTTAAACTTAAAAGGTAAATCTGGGGGTGTAATTGGTGTACTTGGTATTAAAACAGTTTTTCCATTACCACAACCCGTTAAGATTATGTACTCGAGCAATGAACTTCTCAATTTATGATTTGTAGTTTTGTACCGTTGCAAAGTGTAGGTGGGCTCAATTTTTTCAATGAAATAATAAGTGGGTATTTTTTAAATCAGTGTATGTGGGGGGACTCCAGAAGGCGTTAAAGAGTTAAGAAATTCAGTAGCGAGCGCACAATACCTGTCTTGGTTATTAAAAATAACAGTGTAAATTTGTAATTAGTATTATTAATATATTAATATGAATATTGGGGATATATTATTATATTGTTGGTGTACGTGAGATAAACTCCTAGGAACAATTTTGTTATTCTTATTTACACGCCGATATTAAACACAATACAATTTGACGAGTCAACATTGAACTTAAAACATTTGACAAACATTGTACACCACACAGACAAATCATCAATTCGTTCTACGAAATATTGAACAATAACTTCAACAATTTTTACCACATATACACAGATGCCTCAAAAACCCCAAACCAAACTGGTTTTGCTATCACACACATGTCACAAAATATCTTGTTCAAACTTCCTCAATTTACAAGCATCTACACCGCAGAAATCCTAGCAATTTTGGAAGCACTATCAACATCATCTCTATCCATAACTCACAATAATATCCTCATACTAAGTGACTATGAGTGCTATATCAGCTATTTCGAACATCAACACAAAATGCAACATTGCTCTAAGTATCCGAAACAAAATACGCGCTTCCAACAAAACTTTCAAAATAATGTGGATCCCATCACACATCGGCATCCCGGGCAATGAACTGGCTGACGACCTTGCCTCAAAAGCAGCCATACTTCCCAACATACCAATTTATCAACATATTCCATACGAAGATATCGTCCAAGTCCTGAAAAGTAAGCTTCACTCCCTGTGGCAATCCCAATGGGAAAACCAATCATCTAACAAACTTTTCCAAATAAAACCCTCCATTAACACATGGCCGCAACCGCAAACCAATATCTTCAACAGACATGAGGAAGTAATGATTACCAGAATACGCATTGGGCACACTAGGCTAACGCATTCTTACCTATTAAGTAAAGACCCTGCACCACTATGCGACACGTGCCAATGTACTCTTTCTGTCAACCACATATTCCTTGAGTGCCCAAATTTCAACTCCGCCAGATTATCGTCAAAACTCCTCACAACATCACCGAAAGAAGCCTTCGGCCACGGACAAGAAACCAACATAATCCATTTCATCAAAACAGCAGAACTTTCCTCACTAATTTAAGCCTTCACCAGAAATATATTAGCTTTAATCTCTTTAAATAACAACCCAAATACCATAAATGAAATTACTTCATATAACTATTAACCCATCTTTTGTAACCCCTCTATTGTAATTTATCGAAAAATTTCAATTTTCTATGTTATATACACCATAGGCTAATGAACTTTGTATTTGAAGCCTTATATATAATAAAAAAAAAAAAAAAAAAAATTTGACGAGAAAAAGGTCAGGTTGCATGTACCTGTAAACACGCGGGCCACCGTGCCACACAATGATATGTATGTAATATATAGGTACAATTACACATTTATTTTAATTAATAATAACTAATTATTTATTAACTTTATCGGACAAAATTCATGCCTATTGGCTATTACCTACTCTGTGATGTCCTCTTTAATTAAAAAAAAAAAACTGCACGACGTTTGAATAAGTAGTTTCGGAGATTATCCCGAACATACAAACAATCACTATCATTTTATATATTAGTATAGAACAGTGGTCAGCAAGTGATTTCTATTGGAGTCCGGAAAATTAAAATAATACGTAAACGGGGTCCGTAGAAAAAATAATTTATTTAGTTATTATTCAATGATTTTTACTAAAATGTTTAAATTATTTGTAGAGTAAACATGCCTTGTTATGTTATGGGAGAAATCGCATTTCTTGTTGTCCGCCAGTTGTCGACCGTTGTCCGTTGGTATAGAAGATAAACTTTTAAATAACAAGGAATTTTCAGATTTCTATTTTTAGCCCAAAATTTGTCAAATTTTTTCGAATGATTTTTAGCATGTAGTTAATACGTCAATAATTTATGGTAAAAATTTCAAGTTTCTAGCAATTATTACTTTTGGAGTATTGACGAAATTATTAAAGTTGATTTCATGAAAGTACTAACTTCGACGGATTTCGCCGGGTTTGGTCCATTTTAGACTGTTTTTCGCTCACCTGGAAAAACTCTTGAGATCAGAGCTTAATAAACCTTTAAAAGACCATCTGCATCAAATTACTATCTATAGAGTAGCTGTATGAAACCTTTGGACAAAGATAAGTTGAGCAAAAGTGTCTCTCGTAAAAAAAAAATAAACATCTTTGTAAAACCATTAGATCCTTTGCTTCACTGAGAATCTAAAATATATGTACTGGTTAACAGTTCTAAAAGCCCTCAGCCCCTCCAAGAGTTCAGTCCTAATTGCCCCACTGGTCCACAGCATATCGTTCAATTTTTCTTCCTGTTAAATAGTATGATCGGTATTTTCGACAGAATTTCAATTCATAACACAAAACTCCAAAAAGTGCCGTAATGTTTTCAAGAAACTCTACACAAAATCTATTTTTATAAAAAAAATTCCGTAAACGAGTATTTCACTTTATCGATTTAAGTCATAACACCAATAGTAAAGTTGCTAAAACCTTGACATTTTTACTATATTTGAGAAAAGTTTCAAAGAAATTTGTTTATTTCTAATAATGTTTTTGATATTTGATGAATAATTCTGAATACTTTTTAAAAATATTTAAAATTTAAAAATTAAAAACAACGTACTTAACTATTAACACACTGCATATTTCAGAAGAACGTTTCATACATTCGTTTCATATTGCAATAAATTCGTGAATTCTTATTATAGACTTTGTATGGAATATTTGAGTCGCACATAAGTGTGTATATCATATATAAAAATAATAAATGTATGAATAAATTCCGTATTTATGGTTTATCGGTCGCTTTGAACGGTTTATTGTTTCAAATGCAAAACGTGGACCTTTTGAAAGGTATTGTAAAAACATTTCGGAACACGGACACTTGATATGGTCAGGGCCGTATTAATAATGATTACTCATTAGATACTGTCCACACTGTGCCAAGGACCTACTATAAACAGAAAGCCTAAAAAAAGATGGCTAGAGCAAAAAAACCATAGAAGTTTAAAACCATAAGACCTGTGGCTTCGCACAGAATCTAAAATTAGTCTATTTATATCAAATTTACATTTGAATTATTTCTTTCAATGAGCATTTTAGGGTCTCGCCACACTGCGGTTTTTTCGCCGTTTAGGCCGAACGGTTTTACCGCCACGGTTTTTACGTTCACGAAAACATACATGTTTAAATTTAGCGTTTAAATAAATATTAGATTAAGTCTGAATTAGCCTTTAGATTAATTTAGACTAAGTGCAGCACGCGTACGACAAGGAAATTACTATTATTGTTATTGTAGATTAGAGTCTTATTTTTAAATAATTAATTTGTGAAGCAATGTAACCAATAAATTGACCGAATTCAGTTTTCGTTGCGGAGGTATTATAAAACGCTCATCTGACTAACCGCTATAAAATGTTCTAGAAAAAAAAAATAGCAAAGATGTTTGAAGCAACTATACGAGATAAATTTAAATTTAAATAATTTTATGCTACGATGGATATCTTAATTGTTGAAAATAAAAAAACAAAAAGGAGCATACACAGAATTAAATGAAATATTATAGGTTTTTAACTGATACCTAACAAATAAATAAAAATAGAAATTGAAATAAAATCCACTAATTTAGTTTAAATATATCCATGAGATCTGGAAAAATATCTTGTTGCAGAATTTCTTGTTTTTGTTCATTTTCATGAATTGGAGAGGACTATAATTTAACCAATATCGAAAAAAAAAAAAAACAATGAATAACGAATTTTGAAATTCTATATATTATAAAGGTAGTTTTTAGTTTTTCTTTTAGATTTTATATCAGCGATTTCCAACCAATTTTCTTAGGTGAGTCACTTAAGTAAACAATTTGTTCGAGTGGGCTTCCAATTTTAAAAGTGCAAATAATCACGTACGTTGCGCTGGCCCCGCCAAGTATGATCTCAATGTTAATCTAATAATATATTTTTGTTACACATAGTAGGTATATAGTACACATGTAGGAATAGTTTTACTATTTTTATTGGCTATTGAAAAGATGACGGAATTGATTCAAAATATATCTATGACATGATACAAAATTCTTTTATGTATAAATGTATATTTCAAAATTTACTTACTGGGCCAACAACTGGATGATTAGTATTAACGAAAGCAATTCTTCTCAAGTCACTTTCGCTCTACGCCCAGGCACTTGCCCAACTATCAAACTAAAAAATAAAAGAATACCTATCTCAAACGAGACAAAGTATCTAGGAATGTTAGACAAACGCTTAACTTGGAAACCCCACCTCCTAAACAAAAGGAAATTTGCCAACAGTAGACTCCATATCTTCCGCCCCTCCTTAAATCTAAACGTAATCTAAAATCCAAAATTTTATTGTATAATACAACGATCAGACCTGTCTGGTCGTATGGTGTTCAAATATGGGGGATGGCTAAACCCTCAAACATTCGTCCCATCCAATCTTTCCAAAATATTGCCCTACGTACTATAACTGGTGCTCCATGGTACATGACAAATCTTTCACTACACAACGACCTCAAAGTAATTAATGTCACTGACTACGCCAAAATTTACAAAATGGATGACTTCCTTAATAGTTATTTATTATTTTGTAATTATGTTCTGTTATATCTAAATTACTAAATGTGCTTGTTTGTACAGATTGTTTTTTACTTAATAAAAAAATAAAAACAAGTTTACTTGATTGGTTTCATCTTGTTCTGAGGCAAGTTCACGACATAAAGTTTTGTCATAACATTTAATTAAAAATTAATATTGAGTTTTCTTTTTGAAGTTTTTGCCATTTCACCGATTATAATCACTGGATCAATATTAATATCTCGGTGAATATTAAGCATTGCCAAACCAATGACTCTCACTTGGTTAGTAGTATTTCGTAGGTACGTTTTAAGTCGGCACTAAGTGGAAAAAGACCTCTCTCCCCAGTAGCTGTTGTGACTGGTAGTGTAATAAGTATTTGTAACAACTTTGAGATTATAGAAAAAAAATCAGGATTACAAAGAAAAAATAATTCTGTTATTGTTGTTTTTGATGATTTGAATGCACAGCTGTTGTACCATAATTTAAGTTCTCCATGGCATACTTCTAACCTTGTTATCAAATTATTGCTGTCATTTAATATGTCAGTATAAAAATAATTTTAAACTTTTGGGGACTTTAAAGTTATGTTCAATAATTTGAAACTTTAGGTAAAAGTTTTGTGAACCAAAAAGTGTCTCTGGAAAAAAAATATCATTTTAGATATTGTTAAAACTATAAATAAATTTTTTGAAATTATCAAAATGTTTAGATATTAAAAAAAAATTGTATTAACAAATGTTTACATCTTTAGCTTAATCTAAAATGGCTTTATATTGTCTCTAAAATGTTGAATTTAAATTTGTTTTATAAGTTTTGGCCTGGGATTGAAACTTTAACTTTTGACTTTTTAACTTTGAAACTTTTTGTCGTACGCAAAGCTTCAGCATAACAAAATACCTTTTATATTCTTTACCGAATTAGTCTTATTTTAGATAGTTTTTTTTTTATCAAACTTGTTTCAAGTTTTCCTATTTGACAAATTAGAAACATTTTTCTACCAAACATTTAAACTTGAAAATTCATATAAAAACAGTCGATTCAGTAAATATTGTATGCAATTATAGGCAATTTACTAAAACGCTTGTGAAAATAATCCTGAGTCACAATTTTTTAAACTCTAATCAATAATGTTAAATAATTACATGATTCATGTACAATTTATAAAATTATTTATCTCAATTCAAATGTTATTATAGATAAAAATTGAAAACAAGGAAGTTTTAAAGTTATAATTTTAGCCTAAAAGGCATCAATATATTTTCATAACATTTATCAAGAATGTAATAATAAGTCATTAATATGTGATGAAAATTAATCAAGTCTCTTACAGTAACATTAGTTTTAAAACTCTGCCATTATAACTATTAATTGAAATCTATTCAGTGAAAGTATCGTTTATTGTACATTTTACGGTTTTTACTCAGTTTTTCCATATGTCTGGAAAAGCTTTAGAGAATATAAAACTACTTAAATATTAAAAACCAGCTGGATGAAATAACTGATCTATAGAGTTTGCTAGATGGAACTTTAAAACCATTATTACAAGAAACGTGGTGATATGCATAAAAAGAAAAATTACAAAAAATTAAATTATTGTAAAACCAATGCAATCTTCGCTGCACGAATCTAAAATACATTAAAAAAGAAACATTAATTTTCCACACATTTTTTTTTCTGAAAATGACCATAAATTATTCTTAAATATCTTTAAATAGTAATGCATTTTAATGGATGGAAATAATTTTTATTTGAGAATTCATCAGACATAATGAATATTAATTAACCACTCTAGTACAATATATAGTTATTTATAAGTAATTTTCGTTATTCGGCATTGCTCAGGGTTTAATTTGTCAGAGGTAGTATGAATACAAATACAATTGAAAAGATATCGAAATGCCAGGTTGAAAGATATAGTGAATCAAGTTGCGCTATATTTAAGTGTAAGACATTATTTTCGATTCTCAATAAAGTGAAGAATCTTATGGTTTTACAATATTCCTGTGGGTGGGGCGTGTGAATAAAAATTACGATTTTTTCACAATCGTTTACTCGGTATTCAGTTTTATTTTCACAGTAGCCTACTTTAAAAGTTTGTATATAATTGAAATTTTTTAGAAAAAAATATAAATTAATCACTAATTAGTAGTAAGCACCTTGTTTATTTTAAGTTACTTTTACGCATGAAACAATCATATTTTAAGAGCTTGAAGCCCTTAGGTCAACTCACTAAAATTTATGTCTGTTTTTATAAGCGTCCAGTTTAATTTCATCACATATTTTTATGTTATTAAGAATAGTTCTATATTACAGCCTTAAGTAAATAAAACTGGAATTTGCAATAAAAATAACATAATTTTTGATAAACGGAGACCATGAATATATTCTAAATAAAATTAACATTAATACATCAATACGTCAATATAGGAAACATAGAAAAAAAAACATTTTTATATGATGTTATCCACATTCACATCAAAAATTTATAAATTTTTTTTCTACAGAATAGAAAAAATTGTCATATTTATTAATCAATGACAATTCAACTCCATGTGGATATGAATGAATTGCATGTCCCGAGATCATTTCAATCATTTTCATGTCCACCATCATTTCTTTATAATCTGTACATTCAACAATATAGGCAAATGGAGCTTTGACACAATACTATGAAAAAAGAACCCAATTATTAAATATAACAACAATCTAAAGGTAGACACATTAACTAACGTCATTGATGTTTATAACACTGCTTTCAGATGTCCTTTCATGTCTAAATACAAATACTTTGGTTAGTAATTTATTGGATAATGGCTTGGATTCGACTAATGCTTTTAACTTGGAATGAATACTAGGTAAAACTTGTTGCATAATGTTGCCAAATATTTTTCTATCGAGATACATATTTTCCGATTGTAATTTTTCGTCACTGTTTTTAAGTGCACAATTAGTTAGCTATAAATTAAGGAATAATTAATGAATTATGCATTGCGAGTTATGATAATCACATTAAATATATGTAATATAAATTAAATATTTCTAAATTGTATTGTCTACAGTTAATATACATGTTTTATTAATTACTATAACCATAATTTTCTAAAATTATGAAAGAGCTCAGATTATACATCAAACCATCGTAAAAAAAATAATTTAAAAACGTATTCATAATAAATTGTTATACATAATTTGAAATGTTTAGTTAATCTAAAAAATTGTTATATTTATAAATTAGAATGTTAAGTAACAAAAGATAAATAAATACCTCTTTGTGAAATGAATTGTATAAATTAGTTAATTTGTTGAGAAAGTTTATATTTGAAAGAAAACTTTCAGACCAGCTAATCAATATTTCTGGGTCACCTTCTATCAATGATACAGTAACCGCAATCCCTTGTGCTTCCAATAGTTGAGCCATTTTTAAAGCAACGATTCCGCCCCAGGATTCACCAATGAGAGATACATAATCTTGATTCGATATGTTTTTGAGTTTCTATGACAAAGTAAAGGAACAAGAATGTAAACAAATATAAACGAATCTATTATATTTTAACTTACATTCACTAAAATTTCAGATAATTCATCGATCGAACTTATTTTATCTGGAAGACGAGCTTCAAACGTGGGGTATAAGAGTTTTTTGTAAAAAGTTTGCATGAGCTTAGGTCTAAATCCAGGTATAACAAATAGTGGTGTTACAGATTTTGATTGTGAAAATCTCGGACTTCTCGTCTGAACTTCAACAAAACACGCTTCTTTCGTAAAATTGTCATTCAGGAGATATAACTCGTCAAGGGATTCAGGGAAAACATTTTTCAATGCATCATTCATTTGTTGATACTCTGAAATGTATTCATTACACGTTGTTAATAACTTGAAGAAATTATAACGGAAATAGTAACAAAAACGTATAATTTTATTTAAATACGTTGGTCTATGAAATACGTTATTACGACAGATTTCAAATTAGAATAAAAAGATATGCAATGAACGACATCATCATAGGCAGATATTTGGTCCGTGCATGATATATTTCAAATTATACCTACGCAGTGTACGTACTCGTATATAACTTTGAATATATCAGAGCACCTCGTTAAGAACACTATTTAACTTATTACTATATAATATGAAATAGAAGAAATTACTCTGAAATTTATTGTCATTGTTTTCGGAGCATACAATCGAAGATGACCCTACGGTGTTTGACTTTTGTAAGAACAAATCAAGCAAAGACAATATTTTTGCGGTTCCATTTGGTTGTACTGACTTTCCGTCCCAAGAAATATTTAAAGCTTTAACTCCTATTGATTTAAGCTCATTGCAGATATGTTCCCCTTTGCTTGAAATACATATAAAAGTCGTCATAGTTTTATTCTTATATTTTTCAAAAGAATATCGTAGGTTGTTAATTTTTCTGTCATCAAACTGAAAATAGGTATGAGAATCGCATTAAATAATTACTTTGCAACAAATTCAATAATAACTATACCTGATTCAACACAAATATAGAGCCTAAAACATTCGATGATGACAAACGGTTCAACCAGTTGAGTGTTTTCTCTTTCGTTTGTAAGTGTGAATCTGATTCAATTTGTGCAGATATGTTTCGTGATATCAGTCTATTAAATCTATTGTAATTATAAAAAATATCAAAATCAAAAAAAAACTTATCCCGAGTCAAAGTATTTATATACCTTTTAGAATTGGTGATTGACATTAAACACGTATTGACGGAAATCAAGATTTTTCGAGCTCCTCGATCAACCAACCAATAAGCTAGATCTAACCAATCAGATTTATTGTCTGAAATTTAAAAGTAGATAATATCACACATTTGTTTTTTATAATTTTTCTAAAATAATTTACCAATTATCAAATACAAATGATCAGGATTGCATTGGTACGCCCATCGATCATCATTTTCTTGAGTATTTATATACTTCATATAATCATCCAAAGACAACACCACCTTTTCAGAAATATTCGATTTGAACGCAGTTCTAAAATTGAAAAAAAATGTGGGATCGATTTATATATATTTAGACACTGAAAACTAAGAAAGTTTGTATGATTTGTTTACCTCAAAGTTTCAAATACATTATTGCTATGAATTGAACTTGCGGAAGAATAACATTGAAATGGTTTGATCACATTTCTATTCAATCCATTTATGAATGATCGATGAATAATTTGTTTATTGTGATCACTCTCTTTTAACAAAAGGTTTGAGCTGATGACGGAAAATGAACTACCCATCAAAAACTGTCTTGTTCCTTTACAAATGATGAAAAAATTGTACATATTAAAGTTTATATTATAGATTTTACAACAAAAAAATTGGAAATTGTAGTTCATATTTTCAAAATATGGCATTCCTCAATTACCCAAGTATCTTTGATTCTTCATATCAGATTTGGAGAAATTGAAGAACATTCCGTAAATATCTAATACTCTAAAAGCCGTTTGAAATGGTTCGCCGCTCAAAAAATTGAAAATGATATCAATACCTTTTCCTTTTGTCATCATTTTAATTTGTAAGTCAAACTGGTTTTTCGTATTAATTAATATTCTTGAACATGGTAGCTTTAAACGAAAATAAAATTATGATTTACAGGTATTGTTTTTCATTTATAATTATTACCTTTGGGAATAGATTAGAAAGAACGTCTGCTTGTTTCTTTGACTCGACTAATACATATACTTCGAAATTATTCGATATACTTATTGAAATCGCAGCTTGTCCAATTGGGTGTAACCCCGAGGTAACTAAAACTGACTTAAAATTTTTTTGTTTGGGTACTATGATTTCAAACACGTAGTAACACTGAAATAAAAAAAATTACATTAATAAAACCTTAATGAGAATTATTAAAAGTCTAATTACCGAAGCATAAGCAAAAGGGACCGTTGCGGCATCTTTTAGTGACCACGTTGATGGGACAGGCCACGATAATAATGGTTCATATTTGAGTTGTGATGATGTTTGATCATATGAAGTTATTCCCATTATTTTATCATTGTTTTCAACGAAACCGGAGTATTCTAATGGTCCCAATTCATTCTATATTTAACAAAGAGTAAATGTATTTTTATATGTTTAAATTAACAATTAAATTTAACAATTACTTCGGTGTCATCTTCAACTACAGAATCTTTGAAATTCAAACCCAAATATTCTATTGTCAATTTGAAATTTCTAAAATTAATTAACTTGAGTAAGAATTAATGACTAATTGAATTTAAAATGTTGTTTTTACCATACCTATCGGTAGAGGAAATCTTCGGTATGGGATTTTTTAAGCACAAACTGTTATCAGTAATATCTTGTAGGGCAATTCTTTTGTAATAACCCCATTCGCCGTTTTTATAAATATTGACTGTTAATCCAATTGATAATTGGTCTTCGTAAAATGTTTTATTGAGTTCAAAGTCTGGTGCATTTGAATCTAAAATAAATAAGAACCTAAACCGAAAATGGGACGTATGTATTCGTTGTTGTTTGTATCGAATAATTTTACTACCTCATTTTTAGTGAGTTATATTTTCGTAACATATCGTTCACGTAGGTGTTAATACCTTCTAATGGCTCAGTATAGGAGACTATATATATCAAACGATTTGACAAGTTTACTGTTTGTAATTTTTTCCATACATTCAAGTCGTGAAAGTCACCAGCCGTTTTAATGAACACGCAGTTTTTTCCAATGATCATTTTCTTTAAAATAAATTTATATATATTTTTTTATTTCGTCATGTCTGAAGTGTATTATTTACCTTCTTAATCAACACTAAATAGTTGTCATCGTAGAGTTTCTGTTGATAAATTACTTTCCAATCTTTAAACTCTCCTAATTTTTGTTTATAACAGACAATTATGTAACTTTCTTTTTTATTTGATAATGTTTTCATTGTTTCTTTCAAATAATTTACATTGGTTACAGTGAGAAATATTCCCGTTTCATCATATTCCGTTACGTTTTTTACATTTTCCCAATTAACTGATGCATTCTAAGTATCAAAAATATGTTTTCATATAATAAATAACTTTACGTTTCATTAATTACTAATTCATGATTAAAATTCTCATTGCGTAATACGTAAACTTACATCAATCCATAGTTGATTTCCAATAATTTCATTGATTGCTTTTTTACATTCATTAGAAATAGGATCGTTGTAATGATATGGCATACACAATATAAGTTTACCACCCGTATTGGTATCCAAATTAAATTTATCAGCTTCCATAATTATATCAAATGAACCATGGATAAAGTCGTTTACGGTCTGAAATGAAATGATTGATGTACAGTAAATAATAAGCAATGTCAATTTTCATCGCTCATTATAGCGTTAGAATAAAAAAAATTAGAATTAAGTAATTTTCTTCACTTAAATAAACAATATTATTATATACGAAAAATATAATATGATTATTAAATAATATGATATAGTATTACCAATGTTTTCTCATATTTAATATTACATTTTTGTATTGATAGATATTTATTTTATTTCTTTTCTTGTATCATATACAATTTTTTATCGTATTTATATCGTTAACATATTACTTTAATATAAGAAAAAGTACCTTGCATTCCAGGTTATGATATGAAATGAATTTCTGATCTTCTATTTTCATTGTTGAAAACTTATTTTCCGATAATATTATAGGGCATGTAACAACATCTGATATTTTTAGCCCGGCACACATTATTTCTTTTGTTAAAATGTTATAATCAATATGAATACCATCTAAAACATTATAGATATTTCATATTATAGTATTATTAATTAATGTTAATATTGTATAGATTGTTTTAAAAATGCGTGTACCTCCTTCAACATTTTTTTCAAGCGTTTTGGGGTCAATAGTTATTTGTCTTATGGAAGCTACACCTTCATTAAATCGTATGTCTATATTTTCTAACAGCGGAAACTTTAATAAGCCATCTAAAAAGTATATCCAGTCGTTTTTCCATTTCACACAACCTTGTATATTATTTTTGTACATATCAACATTGGTTAAATTTTTGAAATTATCTCCTAAATGGAATCCATTGTTTTCAAAAATAGCATAAATTTCATCTTTTGATACGCATCCGAAGAAATTATCAAAATTTTTTTGGTCATATTTGTCTGACCTCACATCATTATTTTGTAGAAATTTTAATCGACCAGTAAGTATAACTTCGTCATTGAAACTGTATTCAAAATTACCAGATCCCCATTGTATCATCAAATAACATTTATTTGCACCTGCAAAATGAAACATTTCCATTTTCGAATTAAATTAAATAGTTATGTATTAAAATGAGAATGATTACTTGTCGGGTGGATTTGAACATTATTTTTAAACCGTAAATTATCAAATTGAATTGGTTCCTCATTGAATGTTTTGTGGTTGATTTCAATAAATGTTTTCCATACTTGTACCTAAAAATTTACATATTTTAATTTCAAAATAATAACAATTTGTATGTACTCCTAAAATTTACTCACTAAAATGAAAGAGAATGGCACAATATGATGACCTTTCACTCGATATTGTATTAAATGAATATTATCATTTAGTGACACATCAGATACTATTTCGCAAGAATTTCCATCAATCTAAAAGAAATTTAAATTACATTTTTACGTTGATTGAATTACATAAAAGGATGATTTATCAAACAATTTTAAAAAATCCAAAAACATTCTAGGAGAAATATCAATAACTGTGCTGCAGTTACTAAACCACTACTTAATTATGAGATATGTACTTATAATATATAATATTATGTATCACACAAGGTAATGTAAATATCTAAAATGTGAAATTTTTTCACTCATGAAGCAGAATTTAACTAAATGTCATCATATATTGGTCACTTACATTTGAGTTCTTTGAAAGTAAAGATTTCCATTTTACATTATGATCCCAAAGGGATAAGCCATGAATTGAAGGAGTACCTCGACTAACCGGGAATGCCACTTGTGGATAAAGTTCTTGAATTTTTGGATTCAGTCCACTTGTATACATTCTAAATTGAAAATTAAAATATTGATGGTTACAGTTGAGAAAATTGAATATAATTTCGAAACAATTTTAAAAGAGCTATTTAAACTCATAAACAGTGGTTATTTTGATTTTAAAAACAATTCCAACGTCTCCCATTTGAATAATGTAAATATAATTAAATTATTTTATCTACATTTATAAAACGAGTTATTTTACAGTGAATCAAAAAGTACCATTGATCATACATTTTTCACAGCTTAAAATTCAAATACGTATTCGAATACCTTATTCCAAAAGTATTTAAATATAAATACAAATACTTTTTAAAAGTATTCAAAATAATTTATGAATACTTTTTTTTAAGTTCAATAAATTTGATATTTGTGTTTGAGCTAATATTTAACACATATATGTATACTTAGTTTATTATGTTCAAAAATTTATGATGTTGCGTATTATAAATTAATGTTAATATTGCCCAAAATAAATATATCTTATATCATACTTATATCATACATATCATACATAACTCCCATTAGATACAAATTACAGTGATTATTTTTACCCTGAAAACGTATTATTGTTCTAAAACTTTTTAAATACAACAAATGACGATTTATAAATTCAAGATAATAGTTAATCCAACCAACTATAATTTGTTGTAAGAGTGGAACAATGGAAGGTGACAGGGAGTTTATGTGTCATATGCTTATTTGAAAAAATCATATTTTAAATTACAACCAACTAACTAATGAATATTTTGAAAAAAAAATATAAATTCGTAAAATATAAAAATATTTATTATTGAAAAAGAACAGTAACCCGAATGAATTATATTTTATTCTGAAGTAATAAAACGAAGAAAAAGTTAAATAAATTTATCAAAAAATATTTTAAAAGTATTTTGAACACCAGAAAAGTATTCAAATACAAGTATCTGATACTTAACAAGACTGTCTATCTGTATTGACTGTATGTAAAAGTCATGATAATTGGTTGGTCGAAAATTTTCTTTTATACATTTTTAAGCTGAAAATTGATGTTAAAACAGTCTATTCCGTAAAAATCGTAAAAAAAGTTACATTAACATTTATGAAAAAAAATCATGTAACATTATTTAAATTTTTTTTGTATTTTTATTTAAGTATATGGCTAGGGTCTAATTGAATTTTCAGATTTTTTACTATTTATTAATTACTTTCTTAGGGATACAGTTTAACAAAAAAAAAAGTTTTTTTAAGTTCTATTTATACATCAAAATTCCTGTAATTTTTTTAAAACTTTCATTGATAAGGTCCTTTAAGAGCTAAAATAAAATAACTGATATCGATTTAGAAAAAGTGTCGTATACGACCA
The DNA here is from genome assembly GCA_027580255.1 of Therioaphis trifolii. Taxonomy (NCBI): domain Eukaryota; kingdom Metazoa; phylum Arthropoda; class Insecta; order Hemiptera; family Aphididae; genus Therioaphis; species Therioaphis trifolii. Next base: position 31,188,331 of record CM050406.1, read on the forward strand.
ATTCCACCGTTTTTACTTTGTTATTCAGCATATTTTTCTCACGCCTGAAAAAACGGTTGAGTGGAGACAAAATTCTCAAAGAATCATTTACGTGCGATTTTCGATCTATAGAGTGAATGTATTATCTTACTGAAAAAAAGGTGTGAAATCAATAGACCCTTATAAAAAATTTTAAGAACATGATTTTTTCTATTTTATGGTATAATTATTAGAGTTATTTGGTTGGATTTTGAAAAGCAATATTATGCTAGATACTCAAAATTATCACAAAATATCAACATCACTTTTTTACTGGCGAAACAATATGTATTAAAAAAAAAAATGGACTGATTATAAAACGATGAAAATATCATGTATTTCAAAAGCTTTATTTACAATGTAAAAAACCAAACTTAAATATGAGCAAATTAAGTACTTAAATTTTATCCTACTTATGTATTTAACTATAATTTCTCAGAATAAACTAATATTAGTATCTTTTTTATTATGTTAACCTAACCTGTGTAGAACGTCATGGTGTAATATAATATAAATTATCATAATTTAAAGATTATTATAAAAAAAAAAATAATAATAAAATAAACATCATTGTAAAACCAATACATATATCGCTTCCTAAGAATCAAAAATCATTACTTCTATTTGATTTTATCTTTTATTTTTATTTTCCATTGTGGACGCTGCTTCCTTAGTACTAACTGACAACACTCCTGTGAGCACCAATGCACAAATTTAAGGGACACTGTATAAGTGACCGACTAAAAACTCAATAAAACATCAAATTTCACATAGATTACGCCATATTCAACAAATATGCATGAAAACACAAAGCAATGCAAATGCATGAATTGGAAAATAACACGAAACGAATTGAGCATATTTCTAATTTTTTTACTTCAAATAAAGTCGACACTTTCGTTGGTGTCGATTTTGATACGATGCCAATAAAAGGTGTGTATAAAAACTCACCTTCCAATCGCACTCAGTAAAAAACGAACTGAATCTCCTCCAAAAATTTTCTTGGTCAGCGGTATGTTAGTCACCGTGTCTGGTAGTGCACCCTTAAGAATAGCTTGAAGAAGTCCATGTGGAGCTATTTCGATTGCGATCGCGTCACTTGGTATGTGTTTCAATGAGTCATCGAATAACACACTACTCAACAGGTTATTTGTATGGTACTCGGGAGAAGAATATTTAGCGAGGTCGGAGTTCCATTTAGTTTCTGGCAAGGAACTGCTTATCCATTTTGAAGATCGTATCTTTGGTTGTTTAATAACCTAAATACGAATTGAAATCAATAAATGAAAATGAAAATTGACCAGTCTTATATTTTTGAACATACTTCTTTTAAATATTTGAGTAGGGTCGGACCGGCTGATTGAATATACCGACTATGATACGCTATGCCAGCTACATTAACTGCTTTAGCGAAAATTCCCTTAGACATTAGTTCTGTCACAAATGTATTTATGCTGTCTACGGGTCCAGATATGGTACAACTTGTGGCACTATTATGACAAGCTACGTCAATATCATGAGGAAGTATGTCTTTAATCTGATGATATCCGAGTCCTAATGAAAATTGTATTCAAAATAATTACTTTTAATTTAATTCTAAATCTGACTTTACCTATGGCAGCCATCATTCCAGGAATAAGTTTGGTTTCGACAGAAGCACGACCTCGGGCGTAAGCGGATAATATCATTTCTTCGAGAGTAAAACAACCATCTGCGTAAGCACATCCCAATTCTCCCACAGAATGTCCTATAATTCCATCGGGAGTAATTTCCAACGCTCTCAACACTTCTACTAATCCGATCTATGTATAAAAATTATAGTTTTTGTGAAATAATTTCAGAATAATTGTATTATGACTCGTCTAAACCAATTGACCAAACCTGGACAGCTGCGATCCCGACAAATGAATTGAGAATGTTGTCAAAGAGTTTTGGATCTACACTTGTCAATATGTTTTGGATATCAACTCCCCGTGGTTTTAAAATAGAGTCACATTTGTTTATTACATCGGCAAAAATGGGTATTTTCATAAGATTTGAGCCCATACCTTGCCACTGTGAACCCATACCGGAGAATATGAACCATACTGGACGTTTCTCTGGACTTACGTTCTAGAAATACATTATATATATTTATATAAAAAACATTTTTAAAAAGTCTACTGAATAAGTCGACAATTTGCAAAAAATGTCTAATAATGTTTAACATTTTAACTCGTTACCATTGCACTAATATTATAATATACTTTATGGACATACGTAGTCACAATATAGGCAGACCTATCGTCTAACTGACCTACTGTATTGTCATTTTTTCATTAATTTGTATTTGTTGAATTTGGGTCCACTGTGCGATTATTAACTAGCATGACTAGAGAACTTTTATTCTTTCTGATATCTAGGAAAATAAAGGTTGACATAGAAGCCTTTTTTAGTGTGAACGAGCATAAATCGAAAATTATTGGACTGATTTTTACTGATAGCCCAAGTCACGGCGAAAGTAGTAAAAATGACCATCTGTATTATATGAATTTCGTTATTATGTTATCGTTTGTACGGCGTGATCATATCTGTGTTTTTTTTCGAAGAGGTAGAATAGCCGAGTAATAACCTAACGTCATTTATTGCAGTTGTTGTCGTATCGTAGTCGATTCGTTTGAAAGTAACCGTGTAGGCAACAATCACCAGACCTTGCTTCATATGTACGTATGGATAACACATAATAGTTTTCGATCTGTTTGCTCACATCTGTGTCGGGATGACTGCGATCGCACCGGACCTGCGCGTCGCTACATGCTAATATTGTGTTGTTGTACAGTTATATACCGAAGTTATGGTCGTGACCGAGGAAGTCAAAACGCGGAGCACGTATCTCCAGCTAAAGACATTTTATTTTATTTTTATTTTTATACATGTTTTCTGCTGCGCGTGACACTTCGTTTAAGGCATTGTAGTTCCGAAAGAATAACACAAAACTTACAAATGTAAAACAAATGAATCATACAGTTGTTGTCATGAGACAGTTATACACACAACGTGTGTATGTGTATGTGTGTGTGTGTGTGAGTGTTACATATACGTATTTGGATTAGATTTAGAGATAATATAGGTACTTAAATCTAGAAATAGAAAACCATATATATATATATATATATTAATAAATATACCTATAAACATATTGGTACCATATATTTGCCATTAATCGTTCATACTAAGAATAAAATAATAATAATAATAAAACAACTTTTACCCAGACGTCAACTACTCGTGATTCTTCTTGGTCGTGAAAAATTGAAAAACTTCTGTAGAAATGAGCATTTATATTTTTTGTAAAAACGTTATTGACTAATGTTATGTATTCTTCGTCATTTCCGTATTTTTTAATCTATGAATTTTACAAAAATTAAAAAATCAACAGATTCCAGAAATGTCTTAACTATTACAATACACGTTAAAATCTTCTGTTTTGACAACAGGTACTTACTTTTTCAATGGTTTTTCTAGTATTTTCTTCACTTCTTCCTGACGCTACTATTAGTCGAGGAAGTATGTATTGATTGCTGGTTTCCTTATAAGCTTTTTTTATTTTATTATTTCTTTTGAGAATTACATGACTAAACGAATTTACAGTCCCAAAAGAGTTGATTCCAATAATATCACCATTAAAAGAAGTTTTTTCAGTTATCACCTAGGATATGAATTAAATTAAAGTATTTTTTAAATGGTCATTATATTGTTGGGTAAGTCTCATTTAATTATATAGTTAACATTGTAAGTCAATTTCATTTTTTATTATGTGTGAATAAAATATGAAATAAAATACGAGTATATTTTCCATACTTGGATTTGTCCATCTCTTAATGCTTTTGAATTTTCATTTGGTTCTGTGTAATTAATATTCGGTGGTAAATAACCACTCTCAAACGCAATAATAGCTTTAACGATTGATACAAAAAGGCCAGCCACCTCACAGTTACCTACATTACTTTTTACTGAACCAACTTTCAAAGGTGTCTTTCTTTGTTTGGTACAAAATACTTCTTCTATCACGTTCAGTTCCATGCTATCCACATTCTAATACATTAATGTGTATTCATTATGACACTGCTTCTTTATTATAATTTTATAAATAAATATTACTTTAATTCCCGACCCATTTGCTTCAATGAATTCTACTGTAGCCGGATCGATGTTAGTTTCTTTATATGCATTGACCAGCAATGATTTAAAGTGATTTCCAACATGTTCTACTATGTGTCCTTGATGATCACCAAACTGCATTGATTGCACATTCAATAATGTACCATAGGAACGTTTTGCATCTGATGCCTTCTGAAGAAACATGACTACACAAGCTTCTGATCTGTTGTATCCATCAGCTAAAATATTGATACAATATAAAAATAAGTTTAATATAACTATAATTAATGGTGTGCGTACGTTTAAAAAAACTCCTTTACTATTTGAACCTTGTTTTTACTTCAAATTGAAATAATTAAAACTGTATTGATTATATGTTTTAACCTTGCAAAGAAAGTTTACAGTGATTTATGTTTTCCAAAAAGAAACACAATTTTGACTTTTAGATCATATAGTATAGTACCTAATACCTCTAATCATTATCTAATTCTTATACTGTATTCAGATGCACTGTGATATTAACTTATATATATATTACCATACTAAAATGTCATATTTGTTCAAATTTTATGTAAAAACGAATAAAAATATTTACCATAAGAATCAAATGATTTTGTATTAATACTTCGATTTAATCTATTTATCCCCTGAAATTGAAGCTGTAATTTTTGACTAAAAATCAAATTTATGACTCCAACAATAGCTGCAGATATAATACCGTCCTCAATCATTTTTTTTGCTTTTTCCAAACCATTTGAACCACAAATCCACGCTCCGTCTGAAGTAAAACTGGGGCCTAGTTTTAAGCCATCATATTATTATTTTTATAAATGACGGTTATTTAAAATCAGAATACCTGTTAAATTGAAAAAATATGATATACGATTTGCTTGCATTGCTCTACTAAAACCTAACATTGAGAATTGATTCGTCATTTTAGGATCCATTACGAGTATTTCTGATTCACTTATGGTAGAGCTTGCAAATACTGACGTATTTGTCCCAGATAAATCTTTTGGACTCAAACCAGCATCAATAATAGCTTCAGCTGATTTTTCAAGAAATATTCTTGTTAAAGGGTCCATACGTTCAGCAAGTTTATGATGGACTTTAAAGAATGTAGCATCTAGCTTATCAATGTTCTCTATTTTTCCTGTTCCAGATTCTACTTTTGACGTGTCTATAACGAAGTTAAATACGTTATATTGTTAAAAATGCAAAGAAATCTCCGAAAAATTTTTATAGAAATCAGTGAAATACTTGGGTTCCATCTTCTTGAATCAATTGTTACTCCATTCACTTTGTTAAAAAGTAAGTCTTTCAACTCATCTATGTTTTCGCATTCTGGAAATACTCCGCTGATCCCCGATATCACTACTTCTTCTTTCTGTTCAGTCATTATTTATTTATTTATGTCACCTGCAACTATACATTTTCAATTTATTATATTTGGGTGTTTATAACATATCAAAAAAAAAAACTGTATTAATGATACTTTATTGGTATACAATTTTTTTTATTTGAGTAGTTATTAAAATGCATACCAAGCTCAACAATTTTATTACTTTACGGTATTATTTATATTATTTTGATGTATATATAGTGGTCTCAATTTAATCAAACAGTACAACAAAGAAACAATCGTAATATTTTTCAAAATAATTCATAGGCCGATAAAATTGTTGTTTACATTTGAAATGTGTAACAAAATTAGTGATCTACATAATATGTATAATATTATTACAGAACTATTTTTTTTTTTTTTTTAATTAATGTAAAATGAGTTAAAATGATTAAATTAAATACTTAATAAATTATTAATAATTGAAAATATGGTGGCAAACACCTCAAGATATATCTTTATTTTTTTTATGCTCATGAAATTCATATTAAGTTTTGTCTGACCGTGAAATTTGAACTTCGTTTCTTTTATATTCAAGCTCACCTAAATCAAATTAAAAAAATCACCAATAACTCCATGATAAAAATGAATGTCATTTTAATATAATTTTAAGAAAATTCGTACTTATAAATTATAATTTATGAATGATAGTAAATTATTATACATGAGTATATTATGTATGATAAATGCAGTGAAAACTTAAGGTAGCCAATATGAAATTATTTTACATTCACTATTCTTCAACATAACAAGACATGTGTATTAAGAGCTGTAACGCTGAATTGTTAAAACATTAATCAACATACTTAATCAGCATTTATTTCCTTATTAAATATAGTTTTAATTAGAGTTAAATTATATCTATCTACATAATAATAAATTGTAATTAATCATAAGTGAGTACCATCTTGACTTCAGATTTTCAAATATTAAAACTGTGAAAAATAAATAAATTAACTATTCTAAGTATTCATAAAATAATGGGAACTATATTTGGATCATAATATTATGCAATAATACATTTTATTTGGAATATGTAACATTAAAATTTTTATTGTTAAATTAATATATTTAATATATTAAGATATAGATGCTTTAACGATTATAGTATCGAAAAAAGTAAGTTTATTAAAAGATTTGCCAACGAAAAAAAGAACAATTTTGCTATAACAATGTATTAATGAAAAATGTATAAAATCATTTTTCTATTTGAATATTTATTTGTGTTTTTTTAATTTTAATAATTTCCTATTTTTTTATTGATGTACTAATCAGGATTACGTTTGTGAAAAAAAATATAAATATTTATAAATTGTTGTAAAAGTTTTCATTAGGAAAAATTTAAGTAAATTGATATTAGTTAAATCTTACATATATTTTATCATGAAAATGATTAAGTTTTGGTAACCATCTGTGTAGTCAAACAGGTGATCATTACACTGTAGAGTGTAGTGTTTGTTATACACATAACAAGTTTTCATTTAGTGATATACAAATCGGCACGCGTGGCGACCGACCCAATCAAAGATAATGGCGATGGTGAATGTGGACTCACATGAAATAAGAGTAAAAAAAGTACGTACTTCGCCCCACGGGATATTTTTCGCTCCTCAGACGAGTAAATTGGGATGGGTGAATTAAATGTTAAAGAAATGATAGATAATTTCTTTAGTTATATGATTCTGAGCAAAGCTTCAAAATTAAACTATACCATTCGGATTGACCAATTTCTTTAAATAAATTGCTAAAGTTGAAAATTGACATAAAAACAGTTTATGACGTAAAAATCGTATGATAATATTCTGAAACACTTATAAAAAGAAACCATTTGTAATGATTTTTGAAACTTTTTCAGTACTGTTAGTGAAGTATATAGATGTAAGGTCATATTAAATTTTCAAAAGTTTGTGTCAAATGTTTAAAACTTTATTAAGGATAAACTTTTGTAAAACAAGGTATTGTCAAAGTTCTATTTTTAGCACAAACATTTTTTGAAATTTCAAATTTGTTCATAACTTTTTTAACGCATGTAGAGATATGTTAATAGTACATAGTGAAATTTTCAAGTTTCTAGCAAAATTACTTTTGGGGTAATGACGAAATTACTAATTTCGACGTAATGAAAGTGCGTTTATGGCAAATTTCGCCGTTTTTAGTCCATTTTAGTTTAGCTCGCCTGAAAAAACTATTTTGATGAGAGCTTAATAAACCCTTTGAGTACCATCTACATCAAATTTCCTATCGATACAGTTGCTGAATGAAACTTTTAGACAAACTTAAGTTGCGCAAAAGTTTCTCCAGATAAAAATAAATAAACATCAATGTAAAACTATAAGATCCTTCTCTTCGCTCAGGATCTAAAATTGATTTATCATTTTTTGTAAAATACCAACTAGATGAAATTTATGATTTATAAAGTTACTGGATGAAACTTTTGAACAATTATTTCTACCCGAAAACGTTATATTGAATAGTTAATTCATTGAATAAAATTACACTTGATGAATGTATTCAATATTTCTATCACAAGAAGAAGAGAGAAAAACACATCGTTGTAAAATTATTACATTTTGGTTTTACTCAGAATTTTAAATAAAACAGCATATAAATGCTAAAATTAACATTTACCATGAGAAAATTGTACAAAATATTAAATCAAATGACTACCTAGCGTATAATGCAAAAATAATAATAATAATAACTAACCTGATTTTATTAGATTTTGAAATTGTCGTAGAACTAATGATATTGTGTGGAAAGTAGAATGATGCCAATTATAGTACTGTCGTATTTATTCAAAGAACAATTTATTTATAGTTTTTTTTTTTTTTTTTTAGTTATTATAATACAACAAGTCTTTGAATTACATTAAAATAATCTATTCAAAAAATGCCTGACCTAAATGTTTTATTCAATCTGTTACAAAAAAAACAATAAGAACAATTGAGGAAGTAATAAATAGTAGAAAAAAAATTAAAACTAAATAACAAGATAAATATAACAGAGCGCAGAAGCCTCCCAGTGGAGGTACTACATTAACAAAAAAAAAGCCATATGCAATAAAATAAAAAAAACAAAAAATATGAGTGTTAAAATTTAATAAGTCAGTAAGTTTCTACAGCATTTACGCTTTAGCCGTTTGGGAGGATTTCCATGGATAGTCAAGGAAGAAATATCGTGCATGGGTACGTTTCTATGGTTTAAAAGACGGTTATGGAATCTTATGTAGTGTGCTTTAGCCACGTCTGAAACATAGGGTATGGAGGGGTCGTGATGGAGTGTGTGATTGGAAACGTAATATGGTGCTTTAGTGATTTGTCTTAGAGTTTTGGATTGATAGGTTTGTATTCTATTGATGTTAGTAGGTTTTGCTGATCCCCAGAGCTGTATACCATAGACCCATATTGGTTTAAGTAGCATTTCGTATATAAGGAGCTTGTTAATCAGATGAATATGTTTGGAGGTCAGTAGGTGTCTTAGTTGGCGACTACGATCATTGAGCGTTAAACGTTTGGAGCGTATATGAGGGCCCGTGTGAGCCGACGGTCTAGGGTTAGTCCAAGATATTCTCAATCTTTTCTGCTTTAATATCCTCTTACAATGCCCCTTTCAATATCCAGTCTTTCCTCTCCTAACACAATTTTCCTCTTTTATTAATCAGGCTGGCTTGAAAATTTAATTTTCGATGTATCTAGTTATAGTTATATTTTCTACTTTTTGTTTGTTTTTATTATTATTATTATTAATATTATCACCTTTTGTACTTAACTATATTTAATTGTCAAAACTAGGTAATTGTAATACAAAGTTTAAAAATTAAAAAATTAAAAATTAAAAAAATATCTATCCTGTCAGATGTAAATTATGAAAGTAAAACGTATGCACCTTTCAACTACGTACATGATGTATGATATAATAATACACTGTTTTTTACACTTGTCTTTAAACGTGGGTCCGAAATGATTATTATCATTACAACGATAATAATTATAATTCATGTTTCACGATTTAAAATGACAAATGATCTACGGTATGTTAAATTATTTTAAATCTTCTCTTCTGAATAGTGTGTGATATTTTGCAAAAAACTGAATCTATTAATGATAGTACGTTACACGTGTAATATATATGCATGTGTATCCATTACAAGTAGTCGTGTCACATAATGTTATACATAGGCAAATTCATTGAAATTTATGAATGAATTATTCACACACACAACATCGCATACACATAGGTACACGTTTATGTGTCAATCAAAAATATATTTTGAAAATGCGTGATTAAATGCATGTTTTCACTACATTATGAAACAAATAAAATATTCTTCTTTAAAACATTAGTTTTTTTTTATATGTCAAGTATGTAAATTAAGGTCATACATTATGTGAAAATAACACCAAGCAATGATGAGAATATAGTTACTATAGTAGAAGCAAACGTCTAATATTAGAGAATGATAATGCTCTCGTACCTAATGCATGTACCTATTCAATATTCGGACGCATAAGCGAGTTAATTAGTGACTACAGTATTTTTTTCAAATCTTCATTCGATCGTTTAAAAATACAAATAAAATTTTCGAATCGTATAAAGCTTTGATTTATAAATACTAACAAAATCAACAAATGCCCGCTCTTACTGTTCTTTGTCGAAACGTACGAACTTTTTATCAATTTCAGAAAACATGTTTCTATTTTAAATAGTAACAAGTTTTGGTTTATATTTAAATGGTAAGAAGTTTTACATAGATTATAAAGGGTATTCAATATTTTTTATTTTGATGTTCAGTATACAATGTAGAGACTTATCGGCTCATATTAGAGACTTTGTGTGTATTTGCTTATCAGGGATATTAGTAGCGAGATATTTATAGCTGTAAACATAGGCGTGTCTACGGTGGCAGCCTAGTGTGCCTAGGCTGCGCCTGCAATTTTCCAAAGGCGCCGATCAGCCGAGTTTTAAGTCAGATGGGTTCCAAATTTAATTTTAAATCAAGTACCTTTATTTGCTAATAAGTAGGTAATAAGTAATAACATACTATAGTATTGTGATGTCCATACATGATCCTTACCGCAAAAAAAATAATATTATGTAGGTAGGTACCATGTACGTGGGTAACTCTCAACTCAACTGTCTCTGCTGGTATAATTTGTTATTTGTGTAGGCACTATTTTTAAAACTATTGATAGCATTAATTTATTATTCTGTAGTCAGTCTGAGGTCCATCATAGACATGGCACGGAGTGGTGGTATTAATGTTGAACAAGTTATTGAAGATTTTCAAAATGTTCCAACAAAAGAAGACTTGTCCTTTAAAACATATCGTATAAAATTTTAAATATTATGTGTTGGTGTTGTTAGTTGTTTTAATTTTCTATTATTATGTTATGTACTATTTAAAGAATTAAGTTATTTTGTACAAAGAATACACGTACACATCATGTATTTCTTTTTATAACCTAACTCACTGTACCATACTTTTGTTTAATGTAAAATATTAAAATTGTTAAATCATTGGATTTTAATTATTTAAAATGATGGTATCTATTGTTTCTATAGGTGGTGTAAACTAGAGCTGTATATGAGACTTTTTTTAAGTTTTACAAATATTTCATAAGGAAGCTACACCCCCCCCCCTCTCACCACAAGAAAATTGTGTGATGGCGCCGGTCATCAGCTAGGCTGCCTCTGCGAATGATATCTAGTCACGCCTATGGCTGTAAAACATTTTCTTTGGTTAAATGATTCTGAGCGATTCTTCAGCATAAAAAGTTGTATACCTTTTACATAGGTATACAACGGTATATTGAACTGTTTTTATGTGAAACGTGAACGTCCTTTCTTTTATATAATAAATTATATTCAAGTTTGTATACATCTTATTAAAAAGGTACGTACTTCACCTCATGGGGTCTTCTCCGGTCCTCAGGCAAGTCAATGGGGACGGTTGTGTCGAATTTTCAAGAAATGATCTATATAAGTACTCAATTTTTTTTTCAATTGAACTTTTACTTAATGAAAATTTACAAAAAATAAATTGTAATTTTTTTTTCCTTGAAGAATTTTAACGGTATGACGGCTAGATCAAAAAGTTGCACAAAGATAAAACTTGGATAGGTTTTTATATAATACATACATAAAACCCTATCCAAGTTTTGATTGTATTATTGCAACAATTGAATAAATTGGAAATAAAGAAGTTAAAAACCCGGTAAAATGAAGAAAAAAATTTCTTTTTATTATTTGATTGTTATTGACTATGGACATTACGTTTTCCTTATTCTAAAAAACTATTGAGAATTTTGAAATACTCCATCTCTAAAGAACAAATAACAAAAATATTTGATTATCAAAACATAACTGAAGAAAATACTTACAAATATCATTTAGATGCATATACAACCAATAAACTTAATAATATTTTTACTTCTTTTTGACATAAATAATGATTTGTTTGATTAATTTTTTTCATTAATACATTTAATAATTTCAAATAATATATCACAAAATACACTGTTACTGAGATGAGCAGATAAACATAATTAATTTAAAGACAAAAAACATAACTTATGATAAACATATTATGAATAATTTCTACATGAAATGAACATAAAGACATCCATACATAAAGCATAAAAATACAAACACTATTATATGATTTTATCAACACGTTAATTTTTTAATTTTTTTTTTCTCCGGAATAGAAAAAATTGTCATATTTATTAATCAATGATAATTCAACACCATGTGGATATGAATGAATTGCATGTCCCGAGATCATTTCAATCATTTTCATGTCCACTATCATTTCTTTATAATCTGTACATTCAACAATATAGGCAAATGGAGCTTTGACACAATACTGTGAAAAAAGAACCCAATTATTGAATATAACAACAATCTAAAGGTAGACACATTAACTTACGTCATTGATGTTTATAACACTGCTTTCAGATGTCCTTTCATGTCTAAATACAAATACTTTGGTTAGTAATTTATTGGATAATGGATTGGATTCGACTAATGCTTTTAACTTGGAATGAATACTAGGTAAAACTTGTTTCATAATGTTGCCAAATATTTTTCGATCGGGATACATATTTTCCGATTGTAATTTTTCGTCACTGTTTTTAAGTGCACAATTAGTTAGCTATTAATTAAGGAATAATTAATGAATTATGCATTGCGAGTTATAATAATCACATTAAATATATGTAATATAAATTAAATATTTCTAAATTGTATTGTCTACAGTTAATATACATGTTTTATTAATTACTATAACCATAATTTTCTAAAATTATGAAAGAGCTCAGATTATACATCAAACCATCGTAAACAAAATAATTTAAAAACGTATTCATAATAAATTGTTATACATAATTTGAAATGTTTAGTTAATCTAAAAAATCTTTATATTTATAAATTAGAATGTTAAGTAACAAAAGATAAATAAATACCTCTTTGTAAAATGAATTGTATAAATTAGTTAATTTGTTGAGAAAAGTTTCATTTGAAAGAAAACTTTCAGACCAGCTAATCAATATTTCTGGGTCACCTTCTATCAATGATACAGTAACCGCAATCCCTTGTGCTTCCAATAGTTGAGCCATTTTTAGAGCAACGATTCCGCCCCAGGATTCACCAATGAGAGATACATAATCTTGATTCGATATGTTTTTGAGTTTCTATGACAAAGTAAAGGAACAAGAATGTAAACAAATATAAATGAATCTATTATATTTTAACTTACATTCACTAAAATTTCAGATAATTCATCGATCGAACTTATTTTATCTGGAAGACGAGCTTCAAACGTGGGGTATAAGAGATTTTTGTAAAAAGTTTGCATGAGCTTAGGTCTAAATCCAGGTATAACAAATAGTGGTGTTACAGATTTTGATTGTGAAAATCTCGGACTTCTCGTCTGAACTTCAACAAAACACGCTTCTTTCGTAAAATTGTCATTCAGGAGATATAACTCGTCAAGGGATTCAGGGAAAACATTTTTCAATGCATCATTCATTTGTTGATACTCTGAAATGTATTCATTACACGTTGTTAATAACTTGAAGAAATTATAACGGAACTAGTAACAAAAACGTATAATTTTATTTAAATACGTTGGTCTATGAAATACGTTATTACGACAGATTTCAAATTAGAATAAAAAGATATGCAATGAACGACATCATCATAGGCAGATATTTGGTTCGTGCATGATATATTTCAAATTATACCTACGCAGTGTACGTACTCGTATATAACTTTGAATATATCAGAGCACCTCGTTAAGAACACTATTTAACTTATTACTATATAATATGAAATAGACAAAATTACTCTGAAATTTATTGTCATTGTTTTTGGAGCATACAATCGAAGATGTCCCTACGGTGTTTGACTTTTGTAAGAACAAATCAAGCAAAGACAATATTTTTGCGGTTCCATTTGGTTGTATTGACTTTCCGTCCCAAGAAATATTTAAAGCTTTAACTCCTATTGATTTAAGCTCATTGCAGATATGTTCCCCTTTGCTTGAAATACAAATAAACGAAGTTTTCATACTTTTATTCTGATACTTTTCAAAAAAATATCGTAGGTTGTTAATTTTTCTGTCATCAAACTGAAAATAGGTATGAGAATTGCATTAAATAAGTATTTTGGAACAAACTCAATAATAACTATACCTGATTCAATACAAATATTGAACCTAAAACATTTGATGATGTCAAACGATTCAACCAGTTGAGTGTTTTCTCTTTCGTTAGTAAGTTAGAATCTGATTCAATTTGAACAGATATATTTTGGGATATCAGTCTATTAAATCAATTGTAATGATTAAACATAAACAATCGTTTGTAAAACCATTTACCAATTATCAAATACAAATGGTTAGGATTGCATAAGTATGTCCATCGTTCATCATTTTCTTGAGAATTAGTACACTTCTTATAATCATCCAAAGACAACACCACTTTTTTTGCTATATTTGATTTAAATGCGGTTCTACAATATTAAAATACAGCATTTTTATTATTACATATTATTATATGATTTTATACAGTGAAAAACTAGAAAATTATTGTGATCCAAATACTTTAAAATTTCAAATATATTATGACTATGAAATTGAGAAAAGGAAGTACAACATTGAATTGATTTTATAACATCTCTGTTGAACCCATCTAAGAATGCTCGTTGAATAATTTCTTTGTTGTAATCACTCTCGTTAAATAACAAATTTGGAGTTATGACAGAAAATGACACATCTTTCAAAAACATTCTTGTTCCTGTGCAAATAATTATTTAAAAGGTTAACATTATGTTAATTATTATTTATTTTTATTATTTTTTATAACATTTCTTAATTACCCAAGTATCTTCGATTTTTCATATCAAATTTGGAGAAATTAAAGAACATTCCGTGATCAGCTAATGCTCGAAAAGCAGATTGAAGTGATTCATCGCTCAAAAAATTAAAAATTATATCAATACCTTTGGCTTTGGTCATCATTTTAATTTGTATGTCAAATTGATTTTTTGTGTTGATGAGTATTCTTGAATGTGGTAGCTTTAAGTATAAGATAATTTATGATTTACAAGTGTTGCTATTTATTTATAAACATTACCTCTGGGAATATATCAGAAAGTTGATTCGCTTGTTGGCTTGACTCTACTATTGCATATACATCGACATTTTCAGACAAACTTATTGAGATCGCTGCTTGTCCTATTGGATGCAATCCTGAGGTTACTAAAACCGACTTAAGGTATTTTTGTTTGGGCACAATGACCTTAAAAACGTAGTAGCACTGAAAAAAAAAACAAAACTTAAAAAATGCTCAACATGTGTATTTAGATGTGTTATTAACGTAGCATAAGCCAATGGGACTGTTGTGGCATCTTTTAGTGACCACGTTGATGGTACAGGCCACGATAATAATGGATCGTATTCAATTTGTGATGACGTTTGATTGTAAGACGTTATCCCCATAATTTTGCTATTGTTTTCGATAAAACCGGAGTATTCTAATGGTCCGAATTTATTCTAAATTTAACGAAAATCAATATGTTAGTTTAAATATAAATTTGATTTCAGCAATTACTTCGGTGTCATCTTCAACTACAAAATCATTGAAGTTTAGTCCGATACACTTTATTGTCAAATCGCTATGTCTAAAATTAATTGAGTAAATTAAATGAATTGTCGGATTTAATATTTAGTGTTTACCATACCTATTGGTTGAAAAAATCTTCGGTACTGGATTTTTAAAACACAAACTATTTTCTGCATCATCTAGTAGAGTAAATCTTTTGTAAGAACCCCATGCACCGTTCTTATAAATAATGACAATTAATCCTACAGATAATTGTTCTATGTAAAATATTTTATTGTGTTCAAAGTTTGGTGCATTTGAATCTAAAATAAATAAGAACCTATAACCAAAAATAGGGCATTACTATTTATAATTTGTTATTTTACTTTAATAAGTTTATTACCTCAGTTTCAGCGGTTTATATTTTCTTAACATATCATTTACGTAAGTACTAACACCTTCTAATGGCTCATTATTGGAAATTAAATAAATCAAATGATTTGATGAATGCATTGTCTGTAATTTTTTCAATACATTCAAATCATTACTGTTTCCAACCGTTTTTATAAATATGCAGTTTTCGTCAATTGTAATTTTCTATAAAACACATATTTAATATTTTTGGTTTTTTTCATTTTTGATGATAATTATTTACCTTTTTAATCAATGCTAAATAGGAATGCTCGTTGAATATCTGTTGAGTGATTATTTTCCAATATTTAAAATCTCCTAGTTTTTGTTTAGAAGATACAACAATGTAACTTTCTTTTTTATTTGATAAAGCTTTCATTGTTTCATTCAAATAATTGACATTTGTTACTGTGAGAAATCTTCCTGTTTTATCATATTCTGTTACGTTTTTAACATATTCCCAGTTAACTGATGTATTCTAAGTATCAAAATTTACATTATTATATAAAAAATAACTTATACGTTTCATTAATTACTAATTTATGATTATAATTTTTATTTCATAATACATATACTTACAACAATACATAGTTGGTTTTCAATGATTTCTTTGATTGCCTTTTTACATTCATTAGAAATATGATCGTCGTAATGATATGGAATACATAAAATAAGTTTCTTATTATTGGTATCCAAATATAATTTATCAGCCTCCATAATTATATCCAATGTGCCATGGATAAAGTCGTTTACAGCCTTAAATGAAATTAATGAAATACAGTAAATAGTAGGTGCTGTCATCATAATTGCTTATTACAGATAGTAGTATAACAAAACCAAATAAAAAAATAATAATAATTGCATTAGAGAAAAAAATACTTTAAATTTTAAAACAAAGTAATTTTCATTCATTAGAATAATTTAAATTATTATTTTTGGAAATTATAATTTAATTTCTAAAAGCTATCCATGCATATTGAGTTATTTAAATTTTAAGTTATTTTGATAAATACCGAAGCCATGTTTTATTTAATATTATGTAGTGAATATGAATGATATTTTTTTTGATTATATTTTAGGTGTACTAGATTATGTTTGAGGAAGAAAGTAAAATATAGTATACAAATATAATAAAGGAATTCACCTAGCATTCTGAGTGTTGAAATGGAAAAAATGTTTAATCTTCTATTTTCATGATTGCAAACTCATTTTGAGATATTATTATGGGCTGTGTCGCAACATCTGATATTTTAAGCACAGGACACATTATTTCCTTTGTTTTAATATTATAACTAACATGAATATCATCTAAAATATTATACATTTTAATATAATAGCAATGATTTATTCAAATATTCTATAAATAATTATCATATTATACGTACCTCCTTCGGTTTTTTTATCAAATGTTTTTGGATCAACTTTTATTTGTCTAATGGAAGTTACAGCTTCATTAAAACGCGTGTCAACATTTTCTAGTAATGGAAACTTTAATAAGTTATCTAAAAAGTATATCCAATCATTTTGCCATTTCACATAACCTTCTACATTGTTCTTGTACACATCTACATTGGTTATATTTTTAAAATTATCCCCGAAATGGAATCCATTCTTTTCAAAAATAGCATATATTTCATATTTTGATATGCATCCGAAGAAATAATCAAAGTTTTTTCGGTAATGAATTTTATTCTACCAGTAAAAATAATCTCATTGTTGAAACTATATTCAAAATTACCAGATCCCCATTGAATCATCAAATAACATTTATTTGGACCTACAAAATTAAATAATTCCATTTTCAAATTAAATTCAATAAATACGTATTAAAACAAGAATGCTTACTTGTCGGGTAGATTTTGACATTATTCTTAAACCGTAAATCATCAAATTGATTTGGTTCCTCTTTAAATATTTTATGGTTCATTTTAATAAATGTTTTCCAAACCTGTACCTTTAATATAAATGATCAAATTTAAAAATAATAACAATTATTAATGACCTATTATTTACTCACTAAAACAAAAGAAAATGGCACAATGCGATAACCTTGTATTTGATATTGCATTAAATATATCATTAAGTGATATATTAGACACTATTTCGCATGGATTTCCATCGATCTAAAAGTGATTCAAATCACATTATTACTTGGATTGTATTGTATAGGAAAATGATTCTTTAAACAATTTTTAAAAATCTGAAAAAATCATAGGAGAAATATCAAAGATTTAATCAAATTTCTGGGGATAAAAAAACCCATTACAGACGACTATTTTTTGAAATAATTGACGTTATAATTAATAAAACCAAAGAACGATTTTCAAATATCAATCAATTACAATTTTTTGCGTTGTTAGACTTTAACAAATTTAGTCTGTATGCTAATGATTTTCCTGTAAACTTATTTAATTCTTTGAAACAATTATACGGTAAATACTTTGATTTACCCAAATTGAGAAGTGAACTTTCAGTTGTCTACTCGACGGAAGAATTCCAGAAACCTAATGTTCACGATCTTTTAGTTTATTTAAAAACAACTAATTTAGACGAAAACTTACCACAAGCAACAAAATTGATTTCATTGATATTAACTATTCCAGCTACTAGTGCATCAGCAGAACGATCATTTTCGGCCCTTAAAAGGATAAAAAATTCATCAAGAAATTCCCAAGAACAAAATCGTCTTTCATCATTATCAATGTTGTCAATAGAAAAAAAGTTATTGGTAGAGTTGAAAAAAAAAAATTCGTTTCATGATGAAGTAATCGAAACTTTCCTTACTAAAAATAGAAGAATTGATTTAATATATAAGTAATTTTTTAGTTAGTAAGTTTATTATTTTATTCGAAGGTTTTATGACATGCAATTATAAACAAAAAAAAAAAAAAATGTAAGAAGTGATTTATTTTTTATTTATTAAATATAATATTGAGTTATGTACCAGGTAATGTAATATTATATTATATTAATAAATAGCTACGTAAAACTTGGTATGTTAAAAGTAAAATTTTAAAAACATTAAAGGGTGTTGGGGGCATAGCACCCACGATTTCACCAACTTACCATTTCAACGCATACACTAAGCTGAAACCCACGCTACGCCACTGTGCCCAAAATAAATATATCTTATATCATCTATTAACTCCCATTAGATACTAATTACAGTGATTATTTTTACCCTGAAAACGTATTATTGTTCCAAAACTTTTTAAATACAACAAATGACGATTTATAAATTCAAGATAATAGTTAATCCAACCAACTATAATTTGTTGTAAGAGTGGAACAATGGAAGGTGAAAGGGAGTATATGTGTCATATGCTTATTTGAAAAAATCATATTTTAAATTATAACAAACTAACTAATGAGTATTATTTTTTTCAAAAAAATATAAATTCGTAAACTATAAAAATATTTATTATTGAAAAAGAACAGTAACCCGAATGAATTATATTTTATTCTGAAGTAATAAAACGAAGAAAAAGTTAAATAAATTTATCAACAAATATTTTTAAAGTATTTTGAACACCAGAAAAGTATTCAAATACAAGTATCTGATACTTAACAAGACTGTCTATCTGTATCGACTGTATCTAAAAGTCATGATAATTGGTTGGTCGAAAATTTTCTTTTATACATTTTGAAGTTGAAAATTGATGTAAAAACAGTCTATTCCATAAAAATCGTAAAAAAAGTTACATGAAAAATTATAAAAAAAAATCCTGTCACGATATTTAAATTTTTTTTGTATTGTTATTTAAGTATATGGATAGGGTCAACTTGAATTTTCAGATTTTTTACTATTTATTAATAACTTTCTTAGGGATAAACTTGAACAAAAAAAAATTTTTAAGTTCTATTTATACATCAAAATTCCTGTAATATTTTAAAAAATTTCTTTGATAAGGTCCTTTACGAGGTATGATAAAATAACTGATATCGATTTAGAAACTTGTCGTTTACGACCAATTCCACCCTTTTTACTTTGTTATTCAGCATATTTTTCTCACGCCTGAAGACGGCTGAGTGGAGACAAAATAAATCCTCAAAGAACCATTTACGTGCGATTTTCGATCTACAGAGTAGATGTATTATCTTACTGGGAAAAGTTGTGAAATCAATAGACTCTTATAAAATATTTTAAGAACACGATTTTTTCTATTTTATGGTATAATTATTAGAGTTATTTGGTTGGATTTTGAAACGCAATATTATGCTAGATACTCAAAATTATCACAAAATATCAACATAACTTATTTACTGTTGAAACAATATGTATTAAAAAAAAAAAATTGGACTGATTATAAAAATAATGAAAATATCATGTATTTCAAAAGTTTTATTTACAATTTAAAAAACCAAATTTAAATATGAGCAAATTAAGTAGGTAACTAAATATCATCCTACTTATGTATTTAACTATAATTTCTCAGAATAAACAAATATTAGTATCTTTTTTATTATGTTAACCTAACCTGTGTAGAACGGCATGGTGTAATATAATATAAATTATCATAATTTTAAGATTCTTATTTTGAAAAAAAAAATAATAAAATAAACATCATTGTAAAACCAATACATACCTATCTCGCTTCCTAAGAATCAAAAATCATTACTTCTATTTAATTTTATCTTTTATTTTTATTTTCCATTGTGGACGCTGCTCCCTTAGTACTAACTGACAAAACTCCTGTGAGCACCAATGCACAAATTTAAGGGGCACTGTATAAGTGACCGACTAAAAACTCAAACATCAAATTTCACATAGATTACGCCATATTCAACAAATACGCATGAAAACACAAAGCAATGCAAATGCATGAATTGGAAAATAACACGAAACGAATTGAGCATATTTCTTATTATTTTACTTCAAACAAAGTCGACACTTTCGTTGATGTCGATTTTGATACGATGCCAATAAAATGTGTGTATAAAAACTCACTTTCCAATCACACTCAGTAAAAAACGAACTGAATCTCCTCCAAAAATTTTCTTGGTCAGCGGTATGTTAGTCACCGTGTGTGGTAGTGCACCCTTAAGAATAGCTTGAAGAAGTCCATATGGAGCTATTTCGATTGCGATCGCGTCACTTGGTATGTGTTTCAATGAGTCATCGAATAACACACTACTCAACAGGTTATTTGTATGGTACTCGGGAGAAGAATATTTAGCGAGGTCGGAGTTCCATTTAGTTTCTGGCAAGGAACTGCTTATCCATTTTGAAGATCGTATCTTTGGTTGTTTAATAACCTAAATACGAATTGAAATCAATAAATGAAAATGAAAATTGACCAGTCTTATATTTTTGAACATACTTCTTTTAAATATTTGAGTAGGGTCGGACCGGCTGATTGAATATACCGACTATGATACGCTATGCCAGCTACATTAACTGCTTTAGCGAAAATTCCCTTAGACATTAGTTCTGTCACAAATGTATTTATGCTGTCTACGGGTCCAGATATGGTACAACTTGTGGCACTATTATGACAAGCTACGTCAATATCATGAGGAAGTATGTCTTTAATCTGATGATATCCGAGTCCTAATGAAAATTGTATTCAAAATAATTACTTTTAATTTAATTCTAAATCTGACTTTACCTATGGCAGCTATGAGTCACATTTGTTTATTACATCGGCAAATATGGATATGTTAATAAGATTTGAGACCATACCTTGCCACTGTGAACCCATACCGGAGAATATGAACCATACTGGACGTTTCTCTGGACTTATGTTCTAGAAATATATTTTATATGTACAGTGTACAATTAATACTATCAAGTCGTTCAATTATTCAATTATGAACCATAAATTATTTTAATTCTACTTTCTGAAATTCCATATATATATTTATATATATATATATATATATACACATACCAATAAACAAATTGGTACCATGCATTTACAATTAACCATTCCAAACTAAGAATAAAATTATAATTATAATGATAAAACAACTTTTACCCAGATGTCAACTACTCGTGATTCTTCTAGGTCGGGAAAAATTGAAAACCCTCTGTAGAAATGAGCATTTATATTTTTTGTAAAAACGTTATTGACTAGCGTTATGTATTCTTCGTCGTTTCCGTATTTTTTAATCTATGAATTTTACAAAAATTAAAAAATCCACAGATTCCAGAAATTTCTTCACTATTACAATACATGTTAAAATCTTCTGTTTTGATAAACAGGTACTTACTTTTTCAATGGTTTTTCTAGTATTTTCTTCACTTCTTCCTGACGCTACTATTAGTCGAGGAAGTATGTATTGATTGCTGGTTTCCTTATAAGCTTTTTTTATTTTATTATTTCTTTTGAGAATTACATGACTAAACGAATTTACAGTCCCAAAAGAGTTGATTCCAATAATATCACCATTAAAAGAAGTTTTTTCAGTTATCACCTAGGATATGAATTAAATTAAAGTATTTTTTAAATGGTCATTATATTGTTGGGTAAGTCTCATTTAATTATATAGTTAACATTGTAAGTCAATTTCATTTTTTATTATGTGTGAATAAAATATGAAATAAAATACGAGTATATTTTCCATACTTGGATTTGTCCATCTCTTAATGCTTTTGAATTTTCATTTGGTTCTGTGTAATTAATATTCGGTGGTAAATAACCACTCTCAAACGCAATAATAGCTTTAACGATTGATACAAAAAGGCCAGCCACCTCACAGTTACCTACATTACTTTTTACTGAACCAACTTTCAAAGGTGTCTTTCTTTGTTTGGTACAAAATACTTCTTCTATCACGTTCAGTTCCATGCTATCCACATTCTAATACATTAATGTGTATTCATTATGACACTGCTTCTTTATTATAATTTTATAAATAAATATTACTTTAATTCCCGACCCATTTGCTTCAATGAATTCTACTGTAGCCGGATCGATGTTAGTTTCTTTATATGCATTGACCAGCAATGATTTAAAGTGATTTCCAACATGTTCTACTATGTGTCCTTGATGATCACCAAACTGCATTGATTGCACATTCAATAATGTACCATAGGAACGTTTTGCATCCGATGCTTTCTGAAGAAACATGACTACACAAGCTTCTGATCTGTTGTATCCATCAGCTAAAATATTGAAACAATATTAAAATTAGTTGAATATAACTATAATTAATGGTGTGCATACGTTTAAAAAAAAACTGCTTTACTATTTGAACCTTGTTTTTACTTCAAATTAAAATAATTAAAACTGTATTGATTATATGTTTTAAACTTGCAAAGAAAATTTACAGTGATTTATGATTTCCAAACAAAAAATACCCTTAACCAATGTTCACAGATAATCATTTATAACCAAGGTCGTATTGAATAAGAATATTTTGAAACGTATTGGTAACTGATATCTTTAATCATTAACTTATTCTTATACTGTATTCATATATATATATATATATATATTGTTCCGGCGAGGAAAAGTTATTTTTAATAGATTTAGTGGACTGTATAATTTTATATCTGTGCAAGTCTGCCTGGGTAGGTCTTGTTGCAGAAGGCTCTGTTGAACACACTGAATAGATTTGGTGCTCCACATTCGTATTTATACCCTGGTCTCGCCCGCCGCGTCATCGCAGGAGTCGCCCGTGAAATGACTATGATTGGTGATTAGGCGTGGTTGAACTGCGCTGGTTGACCGCGGCATTGGCTGCTGCTGCTCTCGAAGCCACGCCCAACGCGTTCTGTGGTCACAAGTCCGTATGCGATGTGGTTGGTTTCGTGGTCTATGACAAATCGGCGGGCGCGCCGGGGCGTCGTGCTTATTTTAATTTTCGCCGAATACGCGGGTCATCAAGAAGAGCAATTTTGTAACTGTACATTATTGCAACCGGTGTCCCTAGTGACCGAACCGATCTGACCCATAACGCTTGCATAATACATACAGTGGCGTATTTTCAAATTTTTCTGGGGGGGCCCTCAGTTTATACATTTAATAATATAAACTATAATATCTTCAATCTTGTAATAGTTACGTTCTTATGAAGTTTTCGGAGGAAATTGAACAAAATAGATAATAGTATAGTCTTATGTAATATTATATATATATATATATATATATATATATATATATATATATATATATATATATATATATATTTTAATGAGAGGTTCTGGGGGGGTCCAGTACCCCTGGACCTCCTCCCCCCCCGTAAATATGCCACTGAATACAAAGATTCGGCCGATACAGTCGAACGTCCCCCGACGTCAAACGTGCTTGGTGTAGCGTTTTATTCGTGACGATCGACTCACGAAAGTGCGGACCGACTGTATTCCGAATCTCATCATATTATACAAACAAATATTTGGTTGACTGCCTAGTGTGATATTATTATTTTTACATACTATATTACCATTAAATATTATTTAAAGAAAAAATACAAGAATCATTGTGGTGTCATTGAAAAATACATAGCGTGGCGCGAACATATATTTGACCATACTAAGATGTCATATTTGTTTAAATTTTATGTAAAAACTAATGAAAATATTTACCATAAGAATCGAATGATTTTGTATTAACACTTCGATTTAATCTATTCATCCCTTGAAATTGAAGCTGTATTTTTTGACTAAAAATCAAGTTTGTGACTCCAACAATAGCTGCAGATATATAAGCGTCCTCAATCATTTTTTTGCTTTTTTCAAAACATTTGAACCACAAATCCACGATCCGTCTGAAGAAAAACTGGGGCCTAGTTTTAAGCCATCACATTATTATTTTGATAAATGAAGGTTATTTAAAATCAGAATACCTGTTAAATTGAGAAAATATGATATACGATTTGCTTGCATTGCTCTACTTAATCCTGACATTGAGAATTGATTCAAAGCATTTGGATCCAACATGAACATTTCTGATTCACTTAAGGCAGAGCATGCAAATACTGACGTATTTGTCCCAGATAAATCTTTTGGATTCAAACCAGCATCAATAATAGCTTCGACTGATTTTTCAAGAAATATTCTTGCTAAAGGGTCCATACTTTCTGCAAGTTTTGAATGGATTTTAAAAAATGTAGCATCTAGCTTATCGTTGTTCTCTATTTTTCCTATTCCAGATTCTACTTTTGACATTTCTGTGATGAAATTGAATAGGTTATACTGTTAAAAACGCAAAAAAATCCCCTAAAAAAATGTATTAAATTTAGTAAAATACTTGGGTTCCATCTTCTTGAATCAATTGTTACTCCATTCACTTTGTTAAAAAGTAAGTCTTTCAACTCATCTATGTTTTTGCATTCTGGAAATACTCCGCTGATCCCCGATATCACTACTTCTTCTTTCTGTTCAGTCATTATTTATTTATTTATGTCACCTGCAACTATACATTTTCGAGTTATTTTATTTGGGTGTTTATAAAATATCAAAAAAAAAAAAAAAAAAACTGTATTACTGATACTTTATTGGTATACAATTTTTTTTTTTTTGAGTAATTATTAAAATGCATACCAAGCTCAATAATTTGACTAGGTACTTTACGGTATGATTTATACTATTTTGATGAATATATGGCAGCCTCAATAAAATCAAACTGTTCAGCGAATAAACAATCATATTTTTCAAAATAATTCATAGGCTGACAAAATTATTGTTTACATTTGAAATTTATACTAAAATTTATGATTTACATATTATAGAACTACTTTTTTTTTTAAATTAATGTGAAATGAGTTAAAATGACTGAATTAAATACACAATAAACTATTAACAGTTGGAAATATGGTGGCAAACTCCTCAAGGTATACTAAGTAAGTGAGTAAATTAATGAAATGGTTTTATTTTCAATTTTTTTATTGAATTAAAATTACTATTTTACATCATCTCCTTCAAAGTAATAGCCCTGAGAATCCACACAGCGCTGGGGTCTATGTTTCCATTGTTTGTAGAAATTCTGGAACTCAGTTACTGTAATAACTTTCAGTTGGTCAATCACAGACATCTTAATATTTTCTAGTGTCCCAAAATGTCGTCCTCTAAGATGAATATTTATTCTTGGAAAGAGAAATAAGTCACAAGGGCTCGAGTCGGCTGAATAGGGGGATCAAGAGACCATGGGAATATAACTGTTTGTCAAAAACTGGTAGATAGAAATAGCTGTGTAACAAGAAGCATTGTCCATTTTTGCGCAGATTTATCTCATCTTCAAATCAATGGTCGAATTTGATGAACGGTGGTGTTTAAACACCGTTGTTTAAACTATATAGTTGTAAAATAAAGATTTATCATTATTATCATAGATAGAATTGTCAATGAAAAAAATAATTTTGCTATACAAATTTTTTAATGTAAAAATGCATAAAACATTTGTCTAATAGAATATTAAATTGTGATTTATTTATTTTACTAATTTTCTATTTTTTATTGATTTACTAATCAGAATAACTTTTGGGAAAATATTTATAAATGTATTTTTAAATGTTTAATTCAGAAAATTTTTGTAAACCAGTAATAATGTAATTTTACATCTACATTTTTTATCATAAAATATACCTACGTATTTTAAATAATTAAACTCCAGATTTTTATTTATAAGCGTTTAAGTAAATTATGATATAGTTTTTATGTAATAATCTGTTTTTATTACGTCAATTTTCAATTTTGAATATTTATGTAAAGAAATTGTCCCATCCAAACGGTATATTTTGATTCTACAGCTTTGGTCAGAATCGTTTAACTAAAGAAATGATTTATCATTTCTTTAAAATTCAATACAACCATCTCCATTAACTCGCCCAAGAAGTAAAGTACGTACTTTTTATAGTACTTTGTTGAGCATACGGATATGGATAAGATTTTTAAAATTTTTTTGCTTTTTTTATCGATTATTTAAAATTTTATTTGATAAAATCTTCCAAAAAACGAGATATTTTTAATAAACTAAAAATTTTGTGTACAGCCCAAAAATGGTAATGTGTTTCCAATTTTTTTTTTTTTTTAATGTGCATAAGAATCATTTAGATTTTTAGTGAAAATTTCAAGTACATTCTATCAATAGTTTTAAATGTATGGTTAAAAATAAAAAATGGATTTTTAAAAATTTCATCTACACCAAATTTTACCGTTTTTACTCAAATTTAAAGAAGTTTTATCTCACGCTTGGAAAACTATTGGAGAATAGTGAAAATGACCTGTTTAAAATACCAAATAGACGACATTTCTGATCTGTTAAGTTGCTGGGTAAAAGTTTTAAACAATTATTTCTACCCGAAAAAATATTGAATAGTTGATTAATTGAATGAAATGAAACTTGATGGATTAATTGAATATTTCCAACACAAGAAAAAAAAATACATTGTTGTAAAACTATTAAATGTTTGATTTTACTCAGACTTTAAAATTAAATACCATATAAATGCTAAAAGTATCATTTACCAACAGAAAACTGTACCCAAAACACATTATTAAATCAAATGATTCAAATTACTACTTAGTGTATTTTTCAAAAAATAAAAAAAAAATAAAAAAATTACTAACCTGATTTTTATTAGGTTTTGAAATTGTTATAGGACTAACGATATTGTGTTGAAAGTAGATAATGCCATTAGTACTGTCGTATTTATTGAAAGAAGAATTTTTTTTAGAATTTTTTTGTTTTTAGTCACTATAACACAATAAGTCTATGAATTATATTAAAATGATGTATAAAAAAATGCATTACATATTATACGGTTGTATTATATAAAATGCAAGGTTAAAATGGAAATTATTTGATCTTTGA
Source organism: Therioaphis trifolii (assembly GCA_027580255.1). Classification (NCBI taxonomy): domain Eukaryota; kingdom Metazoa; phylum Arthropoda; class Insecta; order Hemiptera; family Aphididae; genus Therioaphis; species Therioaphis trifolii. Next base: position 31,216,161 of record CM050406.1, read on the forward strand.
ATTCCTAACTTATAAATTAATTTATCTAATGGCATAGTAAGACATCATAAATGTTCTGACATTGACCTCAGGACATATTCATTTTATTTTTTACACAATTCAGAGATCGCATTTGTGAAGAAATTTAAGGGGTAGGAACAGGGTTGGACTTCCTCATAAAAACTGCCTGGGATATTATTTTTCAACTGGCTTCTACTCACAGCTTTGCCCAGTCAATTATTAAACATTTCATGAGAGATTAACTTTAAAAATAAGTTATTTTCAAAGTTCTACTTTAGTCCAAATGTCTTTTTTTTTACTTATAACTCTTTTTACCGGTAGCTAATGATATTTTAAACTTATTTAATAATTAATGAATAAAAAATTCTAAATTAAACGCATATAAAAAAATTTTGACAATCGATTTTTTAAATATTTTTGGTACTGTTAATTAAGTATATGAGTAAGATGATTTTAAATTATCAAGTGTTAATGTAAATGAATTAAAAATTTTACCAAATAGAAACTTCTCAAAAACGAGATATTTTCAATAATTTAAAAGCTCTTTATTGAGTCCAAAAATAGTCATTTTTTAAAAAACTTTTGTCCAGTCTGTATAGTTACATTTATATTTTATGAAAATTTCAAGGGTCTAACACCATATTTTTTTTTTGGATTTTATATTTATGACAAAATGTAAAAAATCAATTTTATGAAAATCTGGTATACAGCAAATATTACCATTTTCCATCAATTATTTGGTAGTTTTTCTTTATTCTTGGAAAAACTATTGAAAAAAAGATGACTGTTTTAAGTACCAATTAAATAATATTTCTAATCTATCGAGATGTCGGGTTAACATTTCAGAACTAATATTAATATTCAAAAAAGTGGTGATTACATATAGCAGTAAAAACAAAAAAACATATAATTGTAAAACCAGTACATTCTTTATTTTACTTAGAATATAAAAAATTATATAATGACTCATTTATTTTAAAACATATTTTACATTAAATCCCAAAAACGATTATCTACTTATACATTTGATTATTTATTTTATTAAATACCAGCTTTGCCCAAAGTGCAGAAATATGTAAATAAATAATAATTGCAAACGACAAGCCAACACAAATGAAACGGAACCAGATATTAAGGTAAGAACGAAGAGGGAGTGTTAGCAATACACATCATATGGTGTATTGGGTTATTTGAAGTATAGTTAGTGGTGTGCTTGACAAAAGAAAGGAGCAAGGGTATGACAGCAGAACACCCGTCAATGAGATTTCGTATACATTTCAAGTTAATATCAACTCTTTTATCGGCTAGCGCCAATAGACCTAGTTCATGGAGAACTATACCATTGTCATGTGATGGGTGGAAAATATTCAACAAATGGCTGGTATTGGATAGAAAACGCCTTTGGACTCGTTTGGTGATCGGAAGCTGAGTGGATCCCTCAAGAATAAACCGTACTCAAACAGGGGGCTTATTACTGCACAACAAAGAGCCTAGTTGATGGAATGAAAAAAATAAAAAATATATGAATCAAACTAAATGCATGTCAATTCAATAATATCAGAAGTTGATTAATAATAGGTAAAATAAGAAAGGGGAATCTGCATTAGCAGAGTGCAATCAACGATTATAACTATCTTAAAAATTCTAAATCATTTTTTAACAAAAAAAAAGAAATGTTTGTATTTATCATCTAATGTTAATTCAACTCCAGTGGGTGATGAGTGTGCTACATTTTGAGAAATAGCTTTAATCATTTTCTTATCCACCATCATACGTTTGTAGTCGTAGTCTATATTTCCTATAATATGAACAATTGGAGGATGGACACAATACTATAAAATAAACAAAAATTGTTATTACACAAAGTCTGGGTAAATAAATGAACGCATGACATATTTGTGTACTTACATCTTTTAAGTTGATAACATTGAATTCAGTTTTCCTTTCATATCTAAATATTAAAACTTTTGTACGTAATTTATTCGAAAGTGGCTTAGATTCTATTAATGCTTTTAACTTGGAACAGAAACTAGTTAAAGCTCTTTGCGTACAATTATCCAATACTCTCTGATAAGCAGACATATTTTGTGACAGTAATTCTTCATAAATATTTTGAAGTGCATACTTTGGAAACTAATAAATATGAAATGTATGTATTTACTATTTAACATTTAAATTCATTCAAAATAACAATTATGTGTTGTTATTGTAATAATTTATGTTAGAAAACAAAAATCGTTTGTGCACAACTAAACTGTTTTTTTGAAACCATGAGTGTAATCAACTTAAATTTTAAGCATCACTTGAAATATATATAGACACATATATTCAATATACTTATACCCGGTTGCATGAAAAGTTTTGTAAACTGTTGGACTGATAATATATCCATTCTGTTATAGAACAGATTGTGTTTCATGAAAGTATTGTAAATTATTTGAATTAATAAGGTTACCTGGTTAACGGTTGCTCATAATTATTATTTTTATCAGAGATTTGCACACAATTTATCATGATAATTTGTTTTTACAAGGAAATTGTATTAATTATTTCAAATACAAAGTTTTTAAACATTGTATTCGTGATTTACTTTTTTGTTATGGGCACGAATGAAGAAAAAAAATGGTAAAAACTTCTCAGAGTGAAAATCTCTAATAATTGATATCGTTTTACCTTTAAAAAATATTATTGAAAATATCAAGATAAGCTTAAAAAAATTAAATAATTACCAATGCATTTATTTTTGTATGTAAGGTGTAGTTTAACATTTTTAGACAAAACTTAAAATCATCTAATTATTAATTATTATAATTATATTTGAAAAATGGATTTTATAAAACTATTTAGACTGATGGTGCATCAAATAAAGAAAAAGATGATATATCTTTATCAGAATCGTCAGATGAAGACGAAGATGAAAATGGCATTTTGTTAAGAAAAATTAATATTCAAATTAAAAATGCAATTAAATATATTATAATAAATAATATATTCAATACATTAAAATTCAAAATTTATAATCATTTGTTTTGATGTGATACCAAAATTATAATTAAATATTCCAAAGATCACGAGTCAGAAAACCCATACTATAAATTTTACAGAACAAAAATCGGACCAATAACTTATCAGTTCAATAACTTTATCTCTGTTAAAAATTATTTATTTTACAGAACAGTTTTTAATTTTTCACAACCGTTAACCGAATATTGGTTCTGTAAACTTCATGCAACCGGGTATTAGACTTATATAATTTATTTTAAATATTCAGATAAGCCACGTAAAATTCTCTACATATAAAATATTACATTTTAGAATACTTCAAAATTACCTCTCTTGAAAATGAATTGTATAATGTGGTTAATTTTTTGGTAAAACGATTATTTGAAAGAAAACTTTCAGACCAGCCAGTCAATATTTCTGGGTCACCTTCTATCAATGATACTGTAACCATAGTTCCTTGAGATTCCAATATTTGAGCCATTTTTAAAGCTACGATTCCACCCCATGATTCACCAATGAGAGATACATAATCTTGATTTGATATGTTCTTAAGTTTCTATGTTAAATTAACACAACAAGAAGGTAAACAAATGTATACAAATTAGCCATTTTTTTTTTTTTTAACTTACTTTTACTAAAATCTCAGATATTTCATCGATCGAACTTATGTTTTCAGGAAGATAAGCTTCAAATGAGGGATAAAAAAGTTGTTTATAGAAAATTTCCATGAGCTTTGGTTTAAACCCAGGTATAACAAATACTGGTGTAACTGACTTCAACTGTGAAAATCTAGGACTTCTCGTTTGAACTTCAATAAAACATGCTTCATTAGCATATTTATCATTCATAAGATACAACTCATCAATGGATTCTGGGAAAAAATTTGAAATAACATCATCCATTTCCTGTTGCCCTAAAATGAATGAATTACATTTTATTGGTAAAATCATTAATTTAATATGCATATTCTATGTTAAAATCATCGATTCAAGAAATTGATGCAACTATTCCAATTTATTTTTTACATTTCTGATATATGAAATAAATTATATTTAATTCATATAATTTAAGATTATAAATTAACTAAAACTTTAATCAATTTAATAAAGTAAATTAAAATCAACAAAAAATATCACAAAACTATGTCATAAATTAAAAAATTAAAACTTCATTAATCTATTTTATGCTATTGAATTATTTCATAATGTTAAATTAAAGAAAAATGTAATGTTTTTTTTTTTTTAAATTGCTGAAATACCGGTTATTTTAAACATTTTATTTTATATAATATTAAATAATTAATAAATTACATTGCATTATATTTTCTCTTTTTTCAGAGCACACAACCGAAGAAGATCTAATACTATTTGATTTCTGAAGGAGTAAATCTAATGATGGCAATATTTTTGAGGTGCTTTTTGTATTTGATGACATTCCTTCCCAAGATATGTTTAATGCGTTGAGACCATTCGATTTCATCTCATTGCAAATACGCTCCCCTTTACTTGATATACATATAAATGATGACACCTCGGTTTTTTTCTTGTATTCTTCAAAAGAATATCGCAAATTACTTAATATTGCATCATCAAACTAAAAATGAAAATATTTATCAATTTGTAAAATATGTGATATTTATTGTTACACTTAATAAAATTAGAAATAAAATAACCTGATTAATTATAAATACTGATCCTAAAACATTTGATGACAGTGACTGGTATAACCAATCAGGTGATTCTTCTCTCGTCTGTAAATGAGATCCTGATTCAATTTGTATTGAAACATTACGAGATATCAACCGATCGAATCTAATGTAACAATTGTAAGTATTGAACTGTTAATGTTAAAAATCACAAAATATATTAACAAACACAAACCTTCTACAAGTGATAGATGACATCAAACATCTTTTGACTATAATTAAGAGTTTTCGGGCACCTCGGTTGACCAACCATTCAGCAAGGTCCAGCCAACTTGACTTACGATCTACAAAGTATAGTCAATGTAGTATATCCGTATTATGTAATAAACATATGGTTACGCCATTGATTATAGAATAGACTATTCTATAATCAATGGTTACACTTACCAACTAGTATGTAAACAAGATCAGGATTGCAATAGTACATGTCACTTTCTACGTAATCTTGAGAATTAGAATTCTTGAAATCATCATTCAAAGGTAAAACCACTTTTTCCGATATTGTCGATTCATAAGCTGTCCTTAAGATCAAACAGCAATAACACATTAAAATTTCAGTTATTTTCAATTATTTATAATAATTTACCTCATTGCATCAAAAGTTTTACCACTAGTAAATGGGGCAGTTAAAACTCGACTTCTGAAAGGTTTAATAATACCTTTAGCCAGTCCACCCATAATTGCTTGTTGAATAATAAGTTTATTTCCATCACTTTCATTTAACAACACGTCCGATCCGACAGCGAAAAACGATGTGTCTCGCAGAAATTGTCTAGTTCCTTTTTACAAGAAATTATAGTTTTATAAGTTTAAGTATTTGGATATTTTGTTAATGAAGTAGGTACATATTTCAATTGTTAGATAGGTACACATTGTTTGGCACATACAAAAACACATATCTACAAAAAATTTACAGTTTGTGGCGTATTACCTAAATTTCTATGAGTTTTCATATCGGATTTGGAAAAGTTGAAGAATTTTCCATGATCGGCAAGAGCACTGAAAGCAGCTTCAAACGCTTGGCCACTCAAAAAGTTAAATATTATATCGATTCCTTTGCCTTTGGTCATTGTTCTGAGTTTTATATCAATCTGGTTTTTTGTACTTAAGAGTATTCTCTTACACGGAAACTTAAAATTATATAAATTACATTTTGTAGGATAATGCATTTTACATACCACTGTTACTTTTTAAGTTTAGATTATTACCTCTGGAAATATAGTAGAAAGTTGGTCTGCTTCGTGACTAGAATCTACGATGGCATACACCTCATACTTTTCAGCTAAACTTATTGATATTGCAGCTTGTCCAATGGGATGCAACCCTGAGGTAATTAAAATTGATTTGTCTTTATCAAGGGAACATAAGACCTTGAAAACATAGTAGCTCTGAAATGAAGAAAATTAAAGTAGATTAAGTCAATATTGTTTGATGAAACACTGCTCGGTGCTCACCATTGCATAAGATAAAGGAACGGTAGTAGCGTCTTCAAGTGACCATGTTGATGGTACCGGCCACATAAATAATGAGTTGTAATTTATACGAGGAGACATTTGTTGAAATGAAGTTATTCCCATAACCATTTTATTATTTTCATTGAGACCCGAATATTCCAAAGGTCCATATTCATTCTGCATTAAACAAATCAAACAATTACTTTTCTCTATAAAATACTATTTTTCAATTCAAATTATTATAATTACTTCAGTGTCATTTTCCACCACTAAATCCTTGAAGTTTAATCCCAGATATTTGATGATCAGTTTGTTATTTCTGTAATCAATTTACTAATTACATGTCAATAATAGAAAAATGAATGACCAACATTTTTGAAAATTACAAACCTATTAGTCGAAATGATTTTGAGTGCAGAATTTTTAACTGGATTATTGCCATTAACGTTTTGAGTAACTATTCTTCTGTAGGTACCCCACCCATCTTTTTTTAAAATATTAACTATTAACCCAATAGATAATTGATTAATATAAAATGACTTATTGAGTTCAAAGTCTGGTGCGTTTGAATCAAAAATAAATAAGAACCTATTGAAAACAATTTAGTATTGTTCCTTTTATCGTATTTATACTTAATCTAATAAATGTACCTTAGTTTCTTTGATTTGTACTTTCTAAAAATATTTTTGACGTAATTTTTAACACCTTCTAAAGGCTCATCATGTGAAACAATATAAATCATTTCTTTGGACGAGTTATGTTTCTGTAATGAAGTCCAAATACTCAAGTCATAATCATCATCAGTTGGTTTTATAAATATAGTGTTTTTTTCGTTCATTATAATTTTCTGTAAATTATCTTATATATTTCACTGCCAAAATTTATAGTAAATAAATGAAACAATTTACCTTTTTCATTAACACTAAATAACTGTTATCATCAAACTTTTGGTGAATAATTACTTTCCAATCTTTAAATTCTTGAATTTTTTGTTTAGAACATACTATTACATAACTATGTTTAATATTTTCTAAAGTTTTTATTGTATCTTGTAAATAATTTTCATCGGTAACTGTGACAAACCTTCCAAATTCGTAGTCTTCTGATACGTTTTTAACGTTATCCCAGTTCAGCATTAAACTCTATTTTTACACATTGATTAAATTTAACTTAATTAGATTAATGAGTTTTAAAATTATTTAATAAAGATATAATGATAAAAATTAAAAAAGTATAACAGGCATATTGTCTGGTGAAATAAAGTATTATAACTAAGTAAAACCACAATGGTTGATCAGAAGGTATTTTATTGCTACGGCTAAACCGGACACTGAACACTAAGATCTCAAACTCCCTCACACACACACACACACACACACACACACACACACACACACACACACACACACACACACACACACACACACACACACACACACACACACACACACACACACAAATATAGGTGTCCTCATGAAAAATCTTAAATATACTTACATCAATTGATTGTTGTTTTTCGATGATTTGTTTGGTCATCTTTGTACATTCTTTAAAAATAGGGTCATCGTAGTGATACGGATTACAAAAAGTAAGTTTTATTTTATCACTATTAAAATTCAATTTGTTTTCCTCCATTATTACATCCAAAGAATTGTAAATGAAGTCCTTCATAGTCTTAAAATAAAATAAATTATTAAATTTATTTTGTTTGCCAGGCAAATAGTTAATGTTTTTAGAAAATTGGTAGAAAAAATGCAATAATTTCTTTTTCAATAAAATACATATAAATATGAAAATAATAAAATATAAATGATATAAATTTCATAAAAAAGTAAAACAAAATATTTTATCACATCAAAGAATTAAGTCGTTTGAGTTAAATAAAATCTGTTCTTATATATAAAAAACATTCAACATAACATTCAGTTTATTGTATTGATGAGAAATATTTTTTTTCTATGTTTTTTGTATATATACAACAGAATAAATTCTGTGCAAAAGGAATTGATAGGTTTTATAAAAAGTACTTACTTTACATTTTGTGTCATTAAATTTAATAAATATATTTTCTTCTATTTGAGTTATTAAAGAATTAATTTTGGTTAATTTTACAGGGCAAGTCTTAATGTTGGATATTTTTATTCCTGCACAAGTTATTTCCTTGGTTACAGAATTAAAATTAACGAGAACATCTGAAATCAAACGTATATAATTTTGATAGAATATTACTATAGATTATATTATTTATGCATATTATTAAATTTAAATAAAAACTTTAGTGTATACCTTTTTTTGTGCGTTTATTGAATACTAAAGGTTCAATAATGATTTGTCTAATGGAAACTGGAGTTTCTGTATGACAAGTGTCTAAATTTTCTAATATTGGAAATTTCAATAAACCATCCAAAAAATAAATCCAATCATTTTTCCATATTACACAGCCTTGTACATTATTTTTATACACATTAAAATAAGAAATATTTTTGAAATTATCCCCAAAATCAAATCCACTATCTTCAAAAAAAGTATAAATTTCTTTTTTTGAAACGTAACCTTGTATTGTTTTATTTAATATGACCGACGATTTTTCAGAAATGTTGCGCAAGTCATTGTGAAAGAATCCTATTTCTCCAGAAAATATTAACTCATTATTAAGTATGTACTCAAAGTGACCAGAACCGCATTGAATCATTAAATTACTCTCAGAAGAAACTGGGAATTCGAAAAACAATTAATGAAAAAATTAATTATATAATTAAAAATTATGAGAATATAAAATTTTTACTTGTCGGATGAATCTTGATATTATTTTTAAATTGTAGATTATGAAACTGGATAGATTCTTGGCAAAACGTTTTATTGTTCATTTCAATGAACATTTTCCAAACACTTACCTAAATAGAAAAAAAAAATTAGAAATTATAATTTAAGGAAATGTATTTTTTATTTATTACTCACTAGTACGTATGAAAATGGTACAATATAATGGCCAAGGAATCGATATTCTATTAAATGAAGGTTATCATTCAATAATATTGAAGTCTTTCTTTCTGCTGAAGAATTTTGCAACTAGTAATAATTAGGAATAAAAAATTTATATTATTCATAATATAAATGCAACAAAACAAATTTTCTATGAAAAAAATGACCAGTTAAACAAAATATTGATTATATTTCATTTTTAGTTTTCAAACCAAACTTAGTTTTTATTTAAAAACCATTCAAATTGTTTTTTAATGAAAACATAATTTATTTATTAACATATTTATAACTATTGTATTACCATTATTTTTAGAAAGATAAATTAGTGTATACGAACATAACAGATAATCACACTAAGTCTTTATGTTTGAAGAGAATGTTAACCATTACATATAAATACATATTTTTTTTTATAAATTGACTTACATATGATGCTTTACAAATCATGGGTGTCCACTGTTCAACATGATTCCAAATTGGTAAGTTCTGAATTGAAGGTGTTCCTCGACTAACTGGGTATGTGATTTTTGGATAAAGTTCTTGAATTTTTGGATTCAGTCCACTTGTATACATTCTAAGAAATATTTTTTAATACATTTGATATTGAGCTAATTTTTTTAAATTAATTTAATAGCTGTACTGTTTCACCATATATTTATTTTTTATAAAACTAGATTTAAATTATATATATAAGATATATCAACAATTCAAGTATGTAACTCGGAACAATGGTAACAGAACATAATGAAATAGCTAGTGAAGTTGCAGCTAGAATACAGACAGGCAATAAACGTTACTAAGGGTTAGAAAAGAAATTAGACTCCCGAGTACAATCTAAAGGACTAAAAAAGCAAAAACATGGTCACTAAAAAAATCTGACGAAAATAAATTTTTATTACCGGAAAAAAAAATAATGACGAAAATCTTTTGACTAGTTATGGATAACACAAGTGGAGAATGGGGAAGAAGAAAAAACACAGAGCTCAAATTGTTATTCCAAAGCACTATCATGACAGATGTGATAAAAAAGTGAAAACTCCAATGGGCAGGTCATGCCAAAATGAATAAATTAAAGCAGTGATGGAACAAAACCTACGAGGTAAAATACCACTTGGAAAATCCAAAACAAGATGGGAAGACTTAGTAAAAAAGGATGTGCAATCGCTAAATGAAGGAATGAATTGGAAAGAAAGACTAATGGATAGGGAAGAATGGAGAATTGGTTGTGAAATGGGATGGTATTAAAAGGTCTTTTTAACCATGGAAGAAAGAAGAGAATCACTAGATTAAAAAAGTCACTGGAAAAATGTGATAATTTTATACAAAACTTTATTGAAACTTACTTTCCGATTGCAGTTAATAAAAATCGAACAGAATCTCCATAAACTCTCTTAGTTAACGGTATATTTGTCACAGTATCTGGTAATGCACTTTTTACAATTGCTTGAAGTAGTCCATGAGGAGCGATTTCAATTGTTATAGCATCACTAGGAATGTGTTTGAGCGAGTCTTCAAACAATACACAACTCAATAGGTTATTAGTATGATATTCCGCCGACGAGAATTTTGCGAGGTCAGAATTCCATTCAGTTTCAAGCAATGAACTGCAAATCCATTTTGAAGATCTCAATTTTGGTTTTCTGATCACCTATAAGAATATTTGCATTTTCTAATGCTCAAATTCAAATTTAGTCATTTCATTTTTTCACGTACTTCTTTCAAATATCTTAGCAAAGTTGGACCGGCTAACTGAATATATCGACTGTGATATGCTATACCCCCGGTGTCAACGGCTTTGGCAAACGTTCCTTGGGAACTCAGTTCTGATACAAATGCATTTATGCTCTCCACGGGGCCAGATATAGTGCAACTTGTAGCACTATTTCGACAAGCAACATCAATGTCGTGAGGAAGTATGTCCTTAATATGATGATACCCAAGCCCTGAAAATACAGTTTTTATGTTGTAAAAAAATTAACACTATTAGTGGCTTATAGCAACAACCATACTACTTTGTTTTTCCTTATTTATTAGGAAAGAAAATAAATTATTTATTTGGGGTGGGAACAAATTATAGTTAAGTTCAAAATGTATCATGATTTCATGTATTTTAATATCATTAAAAAATGTTTGTGTGGTATAATAATTTTCTTTTAAAGTTATTTATAGCATGTGTTAATTAATAAAAACAAAAAATATATATATTCATAATATATATATTATAATATGTATAATACACACACACATAAATAAAGTAATATTTCATTATATATTTAAAATCAATTATTGGTTTTAAGTATGATTTCTAATAGAAATCATAAATTAAGTTGAAATGAAGTGCATAAATAAATTTATCTATTTTATGTAAGGCAATAAATATCCAATTTTTAATTTTATAAACTAAATTATTAATCTTGTATTTTTTTTTTCAATATCAATTCCAAAAAAATAATGTATTTAGTTGTTATTTTAATATAAGTAATATCATAGATTATAAAATAGTTCATTCTATAATCAATGGTATTACTTATGTTTTATCTATACTTTTTCAATCACATTTTTATTTAAGTGTTTAAATCATGGTCCTGAAACTAAAAATACAAATTATGCATATATACTTTATACTATATTATATTTAATGGCTATAAAATAATTACACTTTTTAATTAACATGTTCTTGCCATATACTTGCCGAGATTACTTTTAATTTTAATAAACTTAAAACAAAACAAATAGTTTATTTACTGAGTTCAGAGATTGGTAAAAAAAGTAATGTTGAATTAAAAACTATTATTTTCTATAAATTTTATTTAGTAATAATAAAAAATAATAAAAATAAATAAAAAAATATAAAAAAACTTTGCAGGATTAGTATTCTTTGCTTCTCAGACAAAATAATGTTGATGGATGTAAAATACTTATTATTATTAGAAATTTGAAATAAATTACTGTTTTTGAAAACTATTCTAAGCGAAACTCATGTAATAAATTATTTTAGTATCAATTAAGTTTTCAAAAAATGAAAACTCTTATGATGTACAGTTGATGTTTTCAAGTTTCAAGTTAAAAATTATTGGGATACTAACAAGAAAAATCCATGTCGATTCAATAATATTTGTAAATATACTTCATTTCATGGCATTTAGACATTTTTAGCTTGTACAAAAAAAAAAAAAAAAAATTAACACATTTTATCTCTAAAAAAATATAAAAATATTTAGAGTTATTTATAAAGAAGCTTATACAATTATTTTAGATCTTAAACCAAAAATCATAAACTTAATGATAAAATGAAAATTAATTTGAAATTTCACATAGAATGTTCTTTCAGCCATAATTCCTACTTAATATATGTAAAAAATAAATTATTGATGTTATGTTTATGAAACTTCAACCTTAGATAGGAATGTATATGGCGAATCTATTGGTAGGTAATTAAAATGAGTAGGGATACCGGATAACAATTCTAAATTGTATAATGTTTTTCTTGGAAAATATCACTTACTTACGTATAATTTATAATTTTCAAATTTTGAATTTTAAACACGTGTAAAAAAAAATTCAGATGAACGATTTTGAGAATTTTTCAGTCATGATCATTAAGCATAAATAAGATATTATTTAACTTGAAGGTTTTTATTTCAAATATTAGAAATTTTTTAAAATAAAACTTCCTAAAACCAAGATATTTTCAATAACTTTAAAGTTCTACGTATAGCCTTGAAGTAAAAAATGTTTTTGAAACGTTTTTCAAGTTTGTATTGGAATCATATTGGCATTGGGGGAAATTTTAAGTATCTAGGATTATTATTGTAGGATTTTTAGCTAAATATAAAGAATAGATTTTATGAAAACTTCATATAAGGTAAATTTCACTGTTTTAGATCAATTTTTAGGTAATTTTTCATCACGCCTTAAAAAACTATTGATAGGTAATAGAGAAAAATGACCTTTTTAAATTAGGAACTATTTAAAATTTTAGATCTTTAAATTGGCTGGATGAAATTTCAAACAATTATTTCAACCCCCAAAAAATTATAAAATGTATAAAAATATAAAATATATCTTTATAAAAACATTTTAACATTGAAAATTTAAAATGTTCATAATGAACTTGATTTAATTTTAATTAAGAAATGTTATTTGATGGTCCCGTGAGAAACAGTCAGAGCCAAATCAATACAAACATATTGAAATGTTTGGTTTTGAGCCTTATCAGTTGCAATAGCGAACAATACTTTAATGGGAGTTATAATACTTTTCTTACAGTCTCTTAAACTGGAAAGGTAAATATAATACTTAATGTATAACAGAGGCGGCTAACAAGAAGAGACTTCCGCGCCGCATAATAAAATAAAAAACATAAAAGAGCCAAGACAAAAAAAAATCTTAACATCAAAAATTCAATAATGGCTATGCCTGTAATTGTCAATATTGTTAATATCAAAAATTAGATATCAAACTCAATAAAACGTGAAAAATGTTAAACATCATGTTAAACACACTCAAAAATTAACATTAACCAAAAAAAAACGCACGTGTGAAAAAAAGGATGCCCTCAAATGTTTATTTAATTATGATAGCATTTTCAAATACAAATTTTTATATTACCATTTAAAACTTTTAATTTATACCTGCAAAAGTGTATTTCGTTGTACATAATAAGTCGCGAGCCGCGTGAACCTATGACGGGAGCCGCATGTGGCTAGCGAGCCACGATTTGGCCACCGTTGATACATAACAACGCATAACATTAGGTTAGGTGGTCGAAGGTGATATACTATATACAAATTTATACAAGTAATGTATACAAGTCTATACAAGTGCAAAAACGTAATGATAATAGAACGCAACCATGAACATTAGATCCTCTAATGTTCATGAACGCAACAAATGAAATAATCAGTGATATGAAATAAAAGAGAGGATTGGTTACTACCATATCTATAATCGTGGTTACTACTTACAACGACAAGGCCTTGCCTTTAGAAACTGATGATGATGAAATAATAAACTATTATGAGGGAGTTATAAAACCAGATAAGCGATCTTCTAGTTTATAACTGTACAGATAATATAGCGGCGGGTTAAGGTATATTTACGCACAGAAGTGACGTGACCGTCCCGGGATTCCCCCGGCGCGTGAAGTACGAATAGCACGATTGCAAACGGTGATAATATCACCGTCACTGTGCCCTGTTCGTCGACGGATTATAAATAGTACAATATTAATATATAAATAATTAATATTTTGACGAAAATACGCAAATTTCACTTTCAGTTTTGTAAACTGTCTTCTTCTCCAAAATCAAAGCAATCATTAACTATATTAAATATGAACTTATGTTTAAAGCCATCTTTGGTACAGCGACGGCGGCGAGTGCGAGTATATTGTTAGTTGTAGGTATACTGTACATTTGTACGACGCGAATGACGGATGAAACACTGACCATTTTTAATAGAAATCACAAAAAAAAAAAAAAAAATTGTACTAAATTTCACTGTATCACTATACAGCCTATGACATGTCAAGTGTGATGAAGAATCTTCATTTGAAATTTCAAAACAATCGGTCAAGTAGTTTTTGAGATTTTTGCGGAACAACAAACAAACACTGTCCCTTTACAGAACAGTAAGAATATATTTACCTATGGCAGCCATTCTTCCAGGAATAAACTCTGTTTCAACGGAAGCTCGACCTCGGGCGTAGGCGGATAGAATTGTCTCTTCAAGAGTAAAACAACCGTCGGCAAAAGCACATCCCAACTCTCCCACCGAATGACCTAAAATCCCATCCGGTGTAATTTCTAATGCTTTTAACACTTCTACTAACCCAATCTGATTACAAAAAAAAAAAAAACACGATACTCATTAATCGGCCATTTTTATATTATATTATTAAGACCTGAATGGCAGCGATTCCGACGAACGAGTTGAGAACATTGTCGAACAGTTTTGGATCTTGACTGGTCAAAATGTTCTTGATGTCGATTCCACGTGGTTTTAAAATTGAATCGCATTTGTCAATTATGTCGGAAAATATGGGTAGTTTCATTAGGTGTAAGCCCATACCATGCCATTGTGATCCCATACCGGAGAATATGTACCATACCGGTCGTTTCTTTGGGTTTACATTCTACAATAAGTATCACATAATTGATAATATATTGTCAATACGATTAATTATAATAATTAAGTTATTTTAAAACTTGGATTCAATGTAGTGATATATGTATATACAGTGACGTATTACGGGGGGAGGGGGGTCTGGGTCTCAACCCCCTCAGAAATAAAAAAAAAATTAAATTCACGTCTGAATTGAAATGTATTATATAATAATATAATAATTACATTTACAAGATTCCAGACTCAAATACAAAATACATAATAAAATTGCTTTTAGAAGTCCTAAATGGCACTAGAGGAAGAGAATATTTTATTTACTACCTAAATTATTATATAGGTATATTTATATTTTATTATGTTATAACTTGCAAGTTGCAATTCAGCGATAATGGTAAAGAGGATAGAAAAAGTATTTTTTGAACTTTCCCCGGAAAAAATTTGAAAATACGCTACTGTATTTAATAATATACGTTTTAATTTATTACATACGTAATAATCATGATAATAAATTAGAACGTCAGTTACCCAAATGTCATCCAACCGTGCTTCGTCTAGGTTGGGCAAAATTGAAAAGCTTCTATAGAAATGAGCATTCATATTTCTTGAGAAGACGTCATTGATTAATGATATGTATTCATCGTCATTTCCGTTACTCTTTATCTAAATAATTAATTGTTAATTACACACAAAAACATATCAAAAATATGTGTCTTAATGCTTTTATCTTTCTATATTATTTAATAGTTGAAGGAATATTTTTGTTTGCAGTACTATCGAATGGATAGGATTCAAGTCTGATTTGAAAATATATTTAGCTGTGGCTAACAATTTTTTTTCTTAAATAATTTTTGATATTTAGTCAACGTTTTTAATATTTCACACTATTTCAATAATTGTTTACATTATATTATATTTTTCCGAATAAAAAGTGAAGAAGTGAATTTGTATTTCATAAAAATATATTTGTTTAATAAATTAGAGATACGAGTATACCTATTACATAAAATTTCAAATAAGTTAATTCATTGGTAACACGCGAAAAGACCGTATTCAAAAATGTTAATTTACTCGGCAACATAGATCTTATAGGTCAGCACTAAACATATATATCATAATATACGTATAATATCTATAAAACGTATGATAAATATTTCAACAATAATTACCTTGACCATACATTGCCTAACATTTTCTTCGTTTCTTCCTGACACAAATACTATTCGTGATATTTTACATTCAATTTGCATGTCCTTTGAATGATTTTTTATTTTTTTATTTCTTCTCAGAATGACATGACTAAATGCATTATGAATCCCAAACGAACTAACTCCTATTATATCACCATTAAAAATAGTTTTCTCTGTGATTACCTGCATAAGTAATTTTTAATTAAAAACGAATGATAGAATTATGTTTTCAGATGTATATACTATCTTATTCTTTTAACATGACCATAATATTTCTTAAATAAAATTCGACTACGTATAAGTTTAATTTTTGAAATAATTTCTGGTATTATTTGATAATGAGAAGTTTGAATTTACAAATTAACAAAAAAAAAAAAAAAAAAATATTAACAAATTGATAGATTAGCAAATATTTAACTCACTTGAATTTTGTGAGATTTCAACGCTGGAACATTTTCATTTGGCTCAGTATAATTTATGTTTGGAGGTATGTAACCGCTGTCTAATGCAATAATTGCTTTTACAATTGAAACAAAAAGACTAGATGCTTCGCAGTGACCAAGGTTACTCTTCACAGAACCTACTTTTAACGGTGTCTTTCTTTGTCCGGTACAAAACACTTCGTCCATAATATTCAATTCCATGGTATCTTCACTCTGTGAAATTACTAATTCACTTTTAGTCCACGTTATGATAATAGTTTTTTTTATTATAAATATTGATAATAAACTATGAAATATTTATAATCTATAATAAATTATCACCTTGATTCCTGATCCATTTGCTTCAATGAATTCTACTGAGGCTGGATCAATATTAGATTCTCTATACGAATTCAACAGCAACGACTTAAAGTGATTGCCGTTATGCTCTGTTATATGCCCTGGCTGATCACCGAATTGCATTGATTGTACATTTATTAATGTACCATAAGAACGTTTCGCTTCCGATTCCTTTTGTAGAAACAAGACTATACAAGCTTCTGATCTGTTGTATCCATCAGCTATACAAAAGTTAGTGAATTATAATATCTTTTTAAAATTACGCTGAAATAAATATTTATAAAGAATATTTTTATTTTATAATGACATCAAAAAAAAAAAAAAAAATTTATATTTATTATAATAAATTATAACATAATTATTAAAAATAATGTTTCGTACGAGCGCGAGCCTTTTCGAAAAATCGTGTTTTTTTCACGCGGATCAAAGAGAGAAATAAAAAGCTGGTAAATAAGATGATGGTGGTACAAGTTCGTCCATCGTCCCTTCGGTCCTCGGACAAGATATTGGTGATGAATGTATTAAGTTTTAAAGAAATGATGACTCATTTCTTTAGTATAAAACGATTCTGAGCAAAGCTTCAGTGTAATATAATATATTATTATTTAAATACTGTTTACGTATTTTACGGTTATTTGTATAATTTTTGGTGAGTTATAATAATTTATTAAAGTGTGTATAAAAAAAAAAATTAAAAAAAATTAAAAAAAAAAAAAATAAAATAATAATAAACATCATTGTAAAACCATAAGATCCTTCGCTTCACTCAGAATCTAAAATGTATTGTTATTTTAGATTCTGAGTGAAGCGAAGGATCGTATGGTTTTACAATGATGTTTATCATTATTTTATTTTTTCTGTAAACACTTTTTCGTATAGAAATCCTTGTCCAAAAGTTTCGTCCAGCAACTTTTTAGATTCGAAATTGAACTGAGATGGTACTTTAAAGAGGTCATTTTTCCAAAATCTCCATAGTTTTTCCAGTAATCAACAATAACGATCGAAAAACTGAGTAAAAACGGTAAAATCGGTAAAAATCCGCCGTAAACGAGATTTTCACTGTTCACATTTTAGGTATTTAGTCATAAATCGAAAAGTATTGAAGCTAGAAACTTGAAAATGTTATCCAATATCAAATGCATACGTTTTTATATTGGACAACATTTTCAGAAAAATTATAGCACTTTTGACTTAAATATAGAACTTTTAATTTACCAAATTGTTTGAAAGTTTTTATGTAATATAATTTTAAATATTTGACAAAAAGTTCTGAAAATTTAATATGACCTTACTCATATACCTACCTAATTATCCTAACAAAAATTCAAAAATCGTGAGTCAGGATTTTTTTTTATACACACTTTAATAAATTATTATACGATTTTTTACGATATTGTCTGATTTCTTTTAAGTTTATTTCTAATGAAATATTGAGTATTTGTTAGAAAGTTCTGAAATTTTAATACAAGGTTACTCTTATACTAAACTATCAATACCGAAAAAATATCAATAATCGTGACTCAAGATTTTTTTTCCAAGCATTTAAAAAATTATACAAATAACCGTAAAATACGTAAACAGTATTTAAATAATAATATATTATATTACACTGAAGCTTTGCTCAGAATCGTTTTATACTAAAGAAATGAGTCATCATTTCTTTAAAACTTAATACATTCATCACCAATATCTTGTCCGAGGACCGAAGGGACGAAGGACGAACTTGTACCACCATCATCTCACTTACCAGCTTTTTTTTGTTTTTTTTTTTTTTTTTTTTTTGTTTAGATATTTACCATCAGAACTGAATGATTTCGTTTGAGCGTTCCAGTTCAATCTATTCAATCCTTGAAATTGATATAGTCCTTCAGGCCTTAGAATTAAATTTGTGACTCCAACGATCGCTGAAGATATAGTCCCCTCTTCAATCATTCGCTTTGCTTTTTCTAAACCATTTGATCCACAAATCCATCCTCCGTCCATCGCATAACTTGGACCTGTATAGTTATCGTTTATTTTAATGCGATTTGAATAAATTGCAACACATCGAAATGTGGGGCAAAACCCCTTCACACAAAAATGACCTTTAAATTTTTCTATTTTTACCCGCAGTCTCATTTTGCCCAACAATTTTAGAATTGTTTTCTGTTTTCGCCAAAAAAGAACAATTACAATTTTTTAACCTTTGGGAAACATCAACTTTAAATTATTTATTTGAGTAAATTACTTTTATAAAGCAAAAATACTGAATGCATTACCTAGAGATTACTTCTATGAAGTGGCTTGTATTACTATCCGAAAAATTTTATTTTTATTTGTTTATACTCATTAAAAAAATAAAAATTAATAAATAAATAACATTATGAATTATATTTTGTCAAATTATTATTATTCAATAGTAAAATTAGATAAAATAATTAAATTACATTGATTTTATTAAATGGTACTGATAGAGTAGTTTCTCCTGCGTAATATCATGAATTTTTTGTCATTTCTTCGTTGTCGGTATTGAAATTTTATCTCTGAAAACTATTTAATATACATAAATTTCGGTTTGAATTTGATTTACAACATTCAAATAAACACTTGTTGATGGGGAATAAAGTAAGAAAAAGTGAATTCACAAATAAAAAATGAATAACTTATTGGTGCCTGTTTCATGATATTACTTCTGTTTATCGCTATCGGTGAAGGGCTATTAAACAATTTTATAAAACTAATAAGTTAGTGAAATAGTAGCCGAAGTCTTGGCTAATGAAAGTGTGGATAAAAAAGTTGTAATATTCTTGAGTGAGTAGAGAAAACAGTTTTAAAATATTTGGATGAGAATAAAAAAGTCATTTTCGGGTGAAAACAGTCCAGCTTGAAATATTCATACCTGTAAGGTTGAGAATATATGACAGACGATTTGCTTGCATTGTTCTACTTAGTCCTAACATTGAGAATGAAGTATTAGAAGAACTCCATCCGAGAATTTCTGATTCACTAAATGCCGATCCCATAAATACTCCTGTATTTGTACCGTATAAATCCGCTGGACTCAAACCAGCATCAATAATTGCTTCGATCGATCTTTCCAGAACGATTCTCGTAATTACATCCATAACATCGCAAAGATTTGGATGAACGCTGAAGAATGTGGCATCAAATTTATCAATATGTTTCAACTTTCCGATACCGGCTACAACACCAGGATCACCTAATAAAAAACATTTATTGAATTAAATAAAAATGATTAAAACATGATAGTAAGTATAGAAGTCATTCAATATAAATACTTTGATTCCATCTACTTGAGTTAAATGTTACGCCATTAGCTTTACTAAATAACAACTCTTTTAACTCTTCCACATTATTGCTTTCGGGAAACACTCCTCCAATACCTGATATTACAACCTCTTCTTTTCTTGTAGTCATTTTTTTATTATTACCTGTTAATTAAATAATGATTACCTAACTTTTTAGTCATTACATAAAATCATTTAATTTTTATAGACATATTATCATTATTATAGCTTTTTAAGCACAATGTTTGATTTATATATCAGAAAGTTCAAAATAATACAAAGCATTTTTAATGTATTTGAGATTTAAGTCGTTTCAGACTCTGATGAAAAAGAAGCATTTGTTAGTTTTACAATTATGTACTTCTTTCGATGTCCAATACCATTAATCAGGGTTAATAAATCAATAAAAGAACTAGCCTTAATGTGATAGTTATGTTTAACTTTACTAAAGTGAATTAAAAAAAAAAAAAAAATAATTTTTTGTGTAATTAAAATATGTAATGTAATATGGATGTACTTTAAGATAATTCTTACTTTCGTATTACGTAAATTACTGCTTTCAAAATTGAATTTTAAACTATTACAAGAAAAGTAAACGTAAGTATAATAATATTTTTGGTTAATGTGTTTAGATCAATCTACTGACATTTAAACAGTACAACTACATGAAGCTATTTCTTGTAGTTAACATGTTGAACGAGTCATTTCGTACCATGGTAGTATTTATCTGAGTTTATTGCAATTTAAATTTAAATTTGTTTTAAGAAGTTGCACGATGTTCGTTATTCTCATACGTTAAAATTTAACGTATATTATAATTACATTTTTTAATATCCACTTATATTTAATATAAGTGCATATTAAAAAATGTAATTATACATATTTTATCTTTTACACTAGTGTATACAAGTTTACACAACATATTTATATTTAGATGAAATACCAACTGACAATCACCAACACCATTTGCGTTTGCTCAATACAAATCATAATGAAAATGAAATCATTAATTTCCATGCAAGTTAGAAAATCGTTTTTTTTTTCTAATATATATTTTTATTGTTATTATCAATTTTGATTTTAATATGAATATTCAGTTAAATATAGTTTAAAATATATGGCGCATATGAGTAGGAATAAATAGATGAGTAAATAAAATGGTCAAAAAAGGTACTATAAGTTGAGTCTCAGGTACAATATAATATATGTAATTTAACTTACAATGCAAAATATTATGTAACAAGGTTATAATATACTAGTTGGATTCCGTCATTTAGATTTAGAACCAATGAATATAGATTTGAATACTGGCATATTTGAACACATTTGTCCTTATTACATGACAAAGTATTAACATATATACTATTCCGTATTATCCGGAGTATTATTATTACAACGTAAAGCACTTTGGTGTACCTTAGACTTAAGTGTTCTGTGTTAAGTATGAGACAAATTCTGAAATAAGTACCCGTGTACTTTCACCCAGAAGCCGTTTTCTCACAAAAATGTGTATTCAAACCATCGGCGAAAAGTAAAATTAATGCTCGATTATAATACATACGTAGTAGGATCAAAAAGTTCCCGGAATTCATAAATAGAAAAAAAACTATTTTTCTTGTCAAATATCTGGTTATTGGAATCAAAAGTAGACGTGATTTCCTATCTTATGGTTAAATTGTCAAAACTATTTTAGTCTCTCGTTTGCTGTAATCGTGTCCATACGAAACGGGGTATACGCTTTTTTTCAAAACGTCACGATTCGTACAATGGGCCAACATTAAATTTTGTTTTAAACTTGGCAAAACTGCTGCAGAAACGCTCGGATTTTCGCAAACAGTTTACAACAAATGAAGGGTTAAAGAAAACAGTCGTTTTTAAACGGTTCCATCGTTTCAAAAGTGGTCAAGAGTCACTTGAAGACGAAGAGCGGAGTGGCCGACCATGAAGGTCGTGTCGATTGTGTTCTTCAACATCGAAGGGTTGTTTCACAGGGACTTTTTACCGAATCCAAAAAAAGTCAACTCTGGTTTTCATATTGAAGTTTTAAAACGTTCGAGAAACTCAATTCGTCGAAATAGGCCGGAAATATGGTTGGTTTTTGCATCACGATAGGGCGCCGTGTCACTCATCCTTTGCAGTTCGGCAATTTTTAGCCGATAAAAAAATTACCATGATTCCACGACTCCCGTTTTCTTTAAATATTGCATCGTGTGACTTCTGGCTATTTCCAAAATTAAAACTAAGACTCAAAGGTGAATGATTCGGTTCCGTAGAAGACATTGAAGTCAATGCGATAGCGAACCTCGGGGCCTTATCGATAGAGGCATACCAAAGACGTTTTCGGCAGATGCTGAATTCGTCAGAGTAAGTGTGTCTATGCCGAAAGACGATATTTCGAAGGGGATCGAGTCAGTTTAAGTTTAAATTGTATGCGTATAAAAACAAAACGAAATTCCGGGAACTTTTTGATCCTACTACGTACATACACACTTAAATTTTAAATCCTCTTTAATTAATTCAAATATCAATACAGAGAGAAACAACTTTATTCAAGCGAGCTGCCCAACTTTGCGGGTTGCCATAAGACACGGCATACTATTCAATACATAGATACATACGAGTATTTTGAATTTACAATATAAACACATTTTCTAAATAAATAATACAAATAGGTAAATATAACTTACATTGAAACAAAATATTATGACATGCAGTAGAAAGTGAAAAATAAACTTATTATTACGAATATAAATGATAGTTGATCATGCATAAGGTATCTTTTAAAATTGAAAAACAAATTTTGACAAGGTCTTCAGTAGCGAGATTGAATGATCTGAAGAGTGTTTTCCAGAGTCCTGAGGCTGTACCCCGAGCTCCAAACCAGAGTCCAAATACTTCCCAGCTTGTAATATCATATTGCTTTTGCAGCCATAAAATGCACGGTTCATAGATGCTTTTCTTTTCCTCATTTATTGCATTGTCTTGTTGTGGCTCGTTTGTTTCCCATCGAAATGTCGGGTCTAAAATGAGGCCACGGTCTTTACTCCTGTCTATTATGATGATATCCACTCGGCTGCGGCGGTTTTGTATGATATTATCTAGAACCGATACGCAGCGGACTTCTTCAAACAATTCGTATAATTTCTTTTGTTGAAAAAGATTGGCTTTCTATGTACGGACTCGGTGATGGGGCGAATTACTTAATTGCTCCGTTTTTGGACAAGCACCTCAGATGTGTGGTAGAGATTCAATGATTTTTTTCTCACTGCAGATTTGAATTCTGCAGTGGTGGCTACCACCCACGCTGCGCCCATCCGTTCCACGATTTCCCATTGAATTCTTCGATGCCTTTATAGCATTAGACTATTCACTGCTAGAGAGATCTCCTTTGTTCGATACCCACGAGTTGGTTAACGTACATTTTTCATACTATAATGCTCCTAATCCTCTTTGGGGCATATCTTTCCACTTTTGAAATTCTTTGTCTCGAAGCTCTGGCCTGATGGCACGCACACTGTTACCTAAAACTTCTCCAAGACGTAGACAACATTGTCTTTCTTCTGTTTGAAAATTACGTACTATCTGTAGATGACGGTCCTGTACTTTAAATATTTTGTATATTAAGTATTGCTAAATGCTGTAAGGAAGCTTCCCATAATATTCTCTAATTCTTTTGAATTTTTCGGTCACTATAGAATACAGGGATCGGTGTATTTGATGGTAGAGAACAGATTCCTCTTACAACTTGTCTAATGAGTATGTCGACCCGCTCTAAGAATAGGGGTGGTAGAAGGTCGATTGGCGTTGTTTGCAGTGGGTAAATCAACTTTGGGTAAACATTAATTCAAGATATTAATTTTTTGGTTACCTCTCAGCAATGAGGACATTATAAGATTCCTAAAGTCTTTTTCTAGGTTGAGCAAAAACTGTTTTTTTTTGTTTGAAAGAAATGAAATACTCTTTCATCTCTAAGTTGACTCCAAGGTAACGTAGACAGTCACTATCCGTTACTGGTGGTATGGTAGCATCGTTAATTAATTTTAAATATTTTGGAGTTAGTATACTCTCCTCGATATTTATGACGTGTGACTTTGAGTGGTTTTTTCTCAAACCCACTGATGAAAACAAATCAACTGCCATGTCAACTAGAGTTGCTGCGCTTTCCATATTTTTTCCAATTATTACAGTATCATCTGCAAACCCACAGATAGAAATGTTCTTTAAGTCTGGATTTAGTTTAAAACCATGAATATCACTTACACTAGGGTCTGAAATTTGTTTTATAACGAAGTCTTGACTTAAGTTAAATAATGTAGGCGAAAGAGGTGAACATGGGGTTACACTCTTATGTAAGTTTATTGGTTTTGTGTATTTTTTATTAATTTCGATTTTTATGATGTTGGACGAGACTAAGTGTTGAAGCAAACAGAACATATTATTTGGTAAAGGTAAAGATTCTAGTTTTCGTTTTATGTGGATATGTCCGATTGTGCCAAATGCTTTGGTTAAGTCTAGCATAACCACATAGCCATTCGATTTTCCGAATCCGCCACTTTTTAAAACTCCATTTACCAATGAAGCATTCATATGGGTTCCGTATATACCAGTGATGAAGCCTCTTTGATGACAGCTAAGCTGGGCACGGTTTTTTTTAATAATATATTGATTATACATACATACACACTTAAATTTTAAATCATCTTTAACTAATTCTAATATCAATATACTGAGGTTTTAAAAATGTTCCTAGCGATGTGAAGTATATAAAAAATATATAAATCATTCTAAAAAAACTTCTTTTCCAAAAAAATATTATCAAAAAAACACTGGGACTAATAGATTGACTCGATTTCATTAAAATGTGTTTCACTTTAATTTTTATTATCATGTATTTATTATTGTGTATATGCGTCCCAATATTTAATAATTTTAACTCCTAAGACAAATTGCTGAATACATTTGTTACCTACAACATTACATAATACAATTTTTTTAACTAGGTAATAAAATAAAAAGGTGTCCAAAAAAGGTGTATTTTGTTGATTTCATAATCATATCATATCAATATCATAAAACGTAATACTCAAATTAATATTTCAATAAATGTAAAGAATATAACATATGTGTATTTAAGTATTTTGTTTCAAAAACAGATGATATATAAACAGTATGTTACCTATAAAAATCCTAGATGTAACTAGTAAACACCACAAATGTATATATTTATTTTTATTTTTTTTTTCCGTTGATGTTGTTGTGATTGAAATAGTTTAATCTTGTATTCGATTTGTGTACACATAGCTAAGTCAACGGAAATAAGATGTCATGGTGACCCTATTCCATATTTTCTTCTTATTAACCCATTAAATATATTTGCATTTAGGGTCATTTTATTACAGTTTTAAATTATTTCACTTTCAATTGAAAGTTTCAAGGTTAATTCACTTTTAGATTCTCAGTGAAACGGAAAATATATTAGTCTTACAATGATGTGCTTTTTTTTTCACTCATGTATGAAACGCTTTTGGATAGTAATAACGGTCCAATATAAATGTCTTTCAGAAACTCTATAGATCAGAAAATTTATCAAGTTGGTTTGTTAAAAAGGTCATTTTATTCTATTCATGCTAGTTTTTTCTAACGTGTGGAAAAATGACCTGAAACTTGAGCAAAAACAGTAAAATTTATAAGATGTATTTATTAATGTAGACGAGATCATAAAATACATTTTCGTTATTTAACTATAAGTTAAAAAAGCTGGTAAGTGAGATGATGGTGGTACAAGTTCGTCCTTCGTCCCTTCGATCCTCGGACAATATATTGGTGATGAATGTATTAAGTTTTAAAGAAATGATGACTCATTTCTTTAGTATAAAACGATTCTGAGCAAAGCTTCAGTGTAATATAAAATATTATTATTTAAATACTGTTTACGTATTTTACGGTTATTTGTATAATTTTTGGTGAGTTATAATAATTTATTAAAGTGTGTATAAAAAAAAATCCTGACTCACGATTTTTGAATTTTTGTTAGGATAATTAGGTAGGTATATGAGTAAGGTCATATTAAATTTTCAGAACTTTTTGTCAAATATTTAAAATTATATTACATAAAAACTTTCAAACAATTTGGTAAATTAAAAGTTCTATATTTAAGTCAAAAGTGCTATAATTGTTCTGAAAATGTTGTCCAATATAAAAAAGTATATATTTGATATTGGATAAAATGTTCAAGTTTCTAGCTTCAATACTTTTTGATTTATGACTAAATACCTAAAATCTAAACAGTGAAAATCTCGTTTACGGCGGATTTTTACCGATTTTACCGTTTTTACTCAGTTTTTCGATCGTTATTCTTGATTACTGGAAAAACTATGGAGATTTTGGAAAAATTTCTCTATAGTACCATCTCAGTTCAATTTCGAATCTAAAAAGTTGCTGGACGAAACTTTTGGACAAGGATTTCTATACGAAAAAGTGTTTAAAGAAAAAAAAAAATAATAAACATCATTGTAAAACCATAAGATCCTTCGCTTCACTGAGAATCTAAAACTCACCAAAAATTATACAAATATAACTGTAAAATACGTAAACAGTATTTAAATAATAATATATTATATTACACTGAAGCTTTGCTCAGAATCGTTTTATACTAAAGAAATGAGTCATCATTTCTTTAAAACTTAATACATTCATCACCAATATCTTGTCCGAGGACCGAAGGGACGAAGGACGAACTTGTACCACCATCATCTCACTTACCAGCTTTTTTGTTATTTTTTAATAAACGATTTAATGAGATCTTAGACATACAATTAACTAACAGTACCTACTGAAAACATTTTGAAAACAGTTAGTCAAGATTTTTTTTTATGCATGTTTGAACTTGGAATTTTAAAAAATATCTTTTATTACACTTAAATAAGAGATATTTAAAAAAAGCTTATACAATTTGAAATAATTAATTCGGTTCTTCCTATGATTCAGGTTTCATAAAAATTAGCTCAAAAAAAATTTTTTAAATACGGAATTTTTAATTTGTTTTTATATAAGCTAGAATTTTGTCAAAATACAGCAAAATAGAGCATTTGCGCATATTCTCATATCTACGTGGATTATTCTCGTTATTATTCCAAAATTTTTTCTACTTGAAAATCGGAAACTGCATCAATTGTGTATCATAAGGTTTTTAATTTTTTTGAAAATTTAACCATCTAATACCAAAAAACTACTTCAGTTTCGCACAGAATTATTTTACGAAAACAATGATTGGCCATTAATTTGAAATTTGAAATAATACTACTCATCACGTACTGTACCCGATAAAAATATTTTCCCTTATAACTTGCCACGACTTCTTGCTATATCCGATCTATAGAGTGATTGAAAGAAACTTTTGCAGCATTATTACTACCCGGAACGGTGCTCATAGAAAAAAACAAATAAATAAATATCACTGTAAAACCAATAGATCTTTCGTTTCACTCAGAATTTAAATATTTTTGATATATCGTAAAATTAATAGTTGTACTTCATGAGTCACAATTTTTATTTGCCCCCCTAAGTAACAATGTCACTGTGACACATCTGTGGTGGTCCCTGACCCTTAATATAAAACCTCTTGGAAAGGTATCAAGTAGACTAAGAAGAAATCATTAATAGCGATAATTTTTTCAATATTATTATATATCATAAGGTATTAGGTAAACATTTTAAATAACATTTCAAAATTGTAACCTGTAAAGCTCAAAATTCGCTCCTAAGAGGTATGTTTAAAACTTAAGTAAATACATATTACAAACACACACACACACACACACACACACACACACACACACACACACACACACACACACACATTTATATAAATACAGTGATCCTACTTATGTATAGGAAAACCTTTAAATAAAAGATATTTGTATAGCATTTTAATTCTCGATTTTTATAATTTTGTTCGATAATTTAGTATAACTGTAGATTGTCTTGATAAAATGCAACACTCTTAAATTGAATATTATTAAGCTATTATAGTTTATTTTATCTGTTCAATCAGTGAAATGTTAACGCGTCAATAAAAATATTTTTTTAGTTAAAGTCATATAAAGTTTTTCTATTGTAATTAGTTGTGTTGGTGATTCACCAACATGAATATACCACCATTATTCACCAACGTGAACATACGTTCAATACAAACGTATATTGAAGACCGCGATGGTTAGTAAAAGTAATAAGTGAAATAATAATATTCGTTATAACCCATGCACTATCAATAAATAATGTATGTAATTTATTTTATTTCTCTCACTGAATAACGGACACCTCCAAAAAGCGGACAAAATATCAGCGACCGACCGAAGGTGTCCGGTATTTAGAAATTTAATTTTATATATACATAAATATACCTGTGTAAATCATGAAGATGATATTATTTATTTTTATGTAAATAATAATTGAATAACAGTTGTAATGATATTGTACTTAATAATAGTATACCTATAATTTCATTTATTTTAAATGTAAGAAAATCATTCAAAACATAAATAACTATGTGTTCGAAATTTCAGTATATGGCACACTGATAAAAGAAAAGATCTAATTAGGTATAAAAATAAAATGACCCGTTTAATTTTACCTGATGAGCAGTATACAATATAAATATTATTACCCGATTTTGAGTTCCTTGTTAAATTGTTGAGAAGTCTGGAACCATTAACGTTATAGAACTGAATGTGAATTCAGACGCTACTTTTTTTATTTTATAGAATACTTTTTTTTAGATTCAATTTTTATACATGGATAGTTATATTCATTTGAAAAAATAAACAGGTTTTTTTTTGTTAGACAGTTTTAATGCACAAAGGTCAAAACTGAAATGCATCACTCTAAATACCAAGTGTCAAATTATCGTATTGTGCTAGTGACACAGTTATTCATAAATTACTACCGCATTTATTATATAACTTTTGGAACAACATGTATTTCTGATTCAATTATCCTAAATTAATTCAAGTATTGAGTACATTTAAAAATGAGAGTTTGTAATACACTAACAAACCGTTAAACATATATTCTATGAAAATTAACACTTTTTTGTTTTCATTTATTTCAAGCTACTTTAAAAGCATATAATATCTAGAGTGGATTAAATGAAAAAATACGTGGTATATTGCACACTACGAGTGTTTATCATACGTTTTCAGTGTAAGTAGTGAAATATTTGCTACGTATTCTTAAAAATCGTTTAATTTAATTGCATGATATGTGTAATCATTGTGAGGTACCTATAAAGGCTACTGAAAATAGTAATTATAAAATATTAGATAAAAGAAATTTACAAAATTATTTATCATCCTCATCAAACCATTTTATTGCTTCTATATTGTACAATATTTTTTCAGCGAGAAAAAACGTATATAATAAATCATAGTCTCAATTCTTAACTTTAAATATTTGTTTAGCCTTAAAGTAGTAATTGTTGTATTTATCATTCAGTGATAATTCTACTCCACCGGGGTACGGATATGCAATGTTTTTTGTAATAACGTCAATCGTTTCCTTGTCCATCAACATACTTTTGTAATCCGCCTTGCCAATAATGTGAACAATTGGCGAGTTCATACAATACTAAAAAACACGTACAAATAAAAACAATAATAAGTATAATAATGTGTAAGTAATTATTTTGCTACTCGAAGGGTACAACGAATTGAGACTCAAGTCTAATTCATCTAAATTGGTAATGCCATCGTAATAACTAATATCTAATAATTATAATATAAACAACGTTGTAACCTCAGTTATAATTTTAGATCAAAGTCTATATTGAAGCACTCAATCGTTACAAATAATAAAATAAAATAATTTAACTTACATTGTTCAAGTTGGTTTTAATAGAATCGGATGTTCTTTCGTATCTGAGTATTAATACTCTCGTAAGCAATTTATTTAAAAGAGGCTTAGTCTCTAATAATGCTTGCAATCTAGAGCGAATAATATTTAAAGACTTTTGTGTGTTTTCTTTGTATATTTGTAGGTAAAATGATGTGTTGGATAACTGTAAATCTTCATCACACTTCTGTAAGACATACTTCGAAAACTATAATTGTTTAAAATAAATATAAGAATTATTCGTAGATAATGATGTAACGTCTAATAGACTTTTTGAATAAATAAACGAGAACAGTTTTTAGAAAAGTTGATAGAATTTAAAATAGAATTAGTCAAATATTGACTAGTTATAAAATAAGTGTTATTAGCAATTGGCCAGTTAAGGAGTTCAGTGATCTTATATTAATTTCTTATTTACGATGTAATTTATAACAGACTTTTTTGAGCCCGGGTCGTCTATTATTGCTTGAATTTTCAAAGAACACTTGACGAGATCTATGTTTTTATTATGACGTCATAAAAAAAAAGTTATCAATAAAAACTACAAACAAATATTGTGTTTGGCGGTGACCACGGAAGCTCCGGGGCATAGCAGAAACCTACAGGTGCCCCAATAGAAAATTTGCCAAACCGGCATCCGAACTGTAGACCCTAGGGTCTACACTCCCGGATAATCATGCCATACGAAAAAAAAACCATGGAAGCTACAGAATGGATGCTAATGTCATATAACTAAGCATAAATATATATTTTATCTACCTCATTGGAAAATGAATTGTATAGTGTGGTTAGTTTGGTTGTGAAGGTATCATTCGCAAAATAACTTTCAGCCCAACCGATAAGAATTTCTGGATCACCTTCTAATAATGAAACAGTGACCAAAATTCCTTGAGCTTCTAATATTTGAGCCATCTTAAGTGCAACTATTCCACCCCAAGATTCACCGATGAGGGAAACAAATCGTTGATCTGTTATACTTTTAAGTTTCTAAATAAAATAAACACATAAAACGGGTCAGTAAAATGTAAGTATTTCTATATGATTTCTTTGTCACTTACATTTACTAAGTTCTTGGATAATTCGTCAATCGAATTGATTTGTTCTGGTAGTTGAGCTTCAAACGCTGGATAAAAGATTTTTTTGTAGAGCGATTCTATTAGTTTTGGTTTAAACCCAGGTATTACAAATACTGGCGTTGCTGATTTCAATTGTGAAAGTCTTGGACTTCTTGTAGGGACTTCAATAAAACATGCGTCTTTTGTTATTTTGTTATTTAAAAGATGTAATTCCTCAATGGATCCGGGGAAGAAATTAGCAATAACATCACCCAGCTGATGATTCACTGAAAATTATTGATTACATTCAATATTTATTTATTATTTTATTTTTAATTTAAAAAAATATAGTGATAACTCAAATTGTAAATTCATGTTATAATTTATGTTACTTGATAGTTATTTAAAATTACTTGTTATAATATTGTGGCATTAAATAAACAGAAAAATTAAAAAAAAAATTTAAAACATACTTAATGTAGTACTTTAAAAAAACAAATTTAAATTGAAAGAATAAAAAAAATTGCATATACATTTTTAATGCTTTTCAAATTTCAATTTGTGAGTACAATTTTTTGAGAGATTTTATACTTAATTAAAAACATTACATTGAGGTATATTGCTGCCCTTTTCCGAGAATACAAACGAGGACGATGATAATACAATATTCGACGTCTGAAGGAGCAAATCAAGTGAAGACAGTATTTTTGCTATGCCTTTTGGTTGTGACGAAATTCCATTACAGGATATGTTTAATGCATTTAAACCTGTTGATTTCAACTCATTACAAATATGTTCTCCTTTGCTTGAAATGCATATGAATGATGTTATCACGGTTTTGTTTTTGTATTTTTCAAATGAATATCGCAAATTGTTCATTTTTTTATCATCAGTCTGAATAAAGTAATAAAAAAACATTATTTATGTTTGTCAGTGATACCTCATATAATTGAGTCATATCATTAATCATTATTAACCTGATTGATTATAAACAATGAACCTAAAACGTTTGACGACGTTAAGCGATGTAACCAGTTTAATGATTCTTCTTTTGTTTTCAAGTGAGAATCAGATTCAATTTGCACGGATATCTTTCGAGATATTAATCTGTCAAACCTATCAAAACATTTGAGTCATCAAAGTTAAAATATTACAAAAATAAGCATTTATATAACGTACCTCCTACAAGTGATCGTCGACATTAAACATCTCTTGAGCGCTATTACCACTTTTTGAGCTCCTCTCTCTACTAACCATTCGGCAAGGTAAAGCCAATCTGATTTATTATCTAGAAATTGGAGCAGAAATTTAAAATTCACAATTCCGATAAAGCTCTGAAAATATTTACCAACTATTACGTAAACATGATCTGGATTGCATTGATATGTCTCAGATTTGACATTTTCTGGAGACTTAATATCATTTAACGACAACAGAACTTTTTTTGGTGTGACCGATTCAATAGCAGTTCTAAATCGAATTTGATAGTAATAATTAATATGTTTAATGTGTATTATTTTAAGTTGTTGATAATGCACTAATCTCAGTGATATTTACCTCATTGTAGCAAATATTTCATCACTAGTTAACGGAGCAGTTAAAACATGACTTCTGAAAGGTTTAACAATACCTTTAGTCAGTCCACCCATAATGGCTTGTTGAATAATAAGTTTATTTCCATCACTTTCGTTTAACAACATATTTGATCCGATAGCGGAAAACGTTATGTCTCGCAGAAATCGTCTAGTTCCTTAACAATAATAGTTTTATAAAAATTTGGATGTTTTATATTTGAAGTATGTACGTATTGAAACATGTGCCCACAAAAATTTAACTTTTTTTAATACCTAAATTTTTATAGTTTTTCATGTCGAATTTGGAGAAGTTGAAGAACTTTCCGTGATCGGCAACAGTAAGAAAAGCAGCTTCAAATGCTTCACCACTCAAAAAATTTAATATTAAATCGATACCTTTACCTTTAGTCATCATTTTGAGTTTTATATCAATCTGGTTCTTTGTATTAATGATTATTCTCTTACGTGAAAGCTAAAATTATTTTAATAAAAATATATACTTTTACATCGCTTGTAATTTTAAATGCCACTGTTTTTTTTTTTTTTTTTTTTTTTTTTTATTCAAAGTATTACTTCTGGGAAAATATTAGAAAGTTGGTCTGCTTCAGGACTTGAATTTACTATTGCATATACGGTACACTTTTCAGCTAAACTTATTGCGATTGCAGCTTGTCCAATAGGATGCAATCCTGAGGTAATTAAAACCGACGTGTCGCATTCAATAGAACTTAAGACATTAAATACGTAGTAACACTAAAAAAACAAAAATCAAATCAGATTAAGTACGTTATGTTCAATTAAATTATGTTTACCATTGCATAAGATAATGGAACGGTAGTTGCATCTTCTAGTGACCATGTCGATGGCACAGGCCACATAAAACGTGGATCATATATGATCTCAGAAGATTTTTTTTCAAACGAACTTATTCCCATGATCATTTTATTATTTTCAAGAAAACCCGTGTATTCTAACGGTCCAAATTCATTCTGTGTTTAAAAATTAAGTCATTAATATTATCAGGACAAAATAATATTGAAAAAAAAATTACTTCAGTGTTATTTTCAACAACTAAATCATTGAAGTTTAATCCCAAATATTTTACAGTCAACTCATTATTTCTGTAATCAATTTACTCATATAAAAACAATGCAACAAGTCATTTCAACGTTTTTTTTCTTATTCACATACTTATGAGATGAAAAGTTCTTCAACACTGGATTTTGTTTAAGATTGTTATCTTCAACTACTCCATGAAGGACCATTTTTTTATAAAAGCCCCATTCACCGTTTTTATAAATATTAACTAAAAATCCTTTGGATAATTGGTCGATGTAAAAGGACTTGTTGTGTTGTAAGTCTGGTGCATTTGAATCAAATATAAATAAGAACCTATCAACAAAAATTTAGCATCAGTTCTTTATTGTATTTACACGCACTTAATCTAATGAATTTACCTCAGTTTTTCTGATTTATACTTCCTCAACACATCATTGACGTAATAGTTAACGCCTTCTAAAGGCTCTTTATTTGAAATTATATAAATCATTTCTTTTGGGGAGTTGTATTTTTTTAATGAAGTCCAAATACTGAAGTCGTAATCATCATTGGTGGGTTTTATAAATATACAATTTCCGTCTAAAATAATTATCTACAAAACCAAACATTCGTTTTATTGCTTTATCATAGCAAATATTCTAGATATCTTACTTTTTTCATTAATACTAAATAATTATTATCTTCGAATTTTTGTTGGGTGATAATTTTCCAATCCTTAAAGTTTTGAAGTTTTTGTTTTGAACATACAATAATGTAACTTAATGTTTTATTTGCTAGAGCTTTTGATGTTTCTTGTAAATAATTTACATTAGTTATGGTAATGAAACTTCCCGATTTATCATATTCCGATGCGTTCTTAACGTTATCCCAATTCAACGTTACACTCTAATTTTTATGCACAAATATAATTATTATGTTCAAATTGATAACATATTTTCAAACAAGATTAAACTTACAATAGCTGTTTGTTGATTTTCAATTATTTCTTTGATTTCTTTTGTACATTCTTTAGAAATGGGATCATCATAGTGATACGGAGTACATACAATCAGTTTTCCATTTTCTGTACTGAAATTTAGTCTATCAGCCTCCATTATTACATCCAAAGAATATTGCATGAAGTCTTTTATAGTCTACAATGAAATAGTTTAATTTAGTTTTAACAATAACTATATTTAAATTATAATTTAAGAAAATTAATAACAACAATAATATTTTTTTTATACTAATAAATAAAAAATGGACTATAGATCGATTAAAAAATCTAATGTTCATTAGGATGTTAAATGAAAATTAACGTTAAAGATATAACTAAAATTATAAGCATATTTTATTTTCATATAAATAAAGAATGAAAAACAAATAGATCGCAAAAAAAAAAATGAATACTTGTAAGGAAAATATATTAAATCTAAATTTATCTGTTTTATGTGATCAATGAATAAATTATGAAAATGAAACTTCACGAAGTGTTAGATATCATTAAAGTAGTTATAAAAAATGGTTGAAGTAATCTAGTAAATAAGACATATTTTAGTAAAAGGAGTTTAGATTTTCAAACCAAGTATTCATCTAAATGCAGGCATACATGGATACACATTGTTTCTATTCACTTTTGTAATTCTTCAAAATAAATCAATATTTATTAAATCAATTGTTTTGATTATTTTATATCTTTAGAAACATACTCGTATTATTTCGTTGTATTTGCTTTGATATTTCAATAAGTAATATATATTTTTACAACATTTTGAAATACAGTTAGTTAATAATTATTATCAATAGGCCAGTAAATTGATTAAATATGAATATTGAATACAGAATTATATGATATTACATGTTTAATTACGTGTACTTCAAAATTATAGATCACGTTAATGTAACTTTCATTCTCATTACTCAATAATGTGGCTAATAGACTTAATACTACACCTTGCAATGTAAAGGTAATTATATATCAAGAACATTACTTTGATTTAAGTTTACATATTTACCTTGCATTTTAATTGATTAAATTCAATAAATGTCTGTTTTTCTATTTGTATTGTTACAGACTTATTTTTAGGTAGTTCTAGGGGGCAAGATTTAACATCTGATATTTTAACTCCAGCACAAGTTATTTCTTTTGTAACTTTGTTGTAATCAACGAAAATGTCTAAAAAAATATTTATTTTAATTATAATGTATTCAAAAGTAATTATACTTAATTATATATTTTTAATTATTCGTGTGTATACCTCCTTCGTCGTTTTTGTTGAAGACCATTGGTACAATGCTAATTTGTCTAATGGAAATTGGAGTTTGAGTGTGATGAGTATCTAAATTTTCTAACAACGGGAACTTGAATAATCCATCCATAAAATAAATCCAATCATTTTTCCATTTTACGTAACCTTGGATATTATTTTTATAAATATCTATATTGGTTATATTTTTGTAATTATTATTGAGATTGAAACCATTATTTTCAAAAATGTTATAGATTTCATTTTTTGATATTGATCCATGAAAGTCATCAGATTTTGAATCTAAAGAAACTGCTTTTTTTGATGTCAGGCATACATCATTTTTGTTTAAAAATTCAATGTGGCCAGAAAATATAATTTTGTTGTCTAAAGTAAACTCGAAGTTACCAGACCCCAACTGTATCATCAAATAACCCTCAGACGAGACTATTAAAAATAAAAACAACTTTTTTTAAGTTAAAAAATATTAATTAATTATAATTTTGAAAAGTAGAAACATTTACTTGTAGAATGAATTTCGATATTATTTATAAATTTCAGATTTTGAAACTGAACAGGTTCTTCAGAAAAAATTCTTGAGTTCATTTCAATGAATGTTTTCCATACATCAAACTAATAAAAATAATATCGAGAAATGAGAGAATCATTAAATTCTAATTTCAGTTTATTATAAACTAACTTACCAAAATGAATGATAATGGTATAAAATGATGTCCATTAACTTGGTATTCAACTAAATGAATATTATCATTAAGCACTAGTGAAGTTATTTTTTCACCGGACTTTACATCCATCTAATACAAATAATAATAATAGATATAAAATTATATTATGATTATTTATTTTATATTGATTTTGATAACTTTGTGACTAAAAGAGTAGAAATACTTCGCACAGCAGAAGGAAAAAAATATTGATAGTCGTGTATTGAATTTTAAAGAAACGATAAATCTTTTTTTGTAAAATTGCTTCTGAGTAAATATTCTGAGTAGGTATACTAAACTTCAGTGTAGTATGTATTTTGAACTATTGAGTATTGACATATTTTATTGTTTATATCAAGTTTTCGAAAGAACTTTAGATTCTAAATTAAATGGAGGATCTATTGATTTTTAATAAATTAAAAATAAAATTATTTTTAATAAAATAAATTATTTTTAAGGATACATGCACTTTTCTGAGTAGTAAACTATGTCAAAAAGTTAATTCCAGACATTGTATAATCAAAAGTTAGATGTTGGTTGCAAATGATACTTGAAGGAAATATTTTTATTATTTTCAATATTTTTTCTAAGAATACAAAAAAACTGCCTAAAAATTAAGTAACATGGAAAAAAGTACCGTAAATGAGATTTTCATTACATCAATTTTAATTGTTTTATTCATTACCTCAAAAGTAATATTTACAGATACTTAAAACATTCACTATATATCAATAACACACTTCAACATAATTGAAAAAGTTTTTTTTTTAAGTGATCACTTGTAGGTTTACAGATCTTTGAAAATAAGTGGTTTTTTGAAAATGTATTTCTTATAAAATTGTGTAGTTACTGATATTAAGACTTGAAAATTGAATATAACCTTACGATATGGAAGTCATTTTAAAAATCTTAGTCATACTTTTGATTTATAAACGATTAACTTTAATTTTATTTAATTTTATGTAATCTGTTTTTGCATATATTTCAACTTTAAACATTTATAAAAAATAATTGGTCTATCTCATTATTGTGGAATATGAAATGTAAATAGAAAAACATATTCTGAATTTTTGGGTAAAAAAAAAATTCCACGGTGGATAGAATAAAATACATATTTTATAAGGTTCCGATTGGTATATTATATTAGGTACTCTGAACTTTTGATCATAATTTAAAAAAATGAATTGTTGTTTTTTTCATTTAATTAAACCTTCACCATTTACTTATCTGAGGGCCATAGGAATGATGGAAAAACTGCTAACCACAATCATCTAACTACTATCATCGACTACTATAGTATAACGTACTAAAGAAACGAAATGCAAAATTCTAACACCTTTATTTTACAGGTTTATTAAACCTAGAAAAGTGTTGAATTCTAAATCTAGTTGAATTTGTATTGGTCAAATGATTATAAATATACTTTCTACGTGCATTCCAAGTTTCATGAATATTAAATTGAATTATCATTTTTTACACACATTTAAAGTTGTAACTTGTTGAATAAACATTAAACAATCAATTTCATTAAAATTATAACTACACATTTATTTTTAAAAATGATTCTACACAATACATTTTTAAGACTTTTTCTCTATTTTTAATTAAGTATTCAAAATAGGTTATGTTATTGCATTATCAAGCTTAAACATCCATAGTGCGCATTTTATTAGATAAAAAAAGTTACAAAATAAGGTATTATACTATTATCAAAGTTGTATATTTAACTCGAAAATTATGAAATTTTTTTGAAACTTGTGTTAAATTTTAATAAACACGTTGTTGATATTAGGTAAAAATGTAAACATTTAAGTTTTAAATAACATTACTTTTAGAGTGGAAATCCTTGTGTATGGCATATTTTATCGTTTTTACTAAAATGTTTTTAGTTTATCTTTAAACTTAAAAAAACTATTGAGAATAAAGCAGAAAGAACTTATTAAAGTTCCAATATAATGACATTTTTTTTTCTATAAATGGTCTCATTTACCACTCTAAAAACTAAAAAGCGTCTCCAAAAAAAAAAACATCATTCTAAATCCAATTTATTCTTCACTACACTCAGAATTTAAAACTGGATTAAAATAAAATTGGTTAGTGACTCTTATAATAAATATATATATTATATAATATACGTTCATTTAAATAGGCGGTAGATTCGAGAATAATACTTCCTGACATCTAGGCATCCGTCACAAGGTTCAAAAGACATATGCTTTAATGACAAAGTCAATAATTTCAATCTTTACAAAATAAATACAATTTCTTAAAATACGTATATCTCCTACATCATCCTAAATACCTTAATTATTACTTACTACTCTATTTAGTATATCAAGCGACCATGTTTGAGAATGATCCCAAAATGGCAGTTCATTAATTGAAGGGGTTCCTCGACTTACGGGAAATGAGACTTTAGGATAAAGTTCTTGTATTTTTGGATTTAACCCATTTGTGTACATTCTGAAATAAAAGTATGATATTTAAAATTAAAATCATCATGTTATTTTTTTATAAAATCCAATGAATTGGGAACTCACATTCCAACCGCTTCAAGTAAATATCGAACTGAATCACCATAAACTTTTTTTGTTAACGGTATGTTGGTTATTGTTTCTGGTAACGCACCTCTAAGTATTGTTTGAAGAAGTCCATGTGGCGCTATTTCGATAGCGATTGCGTTGCTAGGTATGTGCTTCAGTGTGTCTTCAAATAAAACACTATTCAAAAGATTATTTGTATAGTATTCAGGAGAAGAATATTTTGCGAGATCGGAGCTCCATTGAGCTTCTGGCAATGAACTGCTTATCCATCTTGATGATCTCATTTTTGGTTCTTTGATAACCTGGGTAAATGTTTATTTGAATGTAGTGAAATACAAATTTAGCCATTTCATTTCCAAACGTACTTCTTTCAGATATTTGAGTAGAGTTGGACCAGCTGATTGAATATACCTACTGTGATATGCTATGCCAGCTACGTTAACGGCTTTTGCGAAAATTCCTTTAGATTTCAGTTCTGATACAAATGTATTTATGCTGTCTAAGGGTCCAGATATAGTACAACTTGTGGAGCTGTTATGACAAGCTACGTCAATGTCATGGGGAAGTAAGTCTTTAATTTGATGATATCCGAGTCCTGACAAAATATGTTTTTAAAATAATGCACTTTTCATTTTTAAACATATTTATCAAATTTAAAGCTGAATTTACCTATGGCAGCCATCATTCCAGGAATAAGTTCGGTTTCGATGGAAGCACGACCTCGGGCGTAAGCGGATAATATTGTTTCTTCGAGAGTAAAACAACCATCAGCGTAAGCACATCCCAATTCTCCAACCGAATGCCCAATAATTCCATCAGGCGTAATATCTAACGCTTTCAATATCTCCACCAATCCGATCTACGTAATAAAATTTACATTTTTCGTTAAGTTATTTCAGAATCATTTTATTGTGAATTGATCAAACTATTTGACCAAACCTGAACAGCTGCGATCCCGACAAACGAATTCAGAACGTTATCAAATATTTTTGGACATTGGCCGGTCAAAATGTTCTTGATATCGACTCCTCGAGGTTTTAGAATAGAATCACATTTGTTTATTGCATCGAGGAAAATTGGTAGTTTCATAAGATGTGAACCCATTCCATGCCATTGTGACCCCATACCGGAGAATATAAACCATACCGGACGTTTCTTTTGATTTATGTTCTAGAAGTATTTTATATCGTTTATAGTAAATAATATTAATTCATTGAACAACTCTATTGTACACCATAAAATATATTAAATTTTATAGCATTAACTATTTAGTGAGATTTAAACTTACCCTAAATTCATCTACTCTTGATTCATTGATAGATGGCAATATGGTAAAACTTCTATAGAAATGAGCATTTATGTACCTTGTGAACACGTCACTGATCAACGCTAAAAATTCTGCATCGTTCTTGTAGCTCTTGACCTAAATAATTTATGGCAATGTATAATATATACTATACAAGTATTTGCAATGACGTTTATCAATTAGTTTAAGTAGTATTAATATGTTGAAAGACTATTTTATTTTTATTAATTTTTACTTTAAAATAAAATATTTTGTATTAAAAATAATATAAAACACACACACACACACACACACACACACACACACACACACACACACACACACACACACACACACACACACACAATATTTTAAACAGATGCGATTTTATAATATTAATATTGAATTTATGAAAGACTAGTTTCGTTTTTCACTCTGCTATTGGAACAGTGCAATACAAAAATATGCGTGTTACGTGATTATTAATTTATACTTTTGAAGATTTTATGATTTAGCGTATTATAGCGAGAAGCGTATCGTTTGAATAGTTTTAATGAGCGCTCAATCCATGTTCTGATTTGGCGGAGCTACACCCACGGCAAGACTTAGAACGTAATTACGTCCCTGGCTATAATCATTTATTATTGACACGATTAAAAAATGAAATTCCGTTAGTTATTAAAACATGGACTTAAATGGAATGAATTTTTAATAAAATTCAAGAACATGATATCTTCATAAATTATTTGTAAATGATAATATACATTTAATTTAATAATTTGAAAATTAGGTATTCAACCAATTTAAAGTATAAGTAAATGTAAATATTAAAAAGCTCTAAGTTAACACGTATTATATTTCAAAGTTTGACATTCATCAAAACAATAAACGCTGTTTAAGTAAAAATAACTTAGTGTACATATATTGTATAAATACATTAGCTTTTAAACTAAAAAGTAAAAATTAATATGGAAATTGAATGATACTTTAATTATTAGGTTATTATTTACCTTTTCTATGCTCTGTCTTGTATTTTCTTCATTGCGCCCTGATACTAGAACCAATCGAGGTATATCATCTCCATTTTCAGTGTTTTTAATATCATTTTTCACTTTATTATTTCTTCTAAGAATAACATGACTAAACGCATTTAAAGTTCCAAAAGAACTAACTCCGATTACATCACCAACAAAAGGAGTTTTTTCAGTGATTACCTGAATAATTAAAACGTACTTTACTAAGTGTAAAATATTAATATTTGTTCACAAATTTCACCAAAACGTATAATTTAGTTACATTTAATTTTGATGGTAGATTTTTCGATCTTTAGAAAAATTGTCAACCAAATAATTGTATGTACAGATTATTATTTTGCATTTAAAAAATATCATAAGAAAGCCTAAAACTTACTTGTATTTTACCAGTCTTTAACGCTTCAACATCTTCATTTGGCCCTGAATAATTAATGTTTGGAGGTATGTAACCTCTCTCTAACGCAATGATTGCTTTGATAATAGAAACAAAAAGACCGGATGCTTCACAGTGACCAATGTTACTCTTCACTGAACCTACTTTCAATGGAGTCTTTCTTTTTTTAGTACAAAACACTTCCTCCATAATGTTCAGTTCCATGCTATCCTCACTCTATTAAATGAATAATAATTGCTGTTATATTTCAATCATTATTTACTATTTACCTTAATCCCCGATCCATTGGCTTCGACAAAGTCTATAGTGGCTGGATCTACGTTAGCTTCTTTATAACAATCCAACAACAATGACTTCAAGTGCTTTCCGACATGTTCAGTGACGTGTCCTCTATGATCACCGAACTGCACTGATTTCACACCCATTAATGTGCCATACGAACGTTTAGCTTCAGACGCCTTTTGAAGAAACAAAACAACACACGCTTCTGATCTGTTGTATCCATCGGCTAAACACATATAAATATTTTATCAGTTGATAAGCATGTATTATAATTAAAGTTAAGGAATAATAAGTTTACTTTTGAATACATAAAATAGTGTACAGTAAGCTGTAAGTGGATAAAAGTTGTTTTAGGTTGTATTTTGATTTAGGTATAACATTTAGCTAGACGGTTTATTTGATTTATAAATATCTAGATGTATTTGAAAAAATAGTCGTTTCTATTTAATTTTAAGATTTTAAAACCTTTTTTTTTAAATTCTTTTAAAAATTTGATTGCATTCATCTGCATCCTTTTTTTATATTTTAACATATTTTGATTTTCCCATGAGATGATCATACAGTAATATTATTTTTAAATCTGTTAGAAAATGTATTTTTTATAGTTCACCAAATTAATCTTAGAATACATTAGCGTTTTAGTAGGTCATGAATTTAAATAAATTGAATGATTTTTGAATTGCTATCTATAGATAATACACAAGTATTGATTTCTGATCTCAAAAAATTAATATTTTGTAAATATAATAATATATTTGTAACTAAAAGAGATCGTTCATTACAAAGTATCTAGAGTTCTTCAGTTTTTCTGTAAAAGCATAATATTTACCATCGGAACTGAATGATCTAGTCTGAGTACTTCGATTTAATCTATTTAGTCCTTGAAATTGATATTGTATTTCGGGCCTCAGAATCACACTCGAGACTCCAATAATTGCTGAGCTAATGACACCACTCTCAATCATTTCTTTCGCTTTTTGTAAGCCGTTTGAGCCACAGATCCATCCTCCATCCATGGAAAAACTTGGACCTAGGTAATTTTTATTCAGATATAATATTAATAATAATAATGATTATTTCTAACTAAATTGAGTAAGTATTAACAATAATTAATAATAAATAGGTACAGTCCAAAACGAATAGATATCAGACCAAAAACTATGTATTTTAAATTCAAAATATTTCCTTGTGAATAGAATATACAAAAACATAGTAATTTTTATCATAATACTATACATTTCTCTATGGATTATTATATGTTTAAATTTTATTTTATTTAGGTAAAGTAAATAAAAAAGAGTTATAGTATACTTTGAAGTACATTTAATATAATATCGTAAATCATATTGAATGACTGATAATTAATTCTGTGAGTATAAGATTTGACGTTTT
Organism: Therioaphis trifolii; assembly: GCA_027580255.1. Classification (NCBI taxonomy): domain Eukaryota; kingdom Metazoa; phylum Arthropoda; class Insecta; order Hemiptera; family Aphididae; genus Therioaphis; species Therioaphis trifolii. The sequence continues at coordinate 31,260,143 of CM050406.1, forward strand.
TTTTAATTTCAAATTTCATTGTTTTTTTTTTTTGTATATAGGATTGTTTAAATATGAAAATGTACGTATGCGCATTTAAATTTTGATTTATCATTATTTTTACATTTATTATTTTATTGATAATTTCATTTAACTTAAAATCTCCACAGCTTAAAGCATATTGCTTTATTAAAAGACTGGACCTTATTGATCGTTAAAATTGAAAGAAAGTTAATTTTATTAATATTATAACAGTGTGTTTTCAATTAAATGGTTTTGTATTTACTGGAAAAAACTTTTAAGTGAAATAAAATAATCCGTAGCTAATTATCTATTTCAGGATATGTACATAAATAATATATATATATATATATATTTAAATATTGTAGATTCTAATTGAAGAAATACAAAATATAAATATTTATAGCATTAATACTTATAATAATAATATATATAATGTTTTTATTTTTATTTTTTTTATTTTTATAATACGTGTTTCACGAAAATAATGTCTCAACGGACTATATGTTATACGTGTTATTGTTTCGTGAGACGCGTATCACTATCACAATTATAGATACTTAATATACAATTGTATTTTTACTTAAAGAATTAAACAACACCGTTATTGTAATTATTAGATACGTATTGTATACAGTTATAAAATGAGAGTGGCTAGAAGAAAATTATGAACTTAATAGAACCGTTTTAAAAACGTACATCGGTGTGAGTTAACTGCATAAGTGTTTTGTTAAATGCTGACTAGCTCTTGCTAGTTTTTATTGAAAAATTAATCCAATACGTTAAGATCTTTGGTATCTGTAATCAATGTAATGTATATTAACTATTGAACTACCTACAGAATATAAAAGATGTCATACGGATGTACCTATATGGATATATATATGCATCGTGTACCCATTTAAATATTTTCTGAGATATTGAAGAAAATCAAATTTCGTTTTTAAATATGACCGGGATGAAGACCTCAGATTTTCATATTTTAGTTGAACTGTTGTTTAAGAACAAATTAAAAAAACACTAATTTTTACTTAAAGTTTTTGAATAATTTAAAGGTTGCGATTTCATAATTCATTCCCTGAAAGTGAATATGTTTTGGTTTTTTTGTTTATTAACAATGATTTTTTTACCATTTTTAAGATTTTTCTGTAAAAAAAAATTATCACAAATCATAAAGTTCATAAAGATTAAAAATCAAATAGTTGAAATGTTAAGAAAAATAAACCCAATAAAACGGCCATCTTAAAATGTGATGAAAAAAAATGAAATTAAAATTATTTTTAAAATTTGTCCTCAAAAAATTTTGGTATGAATATTAAAATAATTAAAAATTGTAATTTTTAGCCATAGTCACAGAAAGTTTAAAACAATCTTATTAAAAAATAATGGTAACTTAACAAAAAACATTGCATCGAACGCCATGTCAAAAAACCGTCCAATTTTTGGTCGTAGTAAACGCTACTCGATATTTTCTCTGCTGCTCTGGGCGTAACTGTATTCTGGCGTTTAGCATTAGATTTCATAGTAATTCAAACACAAATTTAGTAAACTACCCCCAATTTAGAGTGAATAATTTAAAAAAGCATAGATATCGCGTTTGTAAATAAAATAGTCTGCATTGTTACATGGCAACATGGGGTTGCTAAGGTTATATAGTCAAAGCGTTATAGAAAATCGGATTAGCTAAATCGGTCGTGAAATTAATAGTTGCTCGGCAATATTATTCCTATATCTAAACATTGGAATGGCATTATGACAGGAATTTCATGAAGTATTATAGAAAATTGGCTACACGAAATGGGTTTCGTTAAAATGTACAGACCAAAAACACGTACATGTAAAAGGAAAAAAAATTTGATTACATTTATTAACAAGGTTTATATTAATAAGGTTAGAGAAAAAAGTTTTTTTTTTTTTTTAATAGGACTCCTATTATAGGAGATATATTCTAAATAGGTAAATCACCGTGCGACACCCAGAACACGAGACCGGAGTATTATTTTCGTAAAATTCTACGTGTAAAAAACTATTGTGAATGTAATGTTCCATACCGGTTAAATTGAGAATGTATGATAGACGATTTGCTTGCATTGTTCTACTTTGGCCCAGCATTGTATACCCGACAGATTTAGAACTTTCCATGAACAACATTTCGGTTTCACTGATCGAGGAGCCCATGAATACCGCCGTGTTCGTCCCGGACAAATCCGCCGGGCTCAAACCGGCATCAATAACCGCTTCGATTGATCTCTCTAAGGTCATTTTCGTTAAAACATCCATAACATGCGCAAGTTTTGGATGCACATTGAAGAACGTCGAGTCAAACTTGTCTAAATTTTTTATTTTGCCAGTTCCTGCGGACACGTTCTGTTCACCTAAGAAAAGCAGACGAATACGTGGATTAGATTCACTCCAAACGCACGGGAAAGTCTGCAGTCAATAATATTATTTCATTACTTGGATTCCATCTTCTCGAATCGACCGTAATGCCGTTTGTTTTGTTAAACAACAAATTTTCCAGTTCGTTCATGTTGTTGCTTTCTGGAAACATCCCTCCTATACCTGATATCACGACTTCATTGAGTTCTGCCATCGTTCTTTTTTTCTTATTAAAATTATCCATATAAATATCAGTGCCAAAAAATATCTATTTGATGAAAAATAAAATAAAAAAAAATTAAATGTAAATAATAACCAGTGTTGTTCATTATCTGGATAAATTATCCACATAAATAATTAATTATATTTTATCTTATTTGGATAATTTAAAAAATAATCATCTTTTGTATAATCTTTGATAAATAAAAGTTAAATAAAAGTTTTATCTAAACTTATTTATCTAGACAAATTCATTTTATAATGTTGATAATTTTTTCGCAAAATTGAGAAACAAAAAATTTTAAATTAAAATTATCTATTTCTAAAATCTGTATATCACTATACGAGTATATTACAGATCAATAATATTATGTTTTATTATATTAATTATTGTTTTTATTTATTGTTTGATGTTTCGAAATATAACAGAGATTTTTATTTGTAATTTAGTCATTTCAAACAAATACATGAACACAGAATAGTTAATGTTTAGAAAATTATTCTTTTTAATACTTAATCTATGCTGAAATAAATTAAAAAATGTTTAAAAAAAAAAGAATAAAAAAATTAAAAATTAACATCATTGTAAAACCAATAGATCTTTCGCTTCACTCAAAATCTAAAATAATCTGACTAATTATCCACAAAAAAATTAAAAATATTTAAATATTACAGGAATTAAAACAATACTGTTCAATAATAATTATATGCAATTAACTGTCCCGGTAATACGATATGCAAAGAACAAACGATTACGTTGCTTTATTTGTAAACATATTGTATCAAACCAATATCACAATAATGTAAATCGTTACCTGATTAGAAGTTTGTAATTTTGTCGTTCACTTAACACCTTTACCGATGATATGTCACGATTGAATGAAAAAAGCTGTAAACGATTCTATTTATGAAAACGAATAATTTTTATATAGTAAGTGTATAATAAAACAATACAAAAATATAGGTCATTTTTTTAAATTCATTAAAGTTAATTGAAGGCTAAAATGTAAATCATTTTACTCGATGCTAAGTGCATCAGTATTGTTCTATAGTATATAGTGCATCAGTACTGTTACTATAGTAAATATAAAAATGAATAAACAAATCACACATTTTCGGTTTATCTATTCATGATGGCGATGTTTTTCAAATATTATAGTGAAAACATTACAAGTATACATAAATTTTAGATTCTAGGTGAAGCGATCAATTGGTTTTACAATGATGTTTATTATTTTTTTCTGGAGACACAATTTTTTCACCTTAAATTTGACTAAACGTTTCATCTAACAACTCTATAGATAGGAAATCGAATGCAGATAGTACTTAAAAGTGAGTTAGAGGGTTATTGCGCTCTTTTCTCGATAGTTTTTCCAGGCAAGAGAAAAAACCCCCGAAAATCTGAGTAAAAACAGCAAAATTTGCCGTAAATGACACTTTCATTAAATCGACTAAAGTGAGAATGGAGCAAAGGAGGCAATAACCCCCTCCTGTTCAAGTGTGTAACAACTTATTTATTATTTTAAAAAAAATGATAGTCAATACCTACGTAAATACATATTTTTTTTTATTAAAATATGAATCTCTGCGAGTTGTACATTTTTTTAAAACTTTTATCTATTAATACAATTTGTAAATATATATTTGTAATAAGAGTAATTGATTATAATTCTTTTAAACATACGAGGAACAATATCTAAAAAAGATGTTTCCCATTTCCTCAAAGAATGGGTGATAAATAAAATTGCCTTTCCCTCGTTCATAACATCTGTATCTACCCTTGATACACTAAAGCATTTCCGGTAACAGCGCTAGTGGTGCCGAAAATTATAGTACATTGCTTAAAATTTGAATATACACACCGAAACGATAATTTATCGGTGAAAATTTTTCTTAGAATTAATTTTAATTTTGACTGCTAGGTAGATTTTTATCGCCAACCGCAGCGGTCAGATAAAATAAATATAATACTCAACTTATATTTAAGCTATGAATACCGATGAATTGTTAATAATGCAAGTACTAACTGGCATCGCTGCACCAGCACCACTATATTAAAAAATATTATCTGGATACTGTACCTACCTATTTTCTTTATTATCAGTATAGTGTACACTGTATACTAACTAGCAGAGTAAAATTATTTGGGATTGTTTTTTTGTTTTTATATTATTATTAGTGAATTAAATAATACATTATTACTAATGTTGGTTTATGGTAAAACAGTAAAATCATTCTCAAGCAGACTTCAGGCAATAACAAGAAGCAAAATAGCAGAGCTAGTGATTTAGAGATGGAACAAATCGATGAAGTACGTTTCTACTCTAAGGCTTTTTTTTCATCGACTATGTCGCTTAATCAATATAACCAAAAACATACATTAAATCAAAATTTGCTCTATTTTGATGAAAATGGTTGAGCATATTATCAAAATGTGTAATTTTTATTAATTATTATGAATAATATAAATTAAGATATGTATAAATTGTTCTTCAAAATTTTTAAATATTAGTAATAAACGCACTTCGTATACTTAACTATTATAAATATGTGCATAATTTAAACCGATCTAAATGCAATTTCTAAACATTGATCTGGAAGGATTTAATTACGAAAATACGTTGGTTTTTTTCGAATATAAATGTCGATCAAATTTAATATTTTGTCAAAACTTTCACAATTCATTCAAAAATATAATAAATATCTATTTTATCTTTCCGTAGCTGAGGTATTAATGAACGAAACTCTTCACGTAATTCCCGTTCAAAAAAAATACGGTGTACCTATTTTATTTTTTTACTTAAATTTAAACAAGTGTATTCATATGAGTATTAAAATAAAAATGTCAAAGATTAAAAATTAATTTCAATTATTTATTATTAACTAAAAAAAAAACCTTTTCGTTCCACATCTTCGGTCACAGCAGCCAAAAGTAAAATCGCATCATATATATCATATTATATATCATATATATCATATTATCAAAACAGTATGGAGACATTTTATGCGTTTATAAACTATCAAACTAACATGATTAAGATTTAGAGCAAAGCAAAAAAAAGAACGTACTTCGCACCATGGATTTTTCTTCGTTCCTCGGCCAATATAATTGGGATGGGTGACGAATGTATTGAATTTTAAATAAATTATAGATAATTTCAATGATTAAACGATTCTGAGCAACGTTTCAGTATAACGAAAAGTATTCTGATTATATATTTAACCTTTTGTAGTTTAATTGTTGGAATATTTTTTTTATCAAAACTGTTTAAGGTTTTCTTGTATAACAAATAGAAAATACTTTTTTACAAAAACATTCAAAATATGTTGTTCTATCTGTACCTAAAGTTTCATAATGATTGAACGGACTAATAATTTATAATAAACGTTGTAAGTTGAAAATTGACATTAAACAGTCGATTACGTAAAAAAAGTATTATAATTCATTTAAAGTTTAAATTTTAAACTCTTGTAAAAAAAAAAAATCTTGAGTCACAATTTTTGAAATTTGTTTGTATCATTATTTAAGTATATGAGTCAGGTCATATTAAATTTTTCATGAGTTGTCATCAAATATTTAAAACTTTATTAGAAATAAAATTTAAAAAAAACCAAAGTATTTTCAAAGTTCTGTTATTAAAGCCAAGTATATATATTATCAATATATAGTGAAAATTGCAAGTTTATAGCAACATTACTTTTCGAGTTATGACTAAATAATTAAAATCGATTTAGTGAGTGTCGTTCACGGTAAATTTTATCGTTTTTACTCGGTTTTCAGCGGTTTTTCCAAACACCTGGAAAAACTATCTGTGATAGAGAGAATTTTTTTTTTTTTTTAAGTGTAATCCTCATGCAATTTCTAATCTATAGATTTGCTGGATGAAATTTGTAGTCATAATTACCCGAAAAAGTGTTTACAGAAAAAAAATAGCATCGAAAACCAATAGGATGGATAAGTAGATCCACTGCTTTACTCCGAATCTAAGAAAAGAGATAGCGGCAAATCTAAGAAGGGGCAAAATTAAGATTTTACTCTCTTACCAAGTAGCCAAACACGATTATATTTTTATGAAGTGATAGCAATCGTTATTTATGAGGAATCCTACATGATGTTTTGATATTATTAATGGGTAATATAGATGTGAGTATTCAATCAAATTAAAATGTGTTATGTGAAGATAATATATACGATATGTGAGCGAATTTTGTTTTTTAATATATTTCAATGAGATTTTAACATAAATTATTACATCTCAACACTTACAATTAGATAATAATAAAAAAATAACACGGCAAAAATAATAATAAAAAAAAAAAAATCGAAAATGTATTAGCTATTATCTATTTGTTTATGTACAAAGTCCATAGCTAGAGTGGTATTATGATTTAAGTTTGAAAGCTGAATAAAGTGTATGACGGATTTGATTGGGAAGCGTAATATTTACACAATAAAAAAAATGCGTATAACTTAGTATTTGCAGCTTCTTCCACAATCAAGATTTAGATCCATTACAAAGATAGATGTAAATCAGTTATAATGATATTATATATATATATATATATATATATATTATATTATTATTTTACTGAACATTTAACTGAAATATAGTAAGTAACTCGATATATAACTGCTTACTCTTATGACCTTGTCAATGTCTCATGTTTTTGTTGTATATAATAGCTTTTAATAATTTTTGTTTATTTGATTGCATTTATTCGAACACGTCCTTGGTATTTTTTTATCTGTTAACTTATATTTACATATTTATAATTAACAATCGCTAATAATTATTCTAATGACATTTTTATAATGTGGCATAAATTGACCTTTGATTGCTCGATCGGGCGGTAATAACTCAATCCTCGTCTGACTGTGTGACGTTATAAGATGGTGTATAGCAGTGGTCTTCAACCGGAGTGTCGCGGCCCATTTTTGGGTCGCGTAAGCTTTAAAATTGGGTCGCAACATGTCTTTTTAAAATTAAAATAAAAATTATAAAATTATATCAGGTGAAAAAATATTTATTAAATTATTAAAAAAATATATTCCAACTACTATAGTGTAATTTTTTTTTATTCAGTTTTAATAGTGTTACTGCAAAGTATCAAGCAATTTTAGATTTTTTATAAAGCTTACGTGGATCGCGAAAAATATAGGCCTAATAAATTGGTCGCGAGTCCAAAAAGATTGAAGACCACTGGTGTATAGCATAAAAAATGTACAGCACTTTTATTTTTTTGGGAATGTATATTCATGTGTGAAAGAAACTAGCTTATGCAGCCATTTTTGTTGAATACATCATTTATGTCTAAAACTTTTTTATTACGATCATGTATTATATAAAATTTTTTAAGAAAAAGTAAATTATTCATATTAAAGTATTTTTTTATTTACTTCATATAAATCTTATATCAGCATACATATGTTATATATACTGCGTGATTTTTCTTTTTAAAGCATGTTCACCACATTTTATCCTTTTATAATGCTTGAATTTGAATACGTTTTTATGTACGATTTGAAACACGTATATGACTACATATGAATGAAATACGTATGTTTGCTACTTTTTATTAAAGTGATTTTTAGTTTTTTTTTCCTATTTATTTACCACAGTTTCTAACAAAATATTATAAAAGATAAGACTTTTTTTTTTGTTAAATTTGATGTCACATATTTATAATTAAACCAATAGTTTAAGAGATGTAAGCGTCTTAAGTTTAGAGTATCGGCGAGTAGTATCAGGGTCTTCGTAAAAACGTTCTAACCTTATTCTGCTGCTCGATAGGTATTTTTAAATGCTAATATATCTTAAACTACGGAATCAAAAATGTATTTATAAAAAAAAATGTATTTTGTTTCATAATACTATGTTACAAAAAGTGATTACCATTTAATTAAACTAAAAGATAATTAAAATATCATGTAGAAAGATAACAGAAAAAAAAATGTTTTTTTTATAAAAATGTAGATTAGATTCATTTTGCATAAACTAATTGAAATATATGAATTTCATATGGATGAATGTAAAACAAACATACTGACTAATTCACTTATTCGTAGTCGCATAGGGCAAAGATCACATATTACGTAGTACTTTAATGTATCTACATATAACATAGATATACCAAAATGAATATACATTAAATCAATTATTTAGTAACAAAATATGAGCATGTTTTAGTGGATAAACATTTCACACGGTTCAAATTCAAAGGAATCTAAGTTTTACAATGTTTTTGATCAATAAATATCGAATAAAAATATCATGATTAAGAATACATACCATTAAGTTTGTGCGATAGTTATATTACTAGTATTTTTGAAAAAAATGTATTTTTATTTTTTACTGCGGTTTATTTCTTATAATTTTGTTGTTCTTTTAGTCTTGGAGCAAAATGATGTGTTATTTTTCAGCAAATCCAGCTTACACTTTATAAGCTGTTAAACTCAGTGATAATATGACGTGCGTTTTATTCAAATTATCATATGCAGAAGAAATTATTATTATACTTTTGAAACGAAAAGCAACTGCGTTTGAATTTCGGGATCGAATATACAATAGTCTACATAAACGACGGACAAATAAAAAGATCTTTTAACGTTAAACTATGAGATACTTTATTAAAAAAAATAAATAAATAATATTAAATACTATACGCGTATTTGATCTAGTCAGTAAACAATAATTAGTACAAGTTGTTATTTGAAATTTATGTTTAACACACCAATGGAACTTCGGTACTGAAATAATGCTGACTGTATTTGTCGTCTAGAGATTTCTCCGAACTGTGTGGATAATCGAACGCTACATTCTCGTTTATTGTTTTGATTACTTGCGGGTCTTTTAATATGTTCCGACTGCCAACTCCGGCGATGATATGAATGACTGGTGAATTGATGCAATACTGAAAAAAAAACAAATAACAACAGCGATCAGTTGTTATTCTCGTCGCATCTCACGACGAACACCGAAACCGCCGCGCCGTCTCGGTGTCGAAAAGTCGGCGGTTGTCTCGCGCTACTTACTTCACTTAAAATGTTCTTGGTCGTTTCGGACAGCTCGTTGGACATAAACACTTGGGGTATCGAGAGTAATTTGTTGGCCAGTGGTTCCAGTGTCGTCAGTGTGTTGAGTTGAGTCTGTACCATGGTCAACGCGTTACTCACATCGTGGGACGATGGTATGTTTTTAGACTGCAGTAGTTCAATCAAATTTGAGTCCCATTCTCGTTGTGACGCGTATTTTTTGGCAATCTAAAACGTCGAGATTAAAATATTTCTCACACGCAAACACACACACACACACACACACACACACACACACACACACACACACACACACACACACACACACACACACACACATGCGCAAGTGCGAAAAAAATGTCTTTCGGTACCTCATCATCAATCGACAGGTATCTAGACAGTAACGTAGCGTTCATGTTGTTGTTCAGTATTAGTTTCTCGGTAGTCCATTCGATAAGGGTGCTTGGAACTCCGTTTAAAAGTGACAACGACACCAAAATACCTTCTGCTTCCAGTATCTGAGTCATGAGCAGAGCGACGGAACCGCCCCAAGACTCCCCGATCAGTGTCACCGCGTGGTGTTCGGTTATTTGTCTGAGTTTCTGAAAAATCGATACACACGTCGTTATTATACAATATGGTGCAATTTAGTACTAATGCAGTTAGTCTCGGCTAATAGTGGTCTAGGCGGCCGAGACAATATCGACGTCTGAACTACCTTGACAAGAACCTCGGCGACCGTCTTGATCGATTCAAACTTCGCGGGGTATCGGGCTTCGAACGTCGGGTATCCTAAATTGTTGTACAGAGTGTGCATTTCGCTCGGTCGGAAACCCGGCATCGCGAAAATCGGATACGCGCCTTTGGCATCGGCATACAGCACGCTCTTCGTGGCCACCTCTACGAATCCCGGTTCACTCACGACGTATTTGGAATTGGCCATCAACTCGTCGATGGTGCTCGGCAAAAACGTTTCGCTGTTCTCCAACAGCTGCTGTTCTTCCGAGTCTATTCAATCAAAAACACATATACACACATACACACGTGATCTACGCCACGTGATCGTGTCACCAGTGGAGAATTTGAGTTCGGGTTGAAAATGGAAACGCCCCGAGGCTCAAATGATAATATCTTGGAGGTAGTAGTAGATTTCATACCATATTACGGTTAACCTGTATTTTATACATAAAAATATCAACCTGTTATAGGGTATTTTTTTATGTTTTAATTTGTACACTAATATGCAATAGTGCGATATTATGTCGACAATAACAGAATTTATTTGAATATTGTATGAAAGATGTCTAACGAGCATTTAAAATTTTATAATTTTCTACACATTATTGGTCAACAAAATAGAAAATATGTTACGATAAAAAATTATTCATGTTTGTCATTGCTGGTATCTAAAATATATACTGTGTAACTGTTTTTTTAAATAATTTAATTGATAATAACGCACCCCCTTTGCCAAGTGATTGAACGAAATTTAGTCGGAAAATTTATATGAGTCTGTAGATCGACAATTTGGTAATTTATAAGAGACCTTTTAGCTGTGGTATTACAATTTCGTATTCCAAATTATTATTTGAGTAAAAAAAAAAAAAAGTAAAAATCGGATGACAATCGGATTTAAACATTTACGAAGAAATAATCAGTATTAAGTTTTCGAAAAAATTTAAAATGTCGAGGCAGTTATTTCATCCCGTGGGGCGCTTATATATCCCAATTCTCCACTGCTCGTCATTTAAACGAATATGCCATCATACTTGTTCGTTGCTTGGACACGTGTTCGGAGCACACCACTACGGCGTTGGACAGTGTTTCGGATTTTAACAGCAGACTGTCCAGGATGGGTATGATTTTCGCGATCTCGGGGCACGCGTTTTTCTGGCCCCACGACAGACACAACGCGTTATAACCCATGGATTTCAAACTCTCGCACGACTTTGCGCCGCCACAAAACAGACACGCGAACAACGGTTTTTGCTCGTATTTAGCGGTGGCTTGATTCGTAGCGTATTCCACGTTTTCGATCAGTTTTTCGTCCACCTTGAACAACGCAAACGGATATAACACTTTAAAACTCCGATTCTACAACAGCCGTAGAGGCTGACTACATCGAGGGTGCTGGGACTTACGGCGTTCACGAAGAAAATCGCGCCAAGCGGATACGTTGTTATTGAGCTTATTACTAGGCTGCAAGCCGATTCTTTGGTGTTTAGTTGGGATTGCGATACCAGTTGCACGGTGATGCCCTTGTAACGGTCCATAAAGATGTTGAATTTTCGGGAAATTTTTGGTGTGAGGGAATTGTTTTCTAAAGCCACGACTATTTTTAGGGCACCTCTCTGAGCTAACCATTCCACTAGATACAACCAATCATCAGATCTATTTCCTGGAAAAAAATTTAATAAACCAATAATTACTTGACTATTCGTTTTTTTATTATAATTTTTTTCAAATCGAAAAATATAATATTGTAATATAATAATGATGATATGTTACCAATGACGAAATACACTTTATCGGGTTGGCACTGAAATTGGTTCACTATGTTTCCGATATTGTTATCTTTTGACGTAGATATTACAACCCGTTTGAATTCGTTTTCCCGCGTTAAATTACTGTTAAACGATTTCATCGATTAAGTAATTAAGCTATAAATACATATCAGTCAATAATTAAAAGTTAAATTTCTCACTCTAGCGCGTCTAGCACTTGTACTCCTGTGCATCCTCCAGTCAATAAATAACGGTCAAACGGTTTAATCCTACCGCTCTGCAGTTCACGATCAATCGATTTTTGTAATGATTTTTTCGTTTCATCTCTTTCGTTGATTATTCTCTCCATACTGATCGAGTAGAACGAAATGCTCCACATAAATGACCACAGACCTTGTTTCGTTTAAAAGTATAAAAAATTCATTTTCGCAGAAATTAAAACACGTAATCAAACTCGTATTGTAAAGTGTGCCTACCCATTTTGTATTTCTTTTTCATATCGTTTTTGGTCAGTTGGAAAAAACGCCCGAATTCTGCAATTACTCGAATGGTGGCGTAGAAATCTTCTCCTTCGAGACAATTGATGATCACGTTCATTTTTTTATTGGCCATCAAAAATTTCACTTCGAAATTCTCACTGTTGTAGACTATTATGTTTGAATGTGGCAGCTGTAACACGTCGTGACAAAATAACAGTAACAACGTAAAACAATACGTATCATCGACACGGGCGCACATACCGACGGGAACGTTTTCTTCAGCAGCTCCATTTGTTTGGAATCCGACACGGTGACGAACAGTTGACATTTTTTCTCCAGACAAACGTGTATGGCGGCCCGACCAACGGCAGTCAGACCGGAGTGCACCAGCACCAAGTGTTCAGGGGTTACTTTGCTTATCTCAACCAGCATGTAGTACGCCTGTGATCCAGAGAAAAAACGTGTTGTAAACAACGTATAAAAATTATTACTGTCCGGACTCGGCCGTACAAATGCGTCGTCGCAGTTAATCCTAATTTTAACATCACTCCGCCGTGATACGCCCGATTTTCGTATTCCACGAATCACCCGTTTCGTCGTGAAAAACAAAACATTGGTATCAAAAAATACGTCTTAAACTTTTCTTCAATCCCATTATTCCAGAAGATCTAGCGAGAGAAATCGCTTTTTTCGTTTAAAACGTATAAATTATAAATTGATATTTTACTCATGAAGCTACGCTATTTTTCAGCACACGCAAAACATCAACTGTTCAAATTTCTTTTCAAATAGAAAAAAAATTATTGCTGAATACACATTATATCAAATACAAATTAGTGCCTATTCAAACTTCAAACAAGATAAAAATGTAATGCAATTGTTATTGTGCGTGTGAGCTTGAATTCAATGTAAAAATTATTTAATACACTAGTATTATTATGACACTACGTGCCTTTAAACATTTTAAAAATTAAACACCGATGAATAAGTACAGTAAATGAATGATCATATTTCGTAAATACGAACCATCGAATACGGCACCGGGATAGTCGACGCTTCTTCGAGTGACATATGTGCGGGCACCGTCCATGACAGTATCGGATCCACCGCGATGTCGACGATGGTAGACGCGGACGGCGCGACGCCCGTAACCATCCGGCCGTCGGACGTCAGCCCGGAGTACTCGATGGGTCCAAGTTCGTTGTACTTGACGTTTTTGTATTTAGTCTCGATGCTTATGTCTTGAGGGTTGAGTCCGATGTACTTTACGCTCACGTCTTTCAGCCTACAATCCAAACATGAGGGTAGGTGGAGTGTTAAACAACTGTCGTTTGTTTTGGTGAGAGTGTAATAAAAATCATCGCTAAACACGCGACAACCGCTCGTAAATTGCATGCACGAAAAACACAAGTGCCTCGTGACCAAAGTCAAAACAGTTATTTGTAATGAAACGAGTTCAGCAATTTATCATACTATCAGTTCTTTAAGCAACATGCAAGTTAAAAAGCATTATAAAACCAGTGGCGTATTTACGGGGGGTCCAGGGGTGTTGGACCCCACCCCCAGAAAAGAAAAGTAATGGAAAATAGAAGAAACATTATTTCATTAATAGAAGCTAGGTAGTTTATATGAATATCGTTTTATGAGGGTACAAAAACATTACAATCAAAAGACATCGCGATTCTGGTGCGACTGAAGTAGAAAATTTGGTGAGATTTGTGGCGATTTGTGAGATCGTGAATCTACGTGGCGTAATCATTATATCAAATATGTCTCGACATTTCGTGTATCAATAGATATTACTTAAATTTTAAATTTAGTAATTCCGTCACTGTGTTTTGTATACATACTTGATTTATCCAGAATACGACACTTTTAAATATGATTGAAAAATATAGCCTATTTTTTTTACAAGGTATAATATGTCAAGTCCTTGATGGCAAGAAATTAGCCATATATCAAAACATACGATAAATTACTATAATATAGATAAAGGGGAGACAAACAATTCATTAGTTTTTGCTTTTTAACTGTGATTTCAAAGTGTTAATTAAAAAGGTACTATGAATTTGATTGGAATTACTTTCGTATGAGCTTGTGGTTCTCACGTTAAAACTAATCTGAGAGAATTACGAGCAATGACGGCTTAGCTACAATATACTTAAATTTGATAATATTGATTTACAATTATATTTTATTAGTGATATGTAACTATATAAATTAAATTTACTGACGACGTGTTTGACAAATTGGCCAGAAGAGTTTTCTTCATTGATGTCTGAGTATTAATAACATTTATAAATTCAATTTCTTTAAACGTAACCCATTCGCCATTTATGTAAACATTCACCAATAGGTCTTTGGCTATTTGTTTTGAATAAATTGGATTAGTTGTGCTAAAACTAGGAGAAAAATTATCCAACAAAAAGAAGAACCTGTGGAAACAACATTTGAGTATTACAAACTATATTAAAATAATTACAGTTCACAATTATCTTACCGAATATTTTTTATTTCACTCATTTTTTTCACTAATGGTATTATGCCTTCAGGTGGTTGAATTTTAGAAACTATATAAATTGTTTTATTCAATGATTTTAGACTTGTTAATAAATTATAGAATTGATCTATACAATTTATATTTTCCATAGTCAATCTGTGTATGATAACGTCATTACTGACTTTTAAATTCTGTGAAAAAAAAGTTTCATTATTTAAACCTCTTATTTTTTGAAAACTATACGCTTTCTTTTAATTTGTATACTTCATTATGTAATTTTCATTTACATATATACTTCAATAATTTAATAAATGATTTATTAAAATATAAATAAATAAATAAATATATATATATATATATATATATATATATATATATATATATATATATATATATATATATATATATATATATATATATATATATGTGCATATAAAACAGTTATTAAAAATAATTGTACACTACACAATATTATGTATTTATAATATAAATGAATATTATCATTTATCATGCTTAGAAATTTAATACAGTTGAATTTTTTATTTTTTTTTTAATTAGAACTAATTTTCTTATTTCGTAGGGAGTTGTTTATAAAATCACTATTTTTTCCTAAAATATCTTACATCTACCACAAATAAAGATTTGACGTAAAAATCAATTAGAATTTAGGAATTTAATTTTTTGCAGTTAACCACTCATAATGATTGATAAATGTATATTATAACATTACCTTTTTCACTAAAGACAAATAGATTTCATCGAATTTTTGCTGTAGTACTACTGTATAATCATTACAATCGGACAAAGGACCACTTGAAAACACAATTAGGTGAACACAGTGTTTATTCGTCATCAGTGAAATTGTGTAGGATAGTTTTTCATATCGAGTCAACGCAATATATTTCGAATTATCTGAACCATTTTTTAGGCTGTCCAATTCTACGTCTACGTTTATCAACTTCACATCAAAACCCTTAAAAAAAATTTGTTTGAATTTTGTATGGTCATTATATATATATATATATATATATGCACGTTATACTTTAGTATTCAAAATGTGTTCGACAACATTTTTCATAGTGCCATCTTGGTTTGAATTTACGGGGCACAATAAAACGTTTTCAAAATCGTCACGATGCTTGTACTCGAGCACTATGTCCATACACATGTCGATAAAGTCAATTGGTTTCTGAAACATCATATATTATGTACAATGAGTCATAGCACGTATTAACCGACTGATCAATTCTGTAAATAATTATTACTCACGGTAAAACTGGGCCTTTCTAAATAGACCATACCCTGTTCATAGAATTTAAAAGTAGTTTTCGCCACCGGATCCAGCGGAAGCGTATCGAACCGATCGAAAGAAACCGTCACACCATCACTGATCACTTCGTTCGTAAATATGTTATATTGCACGGTCAAATCTGCACGAAACACACAAGGGAAGTCTTTTTTCTAACAAGGGCACTATTGGTTATAATATGATAGTGATCCCATAGTAGTAGTCTATTCAAATCGTTACCTAACCCTATATCTCTTTATGAGAAACAAAATATCCTAAACTTCACATACTTTTATTCACCGGTTAAATATTTACAAGATGTATTTTTCACTACTGCAAAGAAAATTTAAATTTGTATTTTAGTTTTTAATGTTTTTTCATATAAAATGTATAAGAATAATATAATATCATTTTTATTGAAAAATAACTTTTTAACTGTTTTATCTATGATATTTTTTTAAATTTTAAGAGATCTTAAATGATAATCAATACTTATTACACAGTGTTTATAGAGAATACTTTTTTTCGAAAATGTTATTTTTTTATTTTTATTATTAGATCAATAGTTAAAAATATATATCTATGTATAATTTAAGTGTTTTAATTTTAACTCATAGATTCCTAATTAGCAAAGATCCAACACCCTATGGCATATGCACCAAATGATTAGCTGATCTAACAACGTAACACATAATACAAGAGTCCGCCATTTCAAAGTATATGTCACATCTTACAATTATCAAATTGGAAGAAACCCTCAACAAAAACCACACTACAAAATAAAAAAAAAATGCATTTTAAATTTAGAATAGCGTAGAGTGTAAGCGATCCCCGTAAAAATGATCAGTTACTATTCCACCGCTTTAAAACTTCATACGTTTATATATAAGTGAAAGAATAGCAATTTAATTACAAAATATCTAAAAAAAAAAAAACATTATTTTTATAATATGATGTTGAAAGTAGTAGATTCACAAATCAATCATAAACTATAAAATAAATATGTTATATAAGTATAATTATTTTAATTATGATTAAGTGTCATAAATATATTCTTTATTATTTATTGAATCTTTATATTAGTATTTATGAGAAGTTAATTACAAAGATACGAAATTATCCCGGATATTCGAAAGTTAATTATAATAATTAGCTCAATATATATATATATATATAGTTAAAGCATTTTAATAAAATAACAGAATTCGCAGACTTATATGATTTAAATTAATATTAATTTGTATCAATTACAAGCAACCTCCTTATTCAAATAATTGTATCACTCAAAAACCTGGATTTCAAATTTTCCCCAGCCCGGTAAGAAGGTGTGAATCTTACTATTAGATCGGTCACCACGTGGGTAACTACCCTATTTATAATGGATTACCTTTTGGTTCTGAACTGTTTTTTATTGCTGTTGGGTCGATTCGTATTTCTTGGATTGAAACCGGGATCACGAGTTCGCCCCGCTTTTCCATTTGGTAGATCATCGGCAACTGCAACACCGCGTCTAAGTAATGTGCCCAGTTGTCGTTCCATGACACGGTGGATTGCAACTCTGCAAAAAATCGTTGAAAACGTGCCCTGATAGTTCGTATAATACCTATACAACATACCAGGGGCGTAGCCAAGGGGGAATGGGAGGGGTATCAGGTCACAACCCCCCATGATTTTTTTGAAAACCCTTTAAAAATGGCAGAAATATTTTTCAAGATTGAAAAACTTTAAACTTGATACTGACATTTTTTTAAAGTTTTTGATCAAAAAAAAAATCTATCATCAAAACAATTAAACTTGCCATCAAATATTCCGTTAATAAAAGTTTTGATTATATTTTATATAATATGTATTACTGTATTAGTATAATTATATACGTTGATAAAATATAAAGCTTTAATTGTATAAAAATTATCTTGGTTTCCGGGCATTTCATTTTTAATTAATTTTATATTATATACTAGTACCTACTTATACACACAAAAAAAATATACTTTAGCAACTAAGTCTGTATTTTGTAAATGATTTTTCCAGCTATCATGTTCCCTACTTGAGTTTTCTTAAAAGATAAAAAAATTAATTAAAAAAATAGACTAAAATATTATAAAACTAATTATAAATCTTTATATTTGTAAATATAGTACCTATAATGTCAATGCTTAAGTTATTTATTTTTTATACATTTGATTAAAAAAATGTCTGATTTATAGAGTAATGCTAACCTTTTAGGAATTAATATAAATATAGGTAAGTTTACTAACGAATTTTGCAAACCCCCCCCATGAGAAAATCCTGGCTACGCACCTGCAACATACTCCCTTTCTCGGGTGTTAGTCAGTGCTACGTTAAAAAAGGCTAAGAGAGTAGCAATTTTTTGAACGCAAATCAAAAAATAGTTCTGTAGTTTTCTAGTTCGGAATAATTTTTGAAAAATAATTATAAGTTATTAATTAAGAACAATGATACAATAATAATACAAACATATTTTAAATTACTAGTGAAACGTAAAATGTATTGATTTTACAATAATGCGTATTTTTTCCCCTACATATAAACACTTTTCTGGCTATAGAATTGGTTCAAAAGTTTTGTTAATTTGCGTTCGTTCGAAAAAATTCTCAAAATTTCTGAGTAACTTCAAGAAAGATTTAGGGAGCACATTATTCGTTTACACAGCTATAGTGGAAAGTTATATTATGTTTATAAATGTATAAGTTAACGTGTGTATGAGTGCGTACTGTCTTGAAAGATGTCGATGCGTTTGGTCGTCTTGTAACTGTCCCCGACGCCGTAGCCGAACTGTTCGAAATTAGAGTAGACTTCGTCGTGGTTGAGCGACACGACTAGGTTGTCATCGTAGTTTTCCCTGAACGCGGTCAAGTTTTTCTTGAACTTCAATTGATCGAACACAAATATATTGCCTGACAATATGATTTTGTTGTTCAAACACAGCTCGAATCGCCCGGTTCCGGCTTGTATCGCTGCGCACAAATCAGCGGATTCTAGAAAAAAAATAAAAATATCCTGATCGATAGGTAAATCACTGAGTTATTCCTCGAACACGGTCGTCTCCTAGAAGGACAGGCCTAATCACGTTTCTGGATAAATGTGAACATTTACTCATAAACAGAACATTGTATTTCGATTTGCATACAGTGTGGTTGTGGTTTATGCATGTACAGTGTAATAATATTATTTTTAAGTAAACTTTAAATCAAAACAACACTATGAAAACGTAAATTTTTACCGTCCTCAATAGAAACTAAAGTCATTTCATACGTACGGATTTTGTTTATCACCACGTGTTGATGGTAAAAAATATCTTGAAATATAACTGGTAAATTAACGTTGGTTTCGTTTAGCAATTGAATGAATGATTCCCACGTGTAATACTAGAAAAAAAAAATAAGTAGGATGTTATTATTAGGTATAAAAATTATTTTTTATAACAATATTTTAAACTTTTTTGTAACTACAAATAAGTATGAATAATAAGCATTCTCGGTGCATTAATGCCACTGCTGCAACAATAACATTGCTGCTGTATTTGAACTAATTACATATTTTTTATCAAATACAATATTTGTTAGTGAATACAAGAACAAATGTTTCGCCAAGAGATCCCAGGTTTTCAATTACAATAGATTATACATTTTTTTCACCTACATCGTCGATGGCAAATTAATAATAGAACGCGAAAAATGTAAGAATCATATGGATTTCATCGGTAAATCGTACATTTATACGATGTAGAAATGTACATTATTACATGTATTTTGTATTTTGAAATTTATCTCACTTGACGAATATAATTTATAAAATTATAAGAACACGTTTTACAATTTCGTTTTTATTGATGATTTCCAAAAAAACAAATGGAATTGTAGACTGGCTAAAGACATTTAATCTACCGCTATTTTAACCTTGGTGCATTTCAAAACTATATAGAAGCACTCTTAACGACGGCCAAGAAACGATAAAAAGTGGATGCTGTATACGGTAATACAAAAGTCACATCAAACAATTCGTCAAGTACTAAAATAATAAGATTTATTTAATTTTTTTATTTGTATATAGTATTAGTAAAATTGTTGCAACGAAAACATTTATTTTAATTTTTCAATATTTTGACACGTGCCAAAGAGGAGAAAAAAAACGTTTGGCTTTAAGATCAGAATACTATGCCATCAAATGTACGTTTTTTCCTGATTAATCACAACTAATTACTGATTTTAGTGATTTTAGTTTGGTATAATTTATTTCGTCGTATTCTTTTTGTTAATATTAAAGGACTGAACCATAAATACGTATTTGTTTTATAACTATAAGATAATTTATTCGAATAATACAGAAAACGGGAAATAGGCACCTATTATATGGGTACTCGCAGTGATAAAAATATTTATTAAAAATTCGTATTTACCAATAAAGCTGAAAGAGGAAGAACGTGACGGCCGAGTATTTCGTATTCCTCTATTGAACTATTTGTAACCGGCGATAGTGAAATGAATCTTTCTCCTTTGTTCTTTTTTATCTGCAATTATCATTGACTTATTGGTATTCTCAATCATAATACATGCGATGTTTTTATTTCATATCAATATAGACGAATTGTGTTGATACGTACCAGTACTGATACATCAATTACTGACCATTCTTCTTCGTGGTTCCATGACAACAATGTATGTAATGGTGGAGTCCCACTAGAAACTGGGTAGCTAACCGGATTGTATAGCATTTCAATATTTGGATTCAAACCACTGCAGTACATTCTATAAAAGATAACGATTCGATTTTTCTAAAATTAATCTCGTCCATTTTTCTCCGCCATTATCAGTACTCACGGACGAAACACAAATTTACACTTAAAATTATATCGAGAATTTTAGTTTTTGTGTTCACTTACTTCCCGATAGCTGTCAGTAAATATCTCACAGAATCTCCAAATATTCTCTGAGTCAACGGTATGTTGACCATGTCACGTAAAGATCTTTTGAGTATGGCCTGTAGAAGCCCGTGCGGCGCGATTTCGATGACGACCGCGTTTTTCGGTATGTGCACGCACGTTTCTTCGAACAAAACGGGGCTCAACAGATTGTTGGTGTGGTACATTGCCGATGAGTAACGTGCCAAATCCGAATCCCATTCCGATTCGGGTATAGAAGAGCTCAACCATCGCGATGACCTTTTTTTCGGGTTCGGTATGATCTAAATAAATGTCGAACAATTCGTTGAAAACATCAAACCCGTCCGCGGGGTAAGGGGAGCACAACACGTACGCCGCACGTACCTCTTTCAAATATTTGAGCAGAGTCGGAGCGGCCGGCTGTATGTACCGACTGTGGAACGAGATGTTGGCGACGTTCACGGCTTTTGCGAACACGCCATCCGATTTGAGTTTGTCCACGAATTCCAACACGCTTTTGGTGGGCCCGGATATGGTACAGCTTTCCGCCGAGTTGTGACAAGCCACGTCCACGTCGTGCGGTAGTCTGCCCTTGATGGCTTTATAACTGATACCGACAGCGGCCATCATGCCGTCCGGCAGTTGCGTCTCCACGGACGCTCGGCCCCGGGCGTAAGCGGCCAAAATCATTTCCTCCGCGGTAAAACAACCGTCTGCGTACGCACAGGCCAACTCTCCCACGGAGTGTCCGATCATGCCGTCCGGTTCGATATCCAGCGCTCTTAGAATGTCCACCAGACCGATCTATCGTGAACGTGCAATTAAAAATCGATATTATTGTCGGCGTAAACACATCGCCCAATGCGGTGCCGCCAAAAAGCGCCATTTCCGCCTTTTTACTCGAGAAAAACGCAACGCGTTCGCGCCTCAAAATTAGAACACGATCACGACACACCTTTTCCCGTTTTTACCTGAAAAAAAAGCAACACGATTTCGCTCCAAAGTGTCGATCTTGTACTCCATTGATTTGGCATACAAATCGATTACGTGGGCCAGTTTATACGAAATACAATTTTTATCAATTAATCAGTAATTCTGTAATTGCATTTGTACAAATCGATAGTGTGTAAAATCGCAATTTTAGAGCGTAATCATGTCGCGTTTTTCTAAAGCAAAAAAGATGATAATGGCGCATTTATGTTACAGCTGTCCAACAAACGTCGGACCTGGTAGCTGGTGTGAATCATTATATTTGTTTCGAGATACGATGGCGTTTTCTATGCGGCGTTTCACAAACCTGGATGGCAGATATTCCGACGAACGAGTTAAGTATGTTGTCGAACAAATTCGAATCGAGGCTCGTAATGATGTTCACGATGTCAATACCCTTTGGTTTCAAAACCGCGTCACACTTTTCGATGGCCTGGGCGAATATCGGGATGCGTAAGAGTTGCGTGCCCATGCCGAGCCACTGTGATCCCATACCGGAAAACACAAACCAAACCGGTGGTTTTTCGTTCGTGATGGGCTGGAGAGAAAACACACGGAATATTGATCTTTGTGCGCAACAAGTCTAATTCAGAATCGAATATAGTCGCGTCGGTTACTTACAAATACGTCTTTTTCTCTCCACGGGCCTGGTGTCGGTATAATGAAGAAACTCCTAGAGAAATGTGCACTGATGTTTTTGGAAAATACTTTATGCAACAGTGCCGCGTATTCTTCGTCGACGTTGTAGCTTTCGATCTAAAACACAGTTTCGTGACACATTTTTATCGAGTCATTCAAGTATTAGAAACAGCAAATAAAACTCACCAATTTTATTGTTTGTCTGACTCCAGCATCATTTCGTCCTGAAACTAAAATTAACCTTGGTAAATCGTCATCGAACATTTCATCTTTTGCGTAAATCTTCTTCTTGGGTTTGTTATGTCTTTTTAAAATAATATGACCATAATTTCCGGTTCTGCCGAAAATATTCAATCCTATTATATCACCATTTAAAGGAATCTTTTCAGTGACAACCTGTATGAAAAAATAAATAATATTTTAATAATTTTCTTAACATACGCACCAATAACTATACGCAATACACGACGTCGAATCAATTATAAAAATTGTTTAATCATTCAAAGTTTAAAAAACTATTTTCATCGTTATTAGTGTTTTCCTAAATCATTTAAGCTTTAATAGTTCAAAAACGATGTATCGAATTCTCGGTCTCTTTCTAGGAAATAATTTATTATATGTTCTTGAAAAATCGCGGTCATCTGGTGGGATACACTTATGAATGAACTTTTTTTTTTTTTAACAAACGATAACGGCATCGAGAACGAATGCTAAAAACAGTTCCCTCGACGTCATCGGTTCAAATACGAAAAAAAAGCTTTGATAGCGTATAATTTTTCGACACCATCATATTTATTAATTAGTAATGAATAATTATGTAAATTATTTCACAAGTGTATAGTGTTATTCATATTTACTTTATCGATTATTTTTATTAAGTAGGTACGTATTAGATAAAATATTTAATATTTGTTCGTGGATGTTAGAAATTGAAACTAGTAATAATGTTAATTTGTGTTGTATTTAAAATGACCTTAATTATTAACGTTGAAATAATAAATGTGAAAGATACAAATAAATATACAAATTACCATGAAAAAAAAAAAAAAAGAATTAAATGTATGGGTTCATAACAGCATAAAAATAATTAACTTTAAATGAATCACCTGTATTTTTCCAGATGTAATCGCATTTGATCCACTATTTGGTTTAGTATAATTTATGTTAGGAGGTATAAAACCAGTGTCCATGGCAATAATTGCCTTAACAATCGAAACGAGTCCCGCTGAAGCGTCAGTGTGACCTACATTACTTTTTATAGAACCAATTTTTAAGGGTTCTTTTCTAGAAGGAGGACAAAATACTTCTTTGATTATATCCAATTCCATTGCGTCTACATTCTGAAATAAAATCATACGAATAAATAATATATTCTCGTGTATTTTAATTCAAAGTTTATTTATTTATTTTTGTATGCCTATTTTCAATGGATTTTCCAGTTACTCGAAATATTAAATAATTTATAAGTTAAACTATTCATAAACAAAATTTAGATGAAAATAGTGTGTGTATAACAATTATCAAGTCACGAAATATACTAATTAAGAAAACCCGTTTAAAAATCTAAAAGTAATTATAACCAATGCTATATCAATTTTTTTCGTGTTTTCACCTTGATTGCACATCCATCTGCTTCTATGTACGCCACCTTGGCGGGATCGACACCTGCTTCTTCGTATGCCTCCATAATAATTTTTTTATAATGTTCAGTCGAGTAATTGGTGAATACCCCTCTGAGCTCTCCATACTGTTCCATTTTCACACTTAATACCGTACCGTACGACCGTTTTGCGTCCAAAGAATTTTGTAGCAAAATAGCTACGCACGATTCGGATCTGTTGAAGCCTTCGGCTAAAAATGAGTTACCGTTGAATCTTCATTCGTTTTTATTTGCTCGAGAAGTATAAATATTACATACCATTGTCGCTAAACGACCGTGTCTCAATCCCGTCGGTTAAAACTCCTAGACCTTTCAGTTGAAGAGATAAATTGGGTCGTTGTACTAAATTACAGCCACCTATTATCGCAGTTCTGATGTGACCCTTTTCGATCATGTGTTTGGCCATCACTATAGCATCTGCTCCGCCGGTGAACGAAGAAAATATTGTGAAACTAGGTCCTGAAAACATTCGATCGCATTAATGACCTAAATTAATGATTATTCAAAATTTTAATTTTTCTTCGTAATGTGTGTTTAATAAACTTATGAGTGTCGATCATTAAACAGCAAAAAAGTTTAGAAGTTACGTACTGAGTGTTTTGGATATATTTAACAAATTCAATAATTCGTGTTCTATTCATTATTTTTAACGACTTTTTATTAGAAAATATCGATCATGAACAACAATTTAATGAAAAATCATTTTTTTTTATCTACTTAAATTAGTAAGTAAGTAAATTCCTTAAGCTATTGGTTCAATTACACAAATTTAAACACAAAAATGTTAAAAAAAAAAAAAAAACTATTGTTTTTCACTATATAATTTTACACGTTAATTTCGATAGCAGTATACTCGTCACTTTCTTATCAAATCGCAGTTTACCTTTACGACTTTAGCCTGTAGTTCATAATACCTAGAACCTACGTAATTATTTGGTCTCAACCCAACAAAAATTTTACCATGAATAAAAACTCAGAAGCAACTTTGCCAAAGAAATAAAGAATTAAGGTCGAACAAAAAACCCCTCTTTACATCTTCTTTTTTGCCAAAAATTGAGGAAAACGAAACCAAAATATTCATAAGTCCAAACCGGTTCTCTGTTCTTGCTTACGTGATGTCGTCGACTAGAACTCACTTCCTAACAATGTTCAAAATCGCCATACCGACATTACGCCAAAATTACCACCAGTGTACATAAAAAATCTCCATTTTAATTTCTAACCTGATATCCATACTTGACTCTAACTTGAATCTGAATCTCTCTTCAATACAAAAATATTAGTTGAAAGCTACAACCTTTTGGACGGTCTCTTATTGCTCATTATTATCTAATTGTAATTTTCAAACTATTAATATATAGTATAATCTATGATGAATATTGACGTTGATATTTTTGTTTTTTACGTCTAATAATAATTTATATGATTGTCGAGATGAATAGTGCATACTGAAATCCTTTTAAAAAAAAACCAAAAATTTAAAATATACGTTGATAAAAATAGCTAACAGATTATTGTTCTTTTAAAAGAAAAAAGTCATCCTATAAGTGTTTTAAATAGTAAATTTATGATAAATGTGTAAATATCCGTGAGACCACTCTGTATGTATGAACTCACCGTTCAAATTGAGTACATAAGATAGTCTGTTAGCTTGCATAGCCTTGTTATGACCGAGTATAGCAAAACCCGATTTTGCTTCATCAAACATGGCGATTGTATCAGTTTCACTGCCCGAAGAGCACGTGAATACTGCCGTGTTCGTGTCGTATAAATCCCCTGGGTTGATACCTTCAAAAAATAGGTTTGTATAAGTACACTACAATGTAGTAGATCGAATAAAATTTATGATTATTCAACATGTAATATATCCTTATACGCGCAGTGTGTTCATATGATAAAGGTAACACGAAATATTTTGAACGTATGATTTTATATTTAATTTGAATTTATTTTACTGCATATATTAGTAGCATTTAAAAAAAAGTTCTCTACCCTTGTGCAAAAAAATGTTTTTTTTTTACTGTCGCATTTAATTGGGTTAAAATTTGATTTACATTCACTTTTTTTTTTTTTTTAACAATTTTGAATTAAATTTGTTTAGTTCTATTTTGAAAATTGACCGATTGAAATAAAATTAAAGTTTTCATTTATAAAATTTGTACTTATCGTATATTTCAATAGGCAATATAGTTTCATGGATGTAATAACAAAAAATTTTGATTTTACAATACATACATTGAATAATTAAATAATAAAAAAATTAATTGAAATCACATAATGTTTGTAAAATGTTTATGTTTGATTTATTAATTTACTATATTATTCCATGTACGATATATTTGAATCGATAACTCAGTGAAAATAATGTAAATATTTTGTATAGTATACTTAATTTTTTTTTTTTTTTTCAATTGTACGAAATCATATGAAAATTTGTAAAACATATGGGTACAGTGTAGACTATAGAAAAAATCGAAACTTTAACTCGCTCTCAATCAATCAATTTTTAAGATCAAACAAAATTTTAAAAGTCAACGTTGTTTAAAAATATTTACATAAGTCAAATTTGAACTCAAAAAAAAGTGTTGCAATCCAAAAAATGTTTTGTATTGTTGCGTAAACGCAATCATTTTTTTTTTTGTCAAAAACAAATGTTATCTAAATTCTTAATGCAATAAAAAAAAATTCGAATTTTATACAAGATAATGCGTTTGAAATATTTCGTGATACGTTTTGTTATTGAACACACTGTATATACCAATATTAATGTTGACTAAAACATTTATTTTCTTAATATATTAGATAAAATTACAGTTAAAATTAAATATAATCAAAATCAATACATATATACGTATATATGAATAACACACCATATTTAATATGATAATTTTATGAAAATAGAATTATTAAGAAAAATATTCTTTTGGTAAATTTGTTTTGTTACAACACTTACAACTAATAATTGAATAGGTAGATACACAATATTCCATTGTACATTGAATGTTAGTAGATATAAACGCATAAAATTCATATTATGTGTATTTTTTTCATCGTGGTACGTTATATCATATTCTTACCTGCATCGACAATAGCTTCCACGGATCTCTCCAAGTTTAACTTGATCACAGTTTCTGAACACTCGCATAGCTTTCCGTGCATGTTAAAAAACACATTGTCGAATCGATTAATAGACTTTACTTTGCCTACTCCAGACGTTACTCCGTATTCATCTAAACACAACATTTCAACAAGATAGTTTTTAATTATTAAAGCAATAGTAAAATTTCAAGTTTTTTTTTGTTTTTTGTTTTTTTTTAATGGAATTTAGCGCTCGTTTACAGCTAAAATTGATATTTTGGTTTATCTTTATAATGTAATACGATTTATTTCTTCAGAATTCCGAGACACTTTTTTATTCTAGCTACTATTTAATATATACATTCGTTTATACGCCTATGATTTGCATTACGAGGCTCGTAAGATGTTACCACCCACTTAACTACTTCTCGCTATCTAATAAATTTAAACCGAATAATTCGTATTAGTTACCGATCTAAAGTAATTAATAAATAATAATTATCGTTAAAATTGCTCTAAAAAATGATCTATTGAACTGAAACGCTTAAACATTATTTCATGAACACACGTGTCGAAAAAATTATGAAATATTTAATCTTTAACTCGAGTTATCACATGTTTTCTAGTAACGAACTCGTAAAATGAAATATATTATCTTAATATATTATTATTATCAATAGTGAAAATAATACTTAAAACGGGTAAGAAAATACAATAATTAATATGCATACTTTACAGAGAAAATTACAAAACGTAAAACCGAATTTTCATAAAAACGATGATTAGGAAATTAATATTTTCATATAAATAAAATCAGTTGCCAAAATGCATACATTAAATATATATTCATATTTTTTTAATAGATGAAGACTTTTTGGGAATGGATGGTGTCGAATATTAATTAGGCGTTGTAATTTTTTACCACATTTATTGACATATTTTTCTAAATGTTTTTGATAGGTGCCTACGTATTTGCATTTTAAAATTAAAAATTTTAAAGTTCACAAAAAAGTTTTAATATTATTCTATGGTAGCATCGAATATTTGTATAGCGATCATTGACTATAAAATATATAATATAGTAGGTATTGAAAGTAGTGTATGTTGTGTTTCCATCGTATTGCACCAGAAAAAGAGTACGTACGAAAACGAAATAAAGATATGTTATGAAATTTGGATATTGGTAACAACAAACAAATGTTATATTCTACATTTCAATCCGTAACTTGAAGATTATTGTAATGATATTGTTCCACCTGTGTTTTCAACGAAATCATATTTGTGTCTAATGTATATCTCACCTAGTGGCCACCTTCTTGAATCTAACGTAATTCCATTTTGTTTATTAAAAAGTAGAGTTTTCAATTCTTCCACATTGTCACTTTCGGGAAATACACCAGCAATGCCAGAAATGACGACTTCCACTTTATTTGCTTCGGCCATTTGAAACAACCGACTAATTAACTAAATGTATAAGATGTTTAATATTTTTTTAAAAAAAAATCACCGATGACTGTCATTTATTTGATCGCAATGGAAAATCTAACAGCAGATATGACAAGAACAACGAAATTATAATGAGAAGAATATGTCAACTCGTACAAATTTCTTTGGCTTAAAGATAATACATGTTAATTTTATTCGTATTTATATAGCGTGACATAATCAATATTCAACGTGCAATAATTAATTGCAATCGAAGTACAAATTCATGATTAGTCAACTGGCGTTTCCGTTGTCGAAAACCGTCTTGTTCACTTACTAATTAAATGCGGAGTTGAATCATGTATACATATTATATATTATTTACAAAACTAATTTTTTCAATAATGCGTTAATTTTTTTCATATGTTCTGAGCTGTTACGATTATAATTCGGATAATAGAGAAAATGATATTTTTTTCTAATACGCGATTCGAAAAATAATAATTTAACATTATAATATACAACAGTGTGTAAATAATAAGAAAAAATTTTATTTCAGCTTTAAAAATATATTTTATTGTTACTAAAATTATCATTTTTTTTTCGTTTTAGTGAATACAACTTGACGATAATACCTATATTAATTTTATTGAATATAGACTATAATAGTTGTAATAACTTTACACGAGTAGGTAACATTCAAATACACTGTCAATGAAATATATGCGATTATAATATGGTTGGTAATTTGACTTCATATACATTGTAATAATATATTAAACATGATTTCATGTTTGGTAATTATAACTTAGGTACAAACAGCTTGATTTTCTTACAGTCCAACACAATATTTTCGTGTATGTGTTGTGATTTATGGTTCAAGGCTATAATTGTATGATAGTCTTTTGACTTTGTAATAACATGCCTTATGCATTGAAAATCACGACAAAAAGGAACCGAGAACATATTAAAATATCAGGTTTTAGACTCGTAAACCGTTAGAAATAGTCAAAATGTTAAAAGTTCGATTTTAATCAAAACGCTAAGAAGTCGTCGATTAAAGTTCGAAATTTAAAATATCATCAAACGATTGAAAACATCAAGTTCTTCACGTATTCATAATGCCCATAAAATAATTGTCTGAAAACTTGAAATCGTGTTATGATTAATAATTATTTAATTATGTATTTATTTTCATCGTCATTATTAATAATAAAAACTACGATACTACTCGTATAAAAATAATACAATAGCAAACTACACATTTCAGAAAAAAAATATTTTCCACGATGGGTTCATTTATAAATTATTATATAATTATAAATCATATTTAAATGAAGCCATAAATATTATAATGAATTATGTACATACATAGTGATTATTTCATTATGATACACTCATCTTCTTGGTCAATTTCTGGTATTCGAAATTTTTTTCTCAGAATTCATGGAATTTTGAATACTGAATTATGTCAAAATTTTATATTTTTTATTATTACTTTTCTTGGTAATAATTCGAGACTTTTCTTAAATGGCAACTCCAATTTATTTTTACTGAATAAATTATAAAAATAAAAAAATAAACATAAATAAATGTTCTTATATTGTTTTTAGTTAGCTCTATTTTTAAATTAGTTACAGCTATTTTATCATAACACTAAATTGAATGTCAATTTGATCGTACATCATTTTTACGGCGATGCTAAATTAACTTATCACCAATCGCCATATTGTATGGTTACAACTAAATTTAATGAACTTCATCATGATTTTTATAATTTCCCAATTATTAAAAATGAATGACAAATGTCAATCATGGTAACGATATCTCCTCTTTAATCCATATAAGTATAATGTTTGAAGGTATATTTAAAAGAAACGAATAATCAGAAATTAAAATTTTCCAAGTGGCTTTTTTTTTTTTTTTTTGTATAATCCCGCCAAAATAATTATAGGTTACCATTTAAGAAAAGTATAAAACTTGAAATATTACCCACATAAAGAATAATCAAAATCGAAAGTTTTTGCCAATGTGTAATATTCTTAATTCCCAAATTTCGAATGTTTAAATACCTAAAATCGACCGAGAAAATGAGTGTTCAATTAATGAATAATAAAAGGATTATCACTATCCTATATATATATACCGTGTGTCCGCGGAAACAGGGTACACTTTACCACTCATTACCCTGTACATATTTTTCAATTCTGTTTTCAGGACATTAAATTAGACTGTTGGATCTTTAATTTCGATGACTTACAATATTTTTTACTCACGTATTTTGCGCATGCGCAACACAACTTCACTTTTTTTAAATGGCAACCCCTATTTTGAATATCATTTTCGAATTAATAGATTTTTTTAAAGTAATTTTGATCTAACAACTACTACTCTCAATCCAATATTGACCGAATGAGAGCGATTTAAAATTTAAAAAAAAAACATTTAAAAAAATTATTTTGCTAACATTTATTTTTTAATTTTAATTTTATTATTTTAAACTCTACTACACATTTTTTATTTACAATTCAATTTACAAAAATCACTAACATAAGTTACTCGATAAATTGTTCGAAAGTCCCTCCATTATTTAAAACGCATGCTTCAAATCGACGTGAACATTCACGATTAGTTGCTGACAGTATTTGATTTTCAGTCAAGAGGTTACACGCGTGTGTAATTTTATTTTTTAAGTCTTGAATATTGATTGGAGGATCAGTATACAAACCAGACTTTGTGCAACATTTACGTATAACAGACCCAGAAAAAGATTACATTTTATTTCTTGGTTTACGGTGGCGTCTGAGGATGATCCATTATTAATTAATCATATTTTATGGACTGATGAAAGTAAATTTACTAATAATGGAGTATTAAACAAGCAAAATAATCGTTATTGGTCGAATGAAAATCCTCAGTGGGCTGTTCCTACAAACTTTCAAACATGTTGGGGTACAAACGTATGGATTGGTATGATTGGTGGAAAGTTACTAGGGCCTCATTTCTACGACGGAACTTTAACGGGAAGAAGATATTTAGATTTTTTGCGTGATGATTTGCCACCTTTTTTTAGATGATTTACCCTTAGATACACGCAGAAACATGTACTATCAACAAGATGGGGCACCTGCTCATAATTCACGAATTGTACAAGAATTTTTAAAAATAAAATTTGGTGAAAAATTTATTGCAACACACGGACCAGTAGAGTGGCCTCCAAGGTCACCTGACTTTACACCGTTAGATTTTTTTTTGTGGGGACATTTGAAAAATGCTGTGTATACTGATCCTCCAATCAACATTCAAGACTTAAAAAATAAAATTACACACGCGTGTAACCTCTTGACTGAAAATCAAATACTGTCAGCAACTAATCGTGAATGTTCACGTCGATTTGAAGCATGCGTTTTAAATAATGGAGGGACTTTCGAACAATTTATCGAGTAACTTATGTTAGTGATTTTTGTAAATTGAATTGTAAATAAAAAATGTGTAGTAGAGTTTAAAATAATAAAATTAAAATTAAAAAATAAATGTTAACAAAATAATTTTTTTAAATGTTTTTTTTTTAAATTTTAAATCGCTCTCATTCGGTCAATATTGGATTGAGAGTAGTAGTTGTTAGATCAAAATTACTTTAAAAAAATCCATTAATCCGAAAATGATATTCAAAATAGGGGTTGCCATTTAAAAAAAGTGAAGTTGTGTTGCGCATGCGCAAAATACGTGAGTAAAAAATATTGTAAGTCATCGAAATTAAAGATCCAACAGTCTAATTTAATGTCCCGAAAACAAAATTGAAAAATATGTACAGAGTAATGAGTGGTAAAGTGTACCCTGTTTCCGCGGATACACGGTATATATATATATATATATATATATATTCTATAATTTCATGAAATTTATTTTCTTGAAATATTTCATGTAAGTTTCATGAAATATTTCATTTAGACGAAAAATAAAAATTTTCCCAAAATAAATAAAAAAAGGGTTGTTTTCCAATTAATACATATTAGAGCTATTCAGCTATATTATGTAATAAAGTTGAGAAAACACGTTTTAATTAGGTAGTATATATCTATTCTGTTCTATGAAAACATTGAAAACATAAATAATTTTTAAGCACAAAGTGCCCAATGCCTATTTTTTTTATGTTACTTTTAGTTCTATAGTGTTTAATTTTTTACTAAATTTATAATGTATAAATAAAGGTGA
This sequence comes from Therioaphis trifolii, assembly GCA_027580255.1. Classification (NCBI taxonomy): domain Eukaryota; kingdom Metazoa; phylum Arthropoda; class Insecta; order Hemiptera; family Aphididae; genus Therioaphis; species Therioaphis trifolii. The sequence continues at coordinate 31,293,455 of CM050406.1, forward strand.
TATCTAAATATAGCCTGAACCAAATTATATACACTTATACATAAAACATACTTACTATTCATTTTTAACCCTTGCATTTGTGAATGTTATCTATACATTTATTTTTTACAAAACAATATTATTTATGTATTACAGATTTTACTTTTTTTTTCTCAAACTATCTATGGAATGATATTATCTCTAAATAAGTACAAAAAATACAATATTAGACAGGTATCTAATTTGTAACTAGACACTTAAGATTTCTTATGCAAATTACAATTTACAACACAAGACAAGAAAAAAAAATAAATAAATACTACTGCAAGATACTTCTTCAAATTTTATGTATTAGGTTATTTAATCAAAATTAACTGTAAATATGAATATATAAAAAAAAATCATTAATAGTTACAACCACGGTCTTAGAAGATATAATAAGACCGTGGTTACAACCTAAAATTTATAAAACTCAATATGTTTTATTATTTGGTATCTGGTATAAAACATGGAGCCTTCACAATACGCCGTGTCGCATAGATTTTTATAAATTCAGTGCGTAGGTAACAAAATAATTTTATTATTAGTTTATATCACGGTCTTCTAAGACCGTGGTTTATATTATGGTCAAACTGTAAGTCTATAATCAAGGAATGATAGAATCTGATTGATAACATTTCACTAATACATATCATATTATTATTTACCAACATCATGTCATGTATTTTAAAAAAAATTTATATTTCGTAATTTCATTGAAATATTTCAAGATGAGTGAAATTTTCAATTTTGAAATATTTCAAATTAAGAACCCTAGATATACATCTGTTTGACAAAACGCATAAAATTACGTTTTCTATAGGTAATTTAAAGTATTAATTAGCCTCGCATGTACCCAATATACTAACATAGGGTTTTATATCACCTTCATGAACAATGTATAATACAATTTTAAATAAGTGTACATTTCTACTCAAATTACATTTTACTCAAAATTCAAAATCTATCACACAAATATCAATCGTGCATTTTGAATTAAAATATAGACTCAACAGTCAACATTATATTATGTGTAGCCACGTTTATGTGTATATTATTTTTATGTTTTCTCAATACTCTTCATTTTTCCAAAAAGCTTTTGAAACAAAAATATTTTTATAATTATTTCTGATAAAAATATCTTCATTCTGATAAAATCATTAAAATCATAAAAATTAAATATGTAGCAAACGAAATAAATGTCTCTATGGTGACCATTGCGTGTTATTTTAAATTCTTAATATCATTAAAATAAGTAGGTATAGATATTTTTTGGCAGCAAACATTTTTGTGTTAGATTTAAATTAATTTCACATTGATAATTAAGAACATATTATTTGTAATACGAATAATATAAGACTACATTATTAGTTTAACTTTTGAGATCTTTTGTGATTTGTATAAAATGTGATCTAGTGCCTAAATATTAAAATGTGATTTTTAATTGAATAGCGTTTGAATTCCTTTTATCTAAAATACGAGTTATACTCTTTAGTTTTTGTGTAACTTATATGGTATATAGTTTAACAAACTGCAGGTTAATGACATTAAAAAATAAAAAAATAAAAACACACACCTAATTTACATATTTATAAAGGTTACGATTTATAATTCAGTGTCATTGATTTAGTGGAAAATATATTACCACTGGCATTATGATGTAGCGTCCAACATTACATTTTAATTTTAAAGGCTGATTATATCTATTACCCGGAGCAATATTTTAAAACTAAACTTTTTAAACAACAAAGTCAAATTCGAGGAAAACAACTTTTTTGGCTAGACTATTTAATATTTCATAAAAATATTGTTCACAGTCCCGGCTTAAGAAATATGTGACACAATCATACACCTGGAGCGACCTTTTTTCATAGGTGGCATTTTAAATTTTGATAATAGGTTTATACGATAATTGGTTTGTATGAAGAATGGAGATCATTACGATTTACATTGAGTGATTAAAAATGAAAAGTAAGGGTCCAAAGTTTTTTGTTATAGCTCATGGCAAATTATATGACATTGTACATATAATTTGTAAATTTTATTTTATTTTACCACCCAAAAAACTTCAATAAACATTTTTTAACATTTTTATCAAAAAAAGTAAAAACAATTTTTTTATAATGAATTATAATAAATGTATTTGAATATTATCATTTCAGATATAACTTTTGTATTAATTTTAAAATAATTTTATTTTATACTTTAAAAATAGTGTTGAAATTCAAGAATATTTTCTATATTGTTTACTGTTACATATGGGTAGAGTTTTGGATAGTGTCTTACTACGTATATTAAGCTATTTTAATAAAACTTCTTAACTAATTAAAAAAAATATTTTAAGTAGAGATAGTGTTCAGATAATGATTCAGAGTATGAAACTGAAATAACTCTTTGCCATCAACAAATAACAATACACTATTGTTAACGAATCATAAAAAAAATGTTGTATGGTCAATAGAGATTTTAATTTATCTTTTGTCGATGATCAAACAAACGTTTTTTACGTAAAATGTATAATTAGATACAATTTTTATTTTACTGAGCCATCATAAGCCATCATTAATTAATTGTTTACTCAAGTATGAGCCTACCATGCACAAGCGTACAGTGCACAACTGATAATAAATATTCTAAATCATTCTAAAAATGAACTCGTTACAATAGTTATTGGATTTATACCACTCATCTTCGTTTGAGAACAGGTACGGCCGGTATGGGATTGTTGGGTCAGAAATTTTCTGAGAAAATCTCTAAGGGTCCCTCAAAGTTTAAGCATATAGACTAATTAGCACATTGAAAATATTTTTAAAAATGAGCGAAATACTTGTATTACCGTATACCTAATAATTCATTATTATTGGCCAATAAAACAATATTTGTCGCAGAGCCATGACTATTTACAATAAACAATAATGTATTCCATTATTTTTGAATGTTGAAATATTTTCGGACGATTCATTAAATTAGTTCCAATATGTATACAAATAATAACAGTAAAGGTAAATTAAAATATTTTGATAATTAAAATATTTAACGTCAAACAATAATTAACCTAACTTGTGTAGAAATTATTCCAGTATAAGAGTTTTAACGCAACGTTTCTATGCAAATTTAGTAAATGTTATGTAAATTCCTACTTTATGTATAGTGTGTCTTTCATATTTTAAGTTTGAGTTAATCAAAGTGTTTTGAAATATATAAATTATATCACAAATATATAAATAAAAATGTTTTTAGAATAACAATGTTCAAAAAACGGATAAAAAAAGTATTGACTGGGACACACCAATTGAAACACACCGTATAGTGAAGACGGGGTAACACGTACCGATTTATTGTCATTACTACACTTTTATAAACACTATTTAATACATAAACCTTTTTAAATATCAATTCAATAGTAAAAATTTAAATATTAAAATTTATAAAAAAAAAACTATCCATTTTTGAAGTATGAAACCAGTGACGGTTGTCTATACTCTGTATGTACTATAAACATAGTAGAGTGAAATACTAAATGTTCTGGAATATTAGTAACTAGTTTTTTAGAATACTAGTTTTGAGACGCAAAAAAATAAAAACTTCAATGATTACTATGATTACGTCGAGAAGCTATATCTACAATAATCTAAATCTACAATAATAAAATTATGAGTGACGATAGTCACCTAAAAAAAAATTATTACGAAAAACGTTAATAATTAACGTATATTTTGGAATTTTGCCAGCAAATTTTGGGCGTTGGGTGAACTTGACGAGTAATTTTGTTTCATGAATGAAACATATTTGTGCCGCCCGCCACTGTCCGTACGTGCTGTGATGACCGGCGAATGATATTCATCGGACACGCGTCCTCGGCCGTTTGGAAATCGAGGACCGATGCATTGACGCAATTAGGACTGAACTCTTGGTGGGGCTGAGGACTTTTAGAACTACGAGCACGTCATTTTTGTGAATGTAGGTCAAAAAATGTATCACTCGCTAACACAATATCAAGAAAAAACATTAATTAATCACCTACGTACAATTTACTGAGTAACATAATATCAAAACACACACATTTTATTTAGTATTAATGGTTACAAATGATAAAATTATAATTTTAAAGATATTTTTCTTTCAACCTTGGTAAATCGATCAATTATTTCCGATGGTATAATATAATAATGTTGCACGTTTACAGCGAAACTATTGAATATTTTCACAATTTATTTTTTCAAATATTTTCCAATGTTACCCAATTAGAGTAGTACATATAAAATAAAGATCAAATTAATTATATTAATTAATATCAATTTAGCTTAAAAAATGTTTTTGGTCCCTCCCCCCCTTATTGTGCCACTGAACCGATGTCTACACTTACGTAGACACGCGATTCGGTGGTATCTATATTTAAAGCCACCTTGGTATGTGTGTAATATAATATGCGTTATTGTAGTTCAATTCATATTGCGTCGGCATATTGTAAACGGAAGGTCGTCCCAGGTCGCGGTCGCGTCCACGAAACGGTGTAATAATATAATAACGAACCATTATTCTGCACACACCAAGAGCGATACGACGATGCGATGCCTTCACCCCTCCCCTCCGCTCCACGGGCTGAATGTCACGATCTAGCGCGACCATCGTGCGATCTCTTACGTATAATGCGTAAGTGAGGCGCCGATCAATGGCTAGCCCTGGGTATTTTATTGATTGTGATGAAGGAATGGGTATATCAGCTAAAGAAACTTCAGGACATGGGATAAGTCTTAGTGTAAAGGTAGTATTGATTAACTTTAACTCTCCATTTATCGTACCAATTTGACATTAAGTTAAGGTGATGTTGAAGATTTAGGGAAGCTGAAATTGGGTCTTCATGTATTGTTATAATTGCCTTGTCATCCGCAAACTCAGCTACTATTGTGTTTGTAGTGGTAGGTTGATCAGCGGCATATATATTATATAGAAGTGGTGAGAGTATGCCACCCTGGGGAACTTCTGCATTCATGTTTGCAATGTTTGAGTAAGATGAACCAAACCTAACTTGAAAATGGCGTTCGGTTAAATATGATTTAATTAACAGGTAGTACGTTGGTGGAAGAAAAAGTTTTAATTTATGTAGCAGTCCTTCGTGCCAGACACGATCAAACACCTGGGACACGTCGAGGAACACGCAGGAGCAGTTTTTTTTTAAGAGAAAAAAATATGGCGTCCACTAGTCTGTGCAGCTGGTGTGTTGTAGAGTGGGAGCGAAAACCAAATTGAGTGTTAGGAAGTACATTACTGAAATATATGCAAGGAAGGATTCTTTTTAAAATTAGTATTTCGAATAATTTGGCGAAGAAGGGCAGGAAGCTTATTGACCAGTATGATGAAGGTAGATCGGAAGGCTTTTTGGGTTTAGGGAAAAGAATGATGATTGAAAATTTCCAAAGTAGTGGGGAGTATGCCAATCTTAGGGCAGCGTTAAATATAACTGTTAGTAGAACAATTGCTCTTTTTAGGAGGCACCTTGCTACTTCAGCAGTGATTAAGTCATAGCCTGGGGACTTATTGAGGCTGTATTTCTGTAAAGCAAATTTAACGTCATTTGGAGTAAAATATTTAGTGGGAAGTCAAAGAGGAAGGGGGTATCAAGGTACTGCTTCACTAGCTCAGTATTTGGTGGATTTTGTATATCAATTGTTAATAGTTTATAACTACAACTTAATAGTAAAAATATAAATACTTATATTTTTGGTCGATATTACAATATAACTGCGAATTTCCTCACCACCTTAGCTTATTATAAATAACGTATTATACAATTATTAAAATGTATTGTTTGTTATTATAAGCATGAGGTATTGCAAATGGCGCGTTTTTTTTTTGGTAAGTGGTATCCCCAATGAGGAATTATATTTCACTCATAAGGCCTAATCCACTTTTCTTAACCTACGGGCCTTGATTATCATTTAAACGTAAAAGAAAAAAAACATTTACCTTTGAAATACATTTTTTCAAACAGTCACTCCTATTGTTATTCCTTGACCACCAGTCAAAGAGAATTGTGAAATCATTCGGTGAATAGCGAAATTAATTTTCTAGAATTATTTCCGATTTTTAATTTCTATTACTTCACCGATATTTTAAGATGTATAAAATAAGCGTTTTACGCTTAGAGTATCGATGAGGAGTAGTAGATATTTTCTCAAAAAGTTCAAAAATAAAAGTATTCTCTTTTATAATGTATAATTATTAATAGTGGTCGTCATACTTTAAGGATACTAAAATACTTAAAAAAAAAAAAAAAAAAAATGAAGATACCTAAATGAAAATATAAAAAATGATTATTTTTCTATAATGTTATGTTATGTCCTAATGTTTTTAATATTTAACATTAAAAAACGAATTGAATATTATTAAAAAATCCCTATATATACTATATAATTCATTTTATGTAAGTGATGATTCTAAAATCTAACGAAGGTGTATAAATTAAGAATTAATTCTTCAATAATTGTATGGAAAAAACAAAATGTTTTACTTAAAATTTTCTGTAATATGATATTCGATGAAGTATTTTTATATTTTGTGAGCTAAATACAATTTATGAGCGAACGATATTGATGATAATATGAGTATGCGAAGCAAATGAATTGAATATGCTTGAAAAACCCCTGTAAAATTAATATTATGTAAGTGATGATAATCAAAATCCTAATGAAATTACATAAATAAATGATGATAATTTGGACGATCGCATGAACAAAAATAAAAATTACTTAAAATTTCGTAACGTTAAAAACTCGACTACGTATTTTTTAATTTTGCTAACTAATTAAAATAGAATAAAATATGTGCGAGCGATATTGATAATAATATTGCGATATGCCCCGAAGAAGGGGGGGGGAATGATTCGTCTGCACAGGGTCGTGGAACGTCAGGGCATTAAACCGCACGTGTAGCGTCACGTGATCCACTCGCCCGTTCGCAGCGGTCCGGCCACCGCTGTCAGCGTGAGTGACGACGAACAGGCCGTCGGATTTCGTCCGCACGATCCGTCCTGAGCACATTGTCACTTGCTCGGAGTTTCCTCCTACACCCCGGAACCAGGTATGTGAGATTCCTCTCTTCGCCCGGCGACGGGGGCACCCGGACGAGGCCGATTTCACCCGGCTTTCGTCGGGGCAACGATGAGGCGATAGGCTTCTAAACCCCGGCGGCTTTCGCCGGATTTTCGCCCATCTACCAGTTTAGCTTCCGCTGGCCAGGCTTCTGCCAAACACTGGTGAGGCCACGACACAATATATCCAAGCCGTTTCTCACTTTGGTGTAAGTAACCTATATTAAAGGGGTTACCCCCGCCGGACCCGGGTGGACGGACTGCGCAAACAGTCCGAATCGCTGCTCGAAACCAACCCCTCGGCGTGTCTCACAGGCATTTCTGCCTGGTGTAAGTAACCGTCAAGTGTTTATCCTCCCACCGACAGAGTGGCTAACTTCGCGGGAGTCGCCCTAAGGCCTTCGCCGTTAAGTGTCGCCTAACCAGCATTGGGCTATTTACCACTTGTCGTCGCATGTGCGACAGCCACTGCGAAAGCCATCCGCAGGCTCGGTCGCCGGCCAAGCGCCCACCCGAAGTCATCCGGTAGTACCCATCTCCCGCTTGTTATTAACGAACGTCCGTGGGTTTGACGTTTCGGCGAGGTGTGAACCGTTCCGCCACCCGGCTATTCGCTATTTATAGTCCTGACCACACTGCCGTCCGAGCGACTGTTGCCGTTGCTGGGGCTCTTGTCGCCGTTGCTGCTGCTCTTGTCACCGTTGCTGTTCCTGCTGATGTGCTGCGACGGATGCGTCATCAGCTCCCTCGTCTTCGACGGTACACCGACACGGTGATTTGAACTGTTGACGGGCCAGCTCGTTCAACAGGTTCCGCGAGCGCGCCGCTTGCTGTGCGGCCTGTTGGTCGAGCGACGTGTCGCTGACGTCGGTAAACGACTCCCAGTCGACCGGTGGTATGAACATTTTGTGCCGTCTCTGCGGGGGTTGTGCCAGCTGATCGTGCTGTTGTGCCAGCTGACCGTGCTGTTGTGGCAGCTGATCCTGCTGTTGTGGCAGCTGATCCTGCTGTTGTGGCAGCTGATCCTGCTGTTGTGGCTGCTGCCGATGCTGTGTGACGGGCACGGAAACGATCTCTTTGTCCGCGTCACAACTCTCAGACAACAACGAGTCCATCGACACCGGACAGAACGGCTTTCGTCCGCTCCACAGGTCCGGCGCACAAGTCGGACACGGTCGTGGCTGTTCCGGCGATCGTTGTGGCGAGTCTCGCCTCGGCGGCCACTCGTCCGTTTCTCGCGAACACCGTCGCGCGTCCGGCTGTGCGGCCCGCAGCTGGCCGTGTTGCGCCTCCTGGTGTCGTTGTGCGGCCACTCTCGCCTCCAGTAGGCTCTCGAGGCTCTGCAGCTGCATCTTTTCGTCATCGACCGGCGACACGGACGCCGCGTGGACCGTGGGATCGGCTTCATCACCATAGCCGATCCACGAAGACGACGTGGACGACGAGTGTGGTGGCCGACGGCACGGTTCGTCACGGTTCGTAACGGTCTCTTGTCGGCACGGTCCGTTGTGCGCCGGCTCTTGTTTCTTCGGTCTCGGACACTGTCCGAGCGTGTCCTCTTGCGGCCGCCGGTCTTGCACTCTTCGCGGACACTGTCCGACACCTGGCCGTTCCGCACTGTCGCACGCGACCCTTGAAAATGACGTGGACGACGACGACGGCGATGGTGACTGACGGCTCAGCCCTTTCGCCGTCTCTCGTCCGTCCTGCGCCGGTTTCTGTTGCCGCCGTTCCAACTCTTTCGCTCTCAGCCACTGCATCCGCCGGATCGGCGATTCGGGCACCGCGTCGTCCCGGCTGTTCGCGGACCACCACGACGACGTTGACGCGCACGGGTGCAATGGACGGCTCAGCGCTGTTGTCGACATTCGTTCACACGCGTCTGGCCTCGCCTCCGGCCGCCGCCGATGCTGCTGCTGCTGACGCGGTGGGCTGTTGAGCGTTTCGGTCGCCTCGTCGAGGTCAGAGCCACTGGACGGCACACGTGACGATGGCCGACAAACGTACTCCTCTTCCGAGGCCTCTGATTTATAGCTGTGGTCCGATCGTCGTTCCAGCGGCCGCTCTTCCGGCTGTTCCTGACGCGAGGTACTTCGAGGCGACGGTAGGGGCCGCGAAGCACTAGGCGGCCGACGGATTTCTCCCGACGGCTCTGGTCCGTAGCCGGGATCCGACCGTCCTTGCTGCGGCCGTGGCGCGTCTCGCTGTCGCCGCGACTCTTCCGACTGTTGCCGACGGTGGGGGCTTCGAGGCAGTGGTCTGACGGGCGTTTTGTACGCCTCGTCGACGACGCTACAGGACGACACGCCCGACGGCGATAGGGGCCTCGAGGTCGCCGGCGGATGGCGGACGTACTCTTCTTCCGCCGACTCGGGTTCGTCACTCGAGACCGGCCGATCGTCCACGGGCAGACGTCGGAGTTTCCCCGAATCGTTCGCGCGCAGTTGCGCCAAGCGCTCCGACAGCCGCAGCGCGGTCGTCATTTCGTGCTTGACCCGCTTCAGTTCCGCGAGGCGCAACGAAAACTGCAACTCCGCGTCGATCTCACGCAGCGCCCAGCGCATCGACCGCGTGAACTCCTCGCGCCTGAGTTTGGTGCGCGCCCACCCGTCCAACAGGTCTCTCGTCCGCCTCATCCGCCGCTCGATGGAGACTTCGACCTCGCTGTAGTTCACGGTCGACCCAAAGTCGACCGACGCCCAGCCGCAGCTCTCCGTCTGGCTGCTTCTGTCAGTCCGGCCGCAGCTCTCCGTCTGGCTGCTACTGTCAGTCCGGCCACCGCTCTCCGTCTGACTACTGCTGTCCGTGCGGCCACCACTCTCCGTCTGACTACTACTGTCCGTGTGGCCGCTGCTATTCTCCGTCCAGCCGCTCCTCCCTGTCCGGCTGCTGTTCTCCGTCCGTCCGTCGTCGGAGCACCACGAGCCGGACCGCGACGAGTCGAACGCGCGTGCGCTCCGTCGTAATGCGGCGGCCGCGTCGAGAGGGTTCCGGTCGTCCCACGCGCTGTCCCGGACTTGGGTCGCGTCGCTCTTCGTGCTGTGGCAGTCACTGAACGACATGATAAATTTTCTCGCGGTATTTACGGTGCTAAAATGTCTTTTAATCGATTCTCCTGCTACAGTTCGCTACGTTCGGAGTGCTTTTTCGGTGACCGCATGAGATTCGTGTTCACGAAAGCTGCTCTCTTATTCGTCTAGATTGGACAGTCGATTTCACAGGAGCGGTTTATAATGTCGCCTCGAATTTGAATTTCGCGGGATTAAAAATCAATTTGAATTTTGCTGGTTTAAAAATGAATTTCAATTTTGCGATTTCGGAAATATTCCCAATGTCCCGGAATGATTTCGTTGGTTCGTCGGGTATAAATTCATGATATTTAACTGGACGATCGCCAGGTGAAATTATTGCCGAATGGTGTGTTTGTTATGTGCCGCGTATGTATAGCCAGCCAACAAGTCAAATGTAATCAACGTTTGTCGTTCGAAATCCACTCGAACCGTTATAATCACGTCCATTGTTGTACAAAGATAGCTCATAAATTATCTAGATAAGATAACAGATAATTCAATTTTAATTTATCTAGATGAGATAAATAGATAGCACATAAAATATTTATCTAGGTAATGATAAAAGATAACCACTTTTATCTAGATAAAAAAAACGGATAATTAAGATTTAATATTGTAGACCCAACTATACAAGTATAGCAATAACATTTTGGTTGCATGCATAAATTTTAGACGATAAATCTTGAATATCTAGTTCGCGTTTGCATTTAGATGGCCCAGGATTGTCAGTTTCAAATTCATTGTCTTCAACATTTCTTTTCAGTGGACGAGTAGACGAAAAGTTCGCGCGGTTTAATATTATTTTGTGTCCACATTTTTTAAATCATTGACTGAATAATTATCTAGATGATTATTCTCAGATAATGAGGTTAGGGGTGTAAAATTTAAATAAAAATAAATAACCAATTTATTTATCTAGATAAGATAAAAAGATGATTAAATTTTATCTAGATAATTTTAACTAGATAATGCACAACACTGATCACGTCATATTATCATACACGTATAAAAAACATCATTAATGTGAGCATCGGACACAAGGTGGATTTTTCGTTTTTAAAATTGTCAGTCAACAATCAATAATTTTGAAGCAATTATTCAAATTTTATTAGAAGAAATTGACATAAGTCATGATACAAAAGTAGCTCAGGCAGTTGGTAAGCATAAATATTTCATAAAAATAAAATAACATGTTTTGGACTGTGAGGGTTGCAAAGTATATATTATTAAATTTTGTAATTAAATTTTGTGAATTATATTTTCTTGTCAAAATATTTTGTTTTCAGTTAATTTTGTCCACATTACAAAATAGACCATTTATTATTAACCTGTTTATACTGTATGAAGTTTTATTTATTATCAATGTGTTAAGTAGTTAACTCCAGCAAAAATCTGTTACACTTGGAAGTACTGCTACAATAGTTCAAGAAGTTATTATAACATTTTAACATAAGCAAAGTGCAGAAGAATTTTCCAAATTATATTTAGAGATACAAAGCTTTGTTTTTAAACATAAAATTTCATTGGCTATTCCATTACAAGGTATCTATATACATGACTGATTATATTTCTTAAGTGATTAAACTCAAAACACTAATATTATTTTACAGGATCAAAAAGAAAAATACCGAAATCATTTGAAAATGTACACGTAACATCTATTAGTTTTGATTTCACTAATACAAATTACAGAAATTTTGCTGTAGAATAATATTGGTTCATTTATGGATATTATAGAGTACTAGATAGTTAAATTATAAATTTATAAACATGAATGGCAGATTTTTCGAAGAAAGCTTAAATTATCAGTCACAGTTGACAAATTGTTTAAGTTAGACTTTGAAAATAGTATGGATTTTTTGATCACTATTTGGTAAGTCTTTATCTCTTTTAAAACTAAAATTTGATTTAATACCTAAATTAAATAAATTGATAATATGATTCAATATAACGGAATGTAAACGGTGTAACTTGGCCTCGCTACAAGCTCGAAGTAAATTTATAGATGTTTCATTCATTTTTAAAATGCTTAATGGTATGTTTGATTGTCCAGAGATATTGGAAAAAATTGGAATCATAATTAATCATATTGATCAAGTGTAAAAGTTGAAAGTTCTTTTATTTCGACTTTGTTAATAATTGTTAATACAATGGAAATTACATTTACGCATGAAGATTGTGTCTATGTAAAATGTTTAGATGTAGAGACGATGTGTTCATCTTTTGATTATGGTTTGTACACATTTTTATGATAAGTATAATTAAGTAGTGACAGTGTTGTTTTCTCAATTTTTTTTGTAGTGTAACCTACGCATCAGAGTAGCATACACTTAAATGGAAAATTAATGACCAAATAACTAAAATACATTTTTTTGAAACGTCAAATTACTATTATTGTATTCAGGGACATCCCTACAATTTGCAGGACCTGGGGCATAAATTTTAGCGGGGCGTAAAAAAAAAAATGAGATGCTTTTAGCTCAGTCAATTTACACTCGTAATATTTTTCATTTCGAAAAGTAAATGTACGTAACATAAGTAACATATTAAGTATTTTTACCTTTACTAGTAATACAACTATCTTATACTTATTTTATCCTTAACTGCAGTGTTTTATTGTGGCAATTTTATTTTATGAGCATTTAAAATTGTTAATTATAATTCAATTAATTATTTTATATGGATAGTATATAATATATATTAATGATTATGTGATGGAGTGGTAGAAATACATTTTTTGATGTCCGTGAATGGCTTTTAAAATCAATGTCATCATATAGGCTTGTCACTAACATGAAATTTGTCATACATGCTTTCGGATTTCTTAAGAGCAGTTCAATTAAGAGCTTTTTCTTCTTATCTAAAGACTTGTTTATATTTAGTAGGTGAATTAAACTATATAATTGTACAGAATTATAATTCATGATTTGACAATGACAATTTTACCAATTATAAAAATTATAAAAAATGTTAAACACACTCACAAGTCACAAAATGGTCATTATGTAATAATATAATTTATATCAAAATTCAAAATATTTTTAATATAAAAATTTAAAGTATACAATAGATATAAAGTATACACAAGAAGAATATATGAATAGTGTAAAAGTAAATAATACTACAGTCTCAACGCTCGATGATGATTCTAATAATGATATTATTATGTTAGCTGAAAAATATATTGTTCAACCTATTGTTGATTTAAATGATCCAGCATGTTGGCCACAAAGTATGACCAATATATTTTAAATACAAATAGATGAACGAGGTCCAATAAGGTTTGTAGACTTTGAATTTCTTCTACAAGAGAAAAGCGGGAGAAAATTTTCGACTATACATTATTACAAAACCTTGAGTAATGGTGAAAAAGTTGACAGGAAATGGTTGATTTATTCAAAAACTAAGGACCGTTTATACTGTTTTGTATGTAAACTATTTGAGTTAAAAAATCATTTGATTCATTTTCAAACGTTGAAGTTGCATTAAGAATTTTATTAGCAATTTCAGTAGCTTCTGCCGGAGCTGAACAAAGCTTTTCAAAATTAAAGTTAATCCAAAATTATTTGAGAAACAGTTTGTCACAATATAAATTATCTGGTTTAGCGTTAATTTCAATAGAAAATGAAATAGCGGACAGCTTAAGTTTGGAGAATATTTTAGACACGTTTGCGGGTCAAAAAACTCGAAAAAAATGTTTTTAATTTTAATGGTTATTATTGAAATTGGTGTAATAACTTAAATTTTTTAAATACGTACATCTTTTTTTTTTAATTTGTGAAAACATTCTTTTAATTAATTTTAGGAAAAATTATTGTGATTTTATCAAAAATTATAAAATGATATAATGACGTTTTGTAAAAGTATTATACGACCGACTGCCTCAATTGCCATTGAGAGTCATACCTACACTCACACAAAACAAAAACGTATTTGGATTACCTTTATTACTATAAAAGTTATTTTTATAAAAAAAAGATATATTGATGATTAATGAGAGCATCCAATTGGGAAAATTTTCGTGATCCACCTGTTTAATGTTTTATAGGTTATATTCACAGCATTTTATACCTAATATATGAACGTGGTTACATTTAATGGTTAAAAGCATGGGTTTTTTCTAGGATTTTTGTTTCCATTTGATCCAATTAGGTTGGTAGGTACTCGAAATAAAATATAGTAAGCATATATGTACACTACTTATAACTTATAGATTATACATTTATACATTATAATATATTATAAATTGAGTGCTCATAATTTGTTCTTTTTTTTTTAGAAATTTAAAACCTTATATTTTAATCATTGTTTAAAACTATGGTCACTGGCTCATTTTATACAATAAATTAAAAAAATGTTTTGTCATAAACTTATTAATAACAAATACATCTGCAGTCTGCATAGTCTTGGCCTCCAGCTCATTTTTAATACAGTAAAATCTCGGGAGGGTGGTCTACACGGCGATTGGCTTTGGCCCTTCTATACATCTATCAGTAAAATATGATCCTAAAAAAAATATATATATCTCCAGATATAACGAAACAGATTTTTATCCAACGTTTGGACCACCCTGGCGCGGCAACTGTTCGACCAGTAGAGTGATAAATGAATTATTTAAATACTGAGCAAAGCAAAAATCCCATTGATTACAATTATGTTCATTTCTTCCTTATTTCGATTCTTTCTTTTTTTTCCTGAAGAAACTATTTGGTACACTTAACCAATGGCGCCGAATTTAGTTTTTAGAAGTATTGCAAAGCATTATGAGCATACATTCAAAGCAAATCAACCTACCCACAATAGGTTGAACAATACTGCTCCTCATTTTTTTCCTCACATCGATGTGTAATTTTAATAACTGCAAGTAAAAAGTAAATGTACAGATTGCCAAAAGGACCGTGTTAAGGGGTGTAATAGTACTTACGGCATTATTTCTATAGAGTAAAACTAGGTAGCTACAAGCCTATAATACTCAACAGTTTAGCGAATAGCATTATCATAATTCATAATGTTAGACTTAGACATAATAAATTAATAAATAATTTTATTTACTTTTATACATTAAAATTATTTTAGATAGTGTGTTTCACAGTCTTACCACACCCACCCAGCCACTCTTTACAAGTATTGCAACTGCAATTAACTTTATCCAAAAGTTTCATTCGACTATTTTAAAAATAACAATTCGCTTGTAGATAGTACCATTGATTATAGAATATTCTATTCTATAATCAATGATAGTACCTACTTTGAGGGTTCAATGTTCCAAACATTAGGAAAAGCGAATAAATAACCGAGTGAAAACGGTGAAATTTGGCTTAAACATAAACTTTGACACAATCGATTTTAGTTATTTAGGCACAACTCAAAAAGTAATTTTGCTAGAAACTTTTAAAGTTTTACTATATATCAATAACATATTGAATTTTATGTTTGAGCTAATTAACAATGTTTCATCTCTAACAGCATTTTCAATATTTGATAAAAAGTTTAGAAATTGAAATATAATCTCATTTTTTATTTAACTACCTAATGGTGCTGAAAAAAATTGTGCTGAGAATTTTTTTTCATAAGCTTTAAAGTAAATTTTTATACAAACAATTTTTACAGAACGGAGAATATCTATGGTAAGAAGTAAATCCAGCTTTTGTTTCATATAAATATGAATAAATAATAAATAAAAAAATATTTTTAGTGATAATTTCAACTGACTTTGATCAGTGATTTAGCTAGAAAGTAGAAAGTCAGTTAAAATAAAAGTACCTATTACACTCAGGATTGATATCTATGAAAATATATTATCCATATTTTAATTATACCCACTAACAAAAACTGCTTCATAAAACTAATATTCCAATGTGCCTAATTACCTAAATATTACTTTTTGTTTTAATACGTTAGAAATACAATTATACTATGATGCATTTAAGGATACATAGTACTTATATTGGCTATTGCTGTTACTATTATTTTCTTCTTAAACTTGGAATAAGCTTGTACAACATATTTATTCAAGAATCTTAAATAAACATCAGATTACAATTAGAGGTTAGTCAATTTCATTATAATTCATTATTAAAAATAATTTCACATAAATATGCTAATTTTAATAATTAATATAATATAAACAAACTATAAATAATCCTCAATAAGCAGGCTTACTTTTTTCAATTTATAGGTTGTATGTGTAAGTATTTAATCTACCAAAATAATTTTGCATATTTTTATTTTAAATGCAAAATAAATTCAATTAAAATGGGATTGCTCAGGTTTCCAGGGTTTAAGAAATATAAGAAATAGAACCATTTTTAAATAAAATTCATACAAATATTTGCAATTGATATTAATGTAATAAATATTGAAAATTGGACAAGACTGAACATCCAATGTATTATGCATATAAAAAATAGAAACTTATGGATTAAGATTTTATAATTTGTAAAATATTGATATATTAAAATTTGAGTTTGGAAATTTAAAAAATACATTAAAAGGTAGGTATCTACCTATAAATAAATTAAAAACAATGAACTTATAAATAATTTATTGATGAATACATTTTTACACATGATACAAAGAAAAATATAAAATTATTCTTCATAGATATATCATCAATGATAAACAAATTTGCTTTGTTTAATTTAAAGTCATTCCGATAGTATCAAAGTCCGAACGAGAATAAAATTCATCAATTGAAGTATTTTTGGCGTTTGGTTGATAGTATAAAATATTATTATTTATGATTTGAGAAAGCTTCTTTCCAGATAACATTTTGGTGTAGTCTTTTTCATCCAATATATATGTTTCAGGTAAATGAATACAATACTGAAAAATAAAATATGATAAATAATTAAATTCAATTATTTAGTAAAAATATTTCAAAGGATAAATTATGAAATTTAAATACATTAATGTATTATTTTGATCATATTGAGCAAAACTAAGATCAATTTGTGTAGAAGTACACAAAATAGACTATACATTTTCAATTCTATTAATGTGGCTATCAAAACTCTAGATATATAGTAATTGTACCTATATGGTATCTATTAGTGATTAAAGCAAAGTATGACTTTTTTTAAACATTTTGAAAAATAGAAAGTACTACAACATGACGAAACTCAATCCCAATTAAAAAATATTTTGAGATACCACAATTTATCATTGTTTTCGAGTATGAAATAATAGTGGAAGACCCATATCTTAAGAATATATTCTCACATAATCAAATGCTATTTGCAATATTTATGCACGCAATTTTCCTTTATATTTTTGAAAATTATCATAACAATAAAGAAATGAAAGATTTATATGATAAAAAAATAGCTAAAAAATTGATTACAAACTAAGTTATCTTTAATTTAGTCTAGTAGCATCATATTCTACACATATTTATAAATATTTTATATCAGACATTCTGACAGACACTCAATTTATAATTTTGATAAAATGTAACTAAAAATATTCAAATATTGATAACTTCTGTGATAGGTATGCAATTTGAAGTATACATTTCAACATTTTAACGTTTGTATAATATATTAAATTAGACAACATTAATAATTTTATTTTAACAAGAAGTAGAGTAATGAACTACTTACATCCAACAAGCTGGAAATATTTGATTTTTCAAAATTGATACTTCTACTGATTACAGTAACTTTATTCAATATTTTATTTTGTAATGGTTTTAGACTGCTCACAGCATTTAACCTAGAATGTATTGCATTTAATGCCTTTAAAGTTGTATCAACTTCAACAACATTTTTTGATAACAACACCTTTGGTAACTCTGTATTCCAACCTGTTTTTGATGCTAATTCTTTAGCAACCTAAATGTTTACGAAAATCATTTTATGTTTTATATTTGAATATAAAAAAATCAATATTTTTTACCTTATTGTCGATCTGAAAATAATTTGATACCAGTATAACATTTATGCTGCCATATTGCATTGCATTTCTAGTCCATTCTTGGATTACATAAGGGGTACCTTCCAATAGTGATAAACTCACAGGAATGTTTTCTGCTTCCAACATTTGAGCCATTAAAATGGCCACAACACCACCCCAAGAAACTCCAATTAGAGAAACAGTACCACATTTTGTAATCATTTTGATTTTCTAGAGAAAAGTATCCAATTTTTTAAAATAAAATGTTTAAATTCTCATGTAATTTGATTGAAAAATATAAAGGTATAAAGTTTGTTTAAGTATAGATAAAGAAAAATTATTCAGTTATTAACCTGTACTAGTTGTGTTGCCACATTTTCAATGGAATCAATTTTTTCAGGTAATCTTGCTTCAAATGTTGGATAAATGATATTTTCATACAATTTTTTCATTTGTTCAGGCCGAAATCCTGTTATGAAAAAAATAGGTAAACCTTTGGTCGAAATGTCTGCAAATCGAGGACTATTAGTGAGCACTTCTAGAAACTCAAAATCCTCTGTAACTGTTTCTCCAAACAAGTTTAGTTCGTGAATTGATTCAGGTAATTCTGAAGTAATTTTAGCATAAACGTTTCTATTATCTATAAAACCACAATTTGATATTTAATAATAGTTATATCGTAGATGTCATACTAAACATATAGTTCAGAATAATTTTAATTAGTACCTATTTAATATATATATATATATATATATATATATATATATATATATATATATATTTATTTATTTATTTATTTATTTATTTATTTATTTATTTATTTACATTAATATTGTTATCGCTAACCACAAAAAATTGTTTAAATACTGAAAGAAAAATTTATTTAAATATAATTTTATATAAATATATACAGACTCAAAAAATTTTGAGAAATATTAAAAAATAAACTCACTACAAAAATTAGCTCAATATTTGTTATACTAAATAATTTTATTTTTATGAAAAAAAATTTTGAAATCTTGTAATTCTTTTAAACTGAACTAAGATATTTTATTGAAAACTTTGATTACCAATCAAATTATTATTGTATTCAGTGCATACTATTGTTGATGAAGAAAGTGTATCAACATTTGTTAGAACTTTATCTAATGATGATACAATATTAGACAATTTTGGTTCCGTAGTAGTTGAACTCCATGAAATGCTAATCGCGTATGGACAAACATCGTTTGCCCGTAACTCCATACAAATGTCTTCTCCACCACTCATAATGCTTACAAATAAAGGTTTTGAATTTCGTAAAGATAAAAGATTTTCAAGAGCATATTGAATATTGCGTATTTTATCTCTTTCATCATTCTGTTTCAATAATGAATACATTATTAGTAAATAAAACACATATTAAGTATTTAAAATAAAATTTGTGAAATATGTACACAAATAAAATGTATTAAAAATATAGAAAAATAAATAACATAATTAACAAAAGTATTGCTCTAGACAATTTATGGAAAATAGTGTATTAAAAATTATCTTTGATTTCGAAAATGTATACAAATAATTAATTAATTAATTAGAAATTTATTAATAAAAAAACTAATTTTATTAATTTTATTGAAATTGAGCAGTAAAAATATCCAGAAAAATATTAGTAAAAAAGGGCAAGTTAATTTTTTAATGTTAAAACTAAAATATATTAATATGGAAAATTAATTGGTATTACTATCATTAAATAAGAAAAAATAAAATCGAAAACATAATAAGAATATATAGTTACCAATGTGACAAAAAAAATTCCCCCGAGCGGAGTTGTTGCTGTTGTATCCTTAAATAACTGAATTAAATCTTCTTTTGAATTCAAGTTTGAATCTGATAAAATTTGGATTATAATATTTTGGTATTGTGCCATAAGTATATTAAACCTGTATTATTATATCTTATTAAAATATTATATCAAGTAAATACAGAAATGTCTACATTTAAAATAAGATCAACTAATATTAATTCAAATATACCTTCTTAATGCTATAGTTGTCATGGAATATTTTTTTATTGCTACAACAATTTTACGAGCACCTCTTATAACTAACCATTCAACAAGATCAATCCAAGTACTATATTTACTTCCTAAAACATTAAAAAGTTAATAATTTTAAATTAAAAATGTATTAGTTTTATTTATTTATTTCTTACCAACAATTAAATATACTTTGTTAGAATGACATTGATACTTCTCATATCCTGAATTCTTCAATGATTTTTCAAACAATTTTTCTCCTTCTAGAGATAAAACTACTCGTTTTGATTCAATTCCTTGAGACGATAGACTATTTTTCGAATAAAAGTATACTAAATGAATATAAAAATAAAATTACCATCACAATACTAAATGAACAACATACGTCAACGCTTTGATGGCTTGTTCTCCTGTGCATGGACCAGTTAAAACATGTCTGTCAAATGGTGTGATAATTCCAAGTTCTATTCCTTTTTGCACTTCACTTTGGACTTTTAACTTTATATCGCTACTTGTTGCTAGTAGAGCATCCGGACTAATTCCATAAAATCCAACAGAACTCATAAAAACAAACATTCCTGAAATATTTTAAAATTCAATTAAGTTTATTTTACACATGAATAACAGCAGACAGCAGTGATGTTACCTACCAAATTCCTTTTTATTTTTCATGTCGGTTTTTGTTAATTGGAAAAATTTTCCATAAGGAGCTATTGTTCGCATTGTCGCATGGAAATCACTTCCACAGAGACAGTTAATGATAACAGATATACCTTTTCCTTTAGTAACCATTTTGAGTTGTACTTCAAACTTTGTTTTTTTATAATTAAGAATTCTCGTTTCTGGTAACTTGAAACAATTAGAGATTTAATTACTTTTTAACTTGAAATTAAAACATTAATATTTTATCCTTTCTATATGGAGTAATCAAATATAGATATTATAGAATAAACAGATTGACAGACTTACAGAAGGAAATTTATTCCTCAGGAACTTTAATTGTTCTTCATTTTCAACTGAAGCATAAACAGTATATCCCAAAGCTAATGAAATAGATATGGCAGCCTGTCCAATCGCGTTAAAACCAGCATGCACAAGAACTGTGTTTTCCAAAAAATGTTCATGTGATGTTGTCAAAATAGTCAGTATATAATATGCCTATTAAACAACAATTCAAACATATTTATAGTACAAGGTAAATAAATAACTCTCTAACAAGAATTTGAATAAATTAATCAACACAAACAATTTAAATAAATAAACTAAATAACATACTTTTTTTTAATGTACTAAACTAATTTTCTTTTTAATACAGAACTACAAATGATTTCAAAAAATGTTTACCAATGAATAAGAAAGTGGAACAGTAGCAGCATCTTCTAATGACCAATTTGATGGAATTATCCATGTTAAATATGGATCAGGTGAAATTTGTTTTGATGTATTTTTTTCAAATGGAGCAATTCCCATTACCCTTTTACCATCAGCTGTCACACCAGAATATTCCAAATGACCTAGTTCATTCTATTAAATTAACAATAGTTAAAATTTAGGAACGATAATCGATTAAAAAAAAAGTAACTCTGAAATCTAAAAAAAAGCAATTTCAATAGATATTATAAAACAAAATATTAGTTATCTACTTATAATAAGTAATAACTATTTATAGATAAAATATAATTATAATTCAGTAAAAATGTATTAGACATTTTATGACATTAGTTTTTAATAGATTTCTTAGTAGGTAGGTACCTATACAATTTTAACAAGTGTTATAAATTAGTTATTGTTTTTATACAAAGTAATATTTAGTATTTAAATATCATTGCTTACATCTATGCTATTATTTACAGTTATGTCCTGGAAATTTATTCCCAAATACTTGACTATCAAACCATCTAATCTGAAATTCATAAATAGTTTATTTTAATTTATATAAAAAAATAATTATATGATTTCAATTCTTTAAAACCAAAACTGTAAAGTTTTAATACATAACTACATATTCTGTTAAAACGCAATAATTGTATTATTGATATTATACTCATATTGTTACACTTACGTGATAGAGTTGATGTGACATGTAGAACCATTATTATAAGAGATGTCAAAACTAGCATTTTCTAAAATATTCCTGACTATTGTTCCCCATTCACCATCTTTATAAATGTTAACAAATAAATTTTTGTGTAATTGTTCAGAATAAAATGTATTAGTGACGTCAAACTCAGAATCTAACTTATCCAAGTAGAAAATAAATCTAAAAAATACAACTATTTTATAAATACGTCATAAAATGTAAGAACTATTTTTTGTACTGACCTAATTTTGTTCGACTTGTTCCTATTTAAAATATTATCTATAAATCTTGTCAATTTTACAAAGGACACAATTTCGGTAAAAATGCAAAGATAACTTTTTGTTTTTTTACATTCCGTTAGACACATTTTAATGTCATCGTGAATACTTTGTAGATCTTCAGTATTTTTTACTTGGAGAGAGATAATTTTTTTTTCTTTTATCTAAATAAATAAAACATTTTATATTAAAATTTAATACTGTCAGTTTTCTCTAATAAAATATAACTTAAATGAACCTTTGTCATTAGCACTAAATAATTGTCCATTATTTTCTGTTGCATAATAACACTCCATTCTCTATTACTAATTAATGGTTCATCTGATATAATCAATAAATGTGATTTTTTCAAATTTTTCAAAATAGAAATAACGTTTTGAGTCTGTTTTTTTGATACTATTACAAAATTGTAGTTTTTGTTATCGAGCTTTTGTGAGTTAATACAATCTAAATTCATTATTGTGTACTATAAAAGAAAAAAGATTTTTAAATTAAAAAATACACATTAATGAAAACAGTGAACTTACCTGGATTTTATTTTTACGGTCAAGTATTTCTTTTAACAGTGGGACATATTGATAAATTATTTTATCGTCATTATTAGAAAATATGTTTAAGTTTTTCGTGTTAAGTTTCAATTGATATTTTTTCGATTCAAAGATAATTTGAACACAAGTATTGATAAAATGAATTTCATTCTAAAAAAAGTTATACACCTATGTTATAAAAGTACTTTTTATAAAACTTTTTAGTGATATACTTTAAAATTTGGATTAATTAAATTTATAAATCGTTCTTCTTCTAATTGTATATCACATGGATTTAAAGTACTTATTGAAAAAAGTTTGGTTTCCGGTTGAAATACATATATCCCATCGCCACTTATTTCGTTAGTTTTAAAATTATAATAAATAGAAATATCTGAAATATAGATTAAAATTAAAATATTTTATGAAACACTATTCTATGATTTGATTCACTTAGAAAAATAAGCCGGTAATTTGAATTGATTTAAATTTTTAATTTAATTATAAAAGAAAAAATTAAAACTATTTGTATGAATCACATAAATTAAACAATTTCGTACATACCTTTTCCAATACTATTTTGGAATTTAGATGGATCAATATACATTTGGTTAATAGTTGAGATATCAGATAGACTATTATTATTTTCCATACTTTTATAAAATAGAAATGTAAATATCCCATTCAAAAAATTTTTCCAATCTTTGTCCCATTTAACATTGCCTCGATATTCTATGCAAATATACATACACATTCATACAAAGGTATTATTAATAAATTATAATAATCAATTTAATTCAACTCAGAATATAAAAGTATATATAATAAAAAAAATTCTTAAAATAATGACCATGTTAAAACTACACATTTTTTTTTATTTTAATAGAGATTAAGAACGTCTATTTATTTTTTTTAATTGGGATTAATAGAATTTCTTTAAATTTTACTTCACAGGTTTGTTCATTTTAGGAATTTAAGATTTTGTGTTATTTTTGATACTTAGTCCTAGTGTTGTATGAAGTATCTTCCAAATCTAACTGTGACAATCTTGTTTGAATTTTTTAACATTAAATTCTAATATTTGTGTGTACCTTAATTTTTAAGCGAGAAAACACTGATTTTTCCTGTTTTTCTATTTTAAATTCGTTAACACCAATAAATTTACAAAAAGTATAAAACTACCAAAACTTGTTTAAAAAAAAAAAACCCTTAACTATTAAAATTTTAAAAGAGTAAATTATTATTTGATTTTTATAATTTCTACCTTCAAAATGTAAATCAATATTTGTTATATTCTTAAAGTTTTTCCTCAGTTCATAACCATTATGTTCTAATAATGTATATAAATCATGTTTTGATATTGAACTATATGGTTCATCAGAAACTGTAACCGGGTACTTCATTTTTGGATTTATTTGGTTCATATCCATTTTATCAGGTCGAAAAATTGTTCCTTTCATTATAACTTCATCGTCTAAGCATATTTCAAAATGACCACTACCACATTGTATGAGTGAATAAAATTCCAATTTATCTAAAAGTAAATAATAGACTTAATCAAAATCAATGAAACAGCTAGTAAAACAATGAACACTCAGTATACTTATTTAGTTTAATCCAAGAAATATAAATAAAGCAAATATTTAATGATTAGAATTAATATTTCAAACAACTCAACTACCGGGATCTCTCCACTGGGAGTGATAATCCAAACACGTTATTGTATATATTTACCAAAATATTATTCATTAATATTTAGCATATATGTACACTTTTAAAATGTATTGTTAAAGATCACTGATCATTACAATAAAAGCCTTCGGGCAGTTTACAAAAGAAAAAAAAACAACTCAACTCACCATTTTCTGTAATTTCAATATTTTTTATAAAATGTATATCTCGAAATCCAATTATGCCATTGAAATTCAACTCATTGTGTATTTTAATATATGACTCCCAAATGTAAAACTAAAAATATAAAATAGGTGATTAATATTTTACTATTCATATTTTAAATTATTAAAAAAAATCCAACTTACTAAAAAAACTGAATTAGGCATCATATAATGACCATTTATTTTAAGATAGTCTAAATTGGATTCATTGTTTAGACATATTTTAAATTGTCTCTCTCCTGAAACTCTTAGTGACTGAAAAAATTAATGCAGTTTTATTGAATTATCATTATAAAAAAACGTTGTGGTTTTTCATCAATTTTTGCTCTATGGTTTTGTAACACTTTAAATTTTTTATATATAAGTAGGTACTTAATTTAAGATTGCATACAAGAATAATACAAACACCTACCTTCATACACTTTAATGACCACATTTCTGTGTGGTCCCAAGGAAATATGGAATGTAAAGCTTGAGTTCCTCGACTAACTGGGTAATTTATTGATGGGTATAGCGCTTCAATATTAGGTGTCATACCATTATTATACATTCTGTAAAAAACATTAAAAGTATTTTAAGAAATATTGTTACCTTAAACATCTATTAAAATAAAAATTACTTACTTTCCAAATGCATGGAGTAAAAATCTGACTGAATCTTTATTACTTCTTTGAGTTAGAGGTATATTTGTAACCGTTTCAGGTAATGACCGTTTAAGGATAGCCTGTAATAGTCCATGAGGGGCAATTTCTATAGCGATTGCATCATTAGGTATGTGCCGAGAAGCTTCTTCAAATAGAACTTGTCCCAAAAGATTGTTAGTATGGTATTCAGGTGAACATTTTTGGGCTAATTCATTACCCCATTCAGACTCAGGAATAGAACTACTCACCCATTTTGATGAACGAGGTTTTGATTCTGGTATAACCTGCAGATGAAAATAATATATTTACTAAATTTATCAAGTTTTATTATTATGTATTAATTAACTTTAAATTTAAATTACCTACTTCTTTTAAATACTTGAGTAAAGTTGGAGCAGCTGGTTTTATGTATTGACTGTGATATGCAATATTGGAAACATTAACAGCCTTTGCAAATATTCCTTCAGATTTTAATTGTTCAACAAAACTTTTCACACTAGCTGTTGGCCCAGACAATGTACTGCTATCAACTGAATTATGACAAGCGACTTCAATATCATTAGGAAGCCTATCTTTAATATCATTATATCCTAATCCTATTGCTGCCATCATTCCATCAATGAGTTCTGTCTCTATTGAAGCACGTCCTCTTGCATGTGCAGCGAGTATCATTTGTTCAGCAGTAAAACAACCATCAGCATAGGCACATCCTAATTCACCAACTGAATGACCAATGATGCCATCAGGAACTATATCAATGCTTTTCAACACATCCACCAAACCTATCTATTTAAAACAAAATTTAAAATAATTTTAAAATTTTTTTAAGAATGTCTATAAATAAACCTGTATCGCAGCAATTCCAACAAAAGAATTTAATATATTGTCAAAAAGTTTTGGATCTTCGCTGGTTAAAATTTCAATAAGATCAACACCTCTTGGTTTTAATACAGCTTCACACTTCTGGATAGCTTTAGCAAATATTGGTATATTTAATAATTGTTTCCCCATACCATTCCACTGAGATCCCATACCAGAAAATATGAACCAAATGGGTCTTTTTATTACAGCTGGAAGGTACTGTAAATAAATGATAAGTAAAACTAATAAAATAAAATAAACAATATATATTAGTTATCTACCGAAATTTCTTCTTGTGTTTCTTCATTTATATCAGGAAATATAATATAGCTTCGATAGTAATGAGCATTCATAGATTTATAGAAAACGTTTTGTAAGAGAGCTGCAAACTCTTCATCCATGGGTTTATTTTTTATGTTTTCCTTTAAATGTAACACACCTCCTTCATTTCGACCAGATACAAATATAAGCCTTGGTAAACCATCCTTAAACATTTCTCCCTTTTCGTAGCTTTTTGTCTTTAATCTCTTATTTTGTTTTAAAATTACATGACTAAATGAATTACATAAACCAAATGTACTGATGCCAACAATATCCCCTTTCAATGCAGTTTTTTCAGTTACTACCTAAAGACATACTTAAATAGTGAAATTATAAATGAAAAGTAAATCTAATTTAAACAAACTTCAAGTTCTCCAGAAAAAAGAGCCGGACAATCTGGATTTGGCTCAGAATAATTTATAGAAGGCGGTATATATCCTGAATCTAAAATAATGAGTGCTTTGGCTAATGAGACTAAACTTGAAGAGGCTTCACAATGACCAACATTACTCTTAACTGAACCAATTTTTAATGGTCCGATTCTATTTGGAGTACAAAACACTTCACTCAAACTGTTTAATTCCATTGCATCTATATTCTATCAAAATAATACAAATATTTAGATATTAATACAATAATGGAATATATGTACATATATACTATAAAACGTATAGTATATGTTATGTATACACTATGGACATTAGAATCATATTATCTTATGCAGATGTTAATATCAACATAAATTTGATAGGTATACCTTAATACCTATCCCTTCACCTTCGACATATGCAACTTTAGCTGGATCCACACCAGCTTGTTTATAAGTGTTTATTAGAACTTCTTTAAAAATATTTTTGGAATAATGGTGCAAAAGATTATCAGTGTCTCCAAATGTGCTTGTTATATTCAATAAAGTTCCATAAGAACGTTTAGCTTCAGTTGATTTCTGTAATAACATGACTACACACGATTCAGATCTATTTGTTCCATTAGCTGAAATCCAAATTAATTTGTTAATTTTCACATTATTTCAAATGCAATATACAAGATAACACAAAAATATGTATAACAAACTCAATTAAGATAGAAATTTCAATTATTTGTTTTACTTCATAAAATTCAAAAATATAAATCCAAAAAATTTGTTTTCTTGAACATTTATATAATTTTTTTTAATATTATGAAAATAGGTATGGTTGTTTATAATTTTTTTAACCCATCAACCAAATTAATTTAATAACAACCTACTATTTTTTAATAGGTTTAATATCAAAATGATTTTAAAGTATTGGTTGGTACTTTATTATGATTGAACATTATAGGGAAAAATATAACATTCTAAATGAGAATACACATTATCAATAAATTAATAAAGACATTGTTATTTAATCAGGATTAGAGTAAAAAGAACAATTTACGCAAACAAACGTGTAACCGAATAAACAAAAATATATGAATATGAGTCTTTTGAGTTTTTATGAATTATTTATCCATTTATATTAATATAATATAAATTATAAGCAAGTAATTTTGTTGTATTATAATTCAATTTTCTTTTGAAAACATTTGATAAAACATTATTTATAATTATCTACTTATTTTGTAGCTTAATTTATAATTCAAATGTTTGTTCTACATTTTTAAACAGCAAAGCTTTAAATAGATCATCAACTTGCTGGTCCTAAGACAAGACTTCGTTATCATACCATATGTGCCAAAATCCCAGTACATACAACTAAATACATAATATGTATAATATAACAGCAATCAATATCCATATGAACATACCATCTGCACTATATGACCTAGTTTCAATTGAATTATTTAATAGTCCTAATCCTTCGATCTGAAGAGATACATTGGGATTCAGGCATAAACTACATGTTCCGACTATCGCAGCATTGATTAATCCATCTTCAATCATTTTTTTGGCTCTCATAAGACCTTGGGCACCACCAATCCATGTTGCATCAGTTGTATAACTGGGCCCTACATATAACAATACCACATATGTAATTTCAGTATGATACATGTTATGAGCAATTCAACTATTTTTACATATTACCAATAATTATATAGTAATGTAGTAAGTACCTAGGTAGGTACTTATTTATACTCACCATTTAAATTAAGTGTATACGACAGTCTGTTTGCTTGCATTGCTCTGTTATGACCTAATAGACCAAATCCTCTTTCTTGTATATCAAACACCTCGAAAAATTCTGATTCACTAATACATGAACTCATGAAAACAGCAGTGTTAGATCCAGATAAATCAATTGGATTTATTCCTAAAATATTCAACAAGTTCAGAAATGAAATAAATAATAATGATGTGAATTAATACATTTTTATAATTATTTAGTTGTGATAATATGATGTAGGTACTAACCTGCATCAAAAATAGCTTCCACGGATCTTTCCAAACTAAGTCTGGTCAATATATCTAAACTCTCAGCCATCTTTCTGTGTATACCAAAAAATACATTGTCAAAGTTTTGAGGATTTCGTATTTTACCAACTCCATACGGGGTTCCTAAAGTGCCTAAAAAAAAAAAAAAAAATACCATTCAATAGTATAAAAAGCCAGTAAGATAATAGTGATGAAAATTCATCGTTTGTTCCTTCAATCCTTTTACAAGATGAAGTCTCGATGGGAAAACGATAGGAAGTCTGTCCATCATTCTTTCGGTCGTCAGGCAAGATCATGGTAACAGGTATTTTTTTTTTATCAGAAACAAGTACTTAACTATTTTTTAATAAAACAATTCAGTTAAAAACTGATGTGTAGTATCAACTATTATAACATTTATATTTTACAGTTTTTAATCTAATTTTCCAAATTGTTTGAAGGCTTTTTTCATCGAAGCCCAAAAATATCATAAAATTTTTATTCTTATTACGGTAAAAATATTTTTTTAATAAATGATTCAAAACATGTCTTTCTATTTATATCTGGACTTCCTAGTTTTATAATAATTGGATTGCCGATTGACCAATTATTTTTATGGATGATTGAAATTCATAATTATATACATAAAAAACATATCATTGTAAAACCAATATATGATTCATATTTCGATATTTGATTCACTCAGAATCTAATATTAATACATCGTTTATATATTTTACCATTTTAAGACTAATTGTCGGTAAGTTTTTTTTTTATCAAACTTGTTTAAAATTTTCTTTATTGACAAAGGATAATATTTTTCTACTAAAACATTCAAAAATTATGTAGTTTTATATGTATCTAAAGGTTCATAATGATTGGATAGTCCAATTGTCGTGTTTACACGTTTTTAAATTGAAAATTGTAATGAAAAAAAGTCCGGACATACTTCGCACTATTGGGTTTTCTTCACTCCTCGGACAATATAATGGAGATAGGTGTAGGCGTTGAATTTTAAAGAACCGATAGATTATTTTGAGAGCAATGCTTCAATTCAAAATAAAGTATATTTAAAATATACTTCTATAATTTTACATAGGTAAATTAAATATTCATACCATTTTTTTACATATTTTACCATTTTCGGTAGGTTTTTTCATCAAACTTGTTTAACAGAGGAAACATTGTTTTGTATCAAAAAACTCAAAACATGTGGTTCTATCTGTACTTTGGGTCAAATATTTAAATTATTATTTAGAGATAAACTTTAAAAAAATAAGTTATTTTTAAAGTTTTAGTTTTAGTCCAAAAGCTGTCATATTTTTAAAACATTTGCTTAGTATGTATCAACAGGTACGTCGTTAACACATGGTAAAAGTTTCTAGCAAAATTGCTGTCCGAGTTGTCAATAGTTTTTCTAGACATGAAGAAAAACCTAGTAAAAACGGTAAAATTTACCGAAAACGACACTTTTACTAAACCTATTTTAATTATTTCGTCATAACTTTAATGTGTACTATTTTTACGGAATAGACTGATTTTTACATCAATTTTCAGCTTCAAGTATATACAATTTTTTGAATCATACAATTATTGTGAACCTCTACATACAGAAAGAACAACATATTTTGAGACTTTTGATGAAAAAAATTTCGTCAGTTCAGAAGAAAAATGTTTAAACGATTTTAATACAAAAAAAAACCTTCTGGTAATTAAACTAAAAACGACAGTTTTTAATTTTACATTGAAACTTCGCTGAGAATCGTTATATTTAAGAAATGATTTATCGTTTCTTTAAAATTCAATTGGTACACCCATCACCATCTAATCCAAGGAGAAAATATTACCTCATGGTGCGAAATACGTCCTTTTTGTTTTCATGTTTATAACAAATTGCAGTGTATAAAATAAAATAATTAATCTTATGATAACAGTTGTACCTATTGAAATATTTGATATTTTCAAATAAAATCTATTTAGTTAAACCCAATACTCTAAATAAATTATGTCTAGATTAATATTATACTAGGTATGTTTCTATAATATCTGTGTACGTATTTCTATTACTTAAAATTATTAGTCCAATAATATGCACCCCGGACAAGATTTAAAAAAAATTTTTTTTAGAAGTTCATAATAAAAACATGTTTTAAGAGTAGAATCAAAGACTAACCGGGTATCCATCGTCTGCCATCTGCAGTTACAGCATTAATTTTGTCGAAGAGCAATTTTTTAAATTCATCCATATTATCGCATTCCGGAAAAATACCTCCAACACCAGATATTACCACTTCAACTTTAGATTCCGCCATATTCAGAAACCAAGATTATTTTTGGTATTCCGTTTTAAATTCCTCACAGTCGGAATTTGAAGATTTAACTGTTCAACTATTTTAGGCAATTCAATTAAATTTTAACACTTAAAAACCTTTTATAATAAACAATTATTTATTAATTTCGAAGAATTTTATCAAGTGAAATATGATTTAGGATTACCTCATAACAAGACAACATCGCATTAAATGATGTTACAAATTCATTCAATTTTTGATTAATTAATTATTATTCAAAATTATCAAATTGGACTCTGCATCCTGAGAAGAACCACTAAGGTTAAAATTTGCAATTCATATAAACATTTTTGAGGTTTGACAATCAGAATAAATGTCTATAGCTTCCCTTCGAACTGTTTTCCTCGTAATAACGCGACCATCAAGTTATTTAATTGTTTAAACGTCCATGGTAGGCGTAGTGTATTGACACTTATTATATCTAAATCATGAAACATGTTTATTTAATTATTATTTAGTTACTCATTATTATTATTACTTTTGTGTTTTAATCATATTTTATTATTATTATTATTATTATTATGAGTTCGATGTAATTGTTATATATCTTTATATTTGTCAGATTGAGATTAAACTTACTGTATAGGTAGGTACTAGCATTGATTATAAATACTATATATTTACTAGTATTTATAATCAATGGTACTAGCTATTATTATCAAAGTGTATTTACTCATTTATAATATAATAGATAAATAAATAAAAATAAATATAATAACACAATACATCATAATATAACATGAATTAGACGTCATTGAGTATTATTTAAATAATAAGTTATATCGATAAAGAATTTTAAATATAAATACTAGTGCCTATATATATATATATATATATATATATATATATATATATATATATATGTTACGGGCAAAGTGGAAAATTCGGGCAATGTATACAATGCCCGGGCATTGTACACATTGTCCGATGCATATTGGGCAATGTGAATTGTAAAGTATTTCATTACCTTTAAATACATTTAAAATTGAATTAATAAAAAAAAAATTAAAAACATTATATTTTTGATATAAATACGGCGAAAATAATATAATAATAATATTGTTTTTATAATATTTATTATTTTTATAAATAAATTATTAGTTTTTTAAATATATATATTTTTTATTATTACCTGCAGTTACTGGAACAATTAATTTATTAATTTCAGATATTTTTATTACATATTACTTCTTTAGGAGTTTATAATCATTCGGCTTCAATTTTTGGGAACTATTCTTTATATTAATTATATGTTTAATTAATTCGTCGTATTTTAATTTAGTTAAATACACATTATTCACATTTTTTTCTTTTAACACAATATTCAATTTTGTATTAACATTTTCCATTTTAAATAAAATGTAGAAATAAATAAATAAATGTTTGGTTAAGCACTGTATAACAAAAAATATATGTTTAAGCACAATATACACTGAGTGAGAGTATACAACTAAAGTAAAACTGTACGTACCAAAATTATATGAGATAAGATATTTATCGGTTTCGTTATCGGGATATATAGTGCATTTAATGATTATTAACTTATTTCACAATTTTTATAAATAAATTGTATATAAAAATTAATACTATTTATGTATAAATACTTTACAATTCACATTGCCCAATATGCATCGGACAATGTGTACAATTTGTATACATTGCCCGAATTTTCCACTTTGCCCGTAACATATATATATATATATATATATATATATATATATGTATATGAAGGATTACAGGGCCCCCACAAAGGGGGGGTCAGGTGGACCCATGGTACTGGGGCCCGGACTTTCGAGGGGCCCGCAGGCGCGGGTCCAGAGGGTGGGCCGGGTGGGCCTGGGCCCACCCAAAACTATCTACGATCACGATTTTGATTTTTAAAATTATCATCCAATGTTTGAAAATACTTTATCTAATATAGTAATAATCGCGTAAAAGAGTAAGAAAAAAACAGTTTATCTTGCTCCTAAAATATCATGTAGTTTTTGCATGTGGCAAATTTATTTTTATCTATAAATATCGATTATTGTCTTTTGTTACCGAATCAAATTCTACGGAAGTGAGCATCTCTATCAAAGGCTTGGGAGCATCGATTTTAGAATTGGAAGAAATATACAGACGAAATCTTAGTTATTCCAATTTCAAGTGCTACGGCTGAAAGAAGTTTTTCGACCATGAAAAGAATAAAAACCTTCAACAGGTCAACAATGACCAGCAAACTCTCACATAACCTAGCTCTGCTATCTATTGAACAAGAAAAAAGTGAAGATTTAATGAAAAATCCCGAGGAAATTCTAAATGAGTTTGCATGTGATAAGATAAGAAGATTGCATTTTTCATTTTAACTTTATTTTGATGCTAAAAACCGAATAAAAATTAATCTGTAATTGATTTAATAACAATAAAAAATTTTAATTTTACTTTATTAACTTTTGTGATCCAATGTATGGGCCCACTCAAAAAAATATTCCTAGATCCGCGCCTGGGGGCCCGGCGTTCACGCAAATAGAACAATGTTTCAAATACATTTTGATGGTATTATACATGGCTTTGCTCAGAAAAAAGCAAGAAAAGCAAAATTTAGTTTATATAGAATGTAGAAATTAGAATTTAATTTTTAAATGATAATGTGTATTGAGTATTATGATTTATAATACTACCAGAACCATACATACATACACTCAATTATTATACAGTGAAATATAAGTTGTAATAATCACATTGTTTTGTTTTACCTAACAAATGTTTCATACCTTTTTTTTCAAGATTTTATTTTTTAACATACATTTTTAGTTTGTACTATGTATAATTATACTACACATGTTTTTGATTTATGATGGATACCTATCAATTTGTTGATATTTTATTTTTTAATTATAACTACTCCTATCATCTATGCATAATACTAATATTTAAGGTCTTGAAATAATTATTCATCTCGAAAAATTAATTTTTATGATAGAGGGGCCCGGATTTAGTTCTGTACCCGGGCCAAAAATATGA
The DNA here is from genome assembly GCA_027580255.1 of Therioaphis trifolii. Classification (NCBI taxonomy): domain Eukaryota; kingdom Metazoa; phylum Arthropoda; class Insecta; order Hemiptera; family Aphididae; genus Therioaphis; species Therioaphis trifolii. The sequence goes on from CM050406.1 coordinate 31,327,896, forward strand.
TGTGGGGGGCCTGAGGATTAATAACATAATCGGAATTAAGAGTTGATATGATAAAATTATACTTTTTCATATCTAATCATTTCACATTAGTATATAAAATATTTTGAATGTTTTACGTTCTGATACATATAATATGTATTATTTATTATTCTATATAGGTATTATATATTTATATACTTATACTACCTATATAGAATCCTGTATATATATAGTAGGTCACATGAAAAATCCGCCTTAATACAAAAAAACTAGACTCTTTGCGATGAGGAAGCCCATTTGTAATTTATGTTTTTTCTACCAAACATCTGCCAGATTTTCAGACTTATTGTTGACTGCCTAACAGCAATTAGGCTTTTTAGAAATTATTCATCGTTTTTCCAAACAGTCGGCTAATTTCAAGTTTATTTCATACAAACTTTTCAGAAACACTACTTATTTTTCCAAACGGTCAGCTATTTTCAGGCATATGAGTTATTACACATGGACTTGGAGCATTTAGTAATTGTTTTAAAAAAATATACAACGAAAAATCGAAAATATATGATAGTTAATATAGTTGATTATTTTATTATGTACCTACAAATATTATGTGTTCGCAGATACGGCACTTTTATTGAAATTATCAAATAATAAAATGAATACTAAAATAATTATAAATGAAGTCTAGAATTATTATAAATATTTTGCAAAGTAGTTAAATGATAAATTAATATTAGTAAATTATTAGGTATTGAAAAATATACATACATTTATATTTATTTATATTATAACCGACTGCAGCTTGGAAAAATAATAGATATTTTCTAAAAGGCCTAACTGACGCTAGTCTGTTAGTAATAAGTCTGAAAAACTGCTGGCTGTTTAAGTAAAATAACATAAATTTGAAAATAAAAATGAGCAACACAATCGCAAAGAGCTTGGTTTTTCGGGAAAAGACAGATTTTTCATATGGCCTACGATGTCAACTGAATCGGCGGATATATCAATGAAAAAAATCCACGAAAAAAACTACACAAAAATAATTATTGAAATTAATAAAAAGTTGTGGATACCGTTTTTGGCCACTTTTAAAAGTACAAATGTCATATTTCACAAAATCGTCTTCTTCTGAAAATTCTCAAAAACTTTGTTTTTAGAGATATGATAATGGCCAAATATTTATAGAAGTGTACTTTGTGTTGGGTGGTAAAAACAACCATTATAAAAGGTAAAAAGTTAAAAACAACCATTCGGTACACATAAATCACACATTGACTTCACTACATTAGCATATCTACTAAATACTTGTACTTCCTTATGCAATATTTATTTTATATTCTGAGTGAAACAAAGTATTATTGACTGTATAGCGATTTTTTTTAATTTTTTTTTTTTTTACTGAAAATACTTTTTGGTTAAAAATAAAGATTCATCGTTTCACTTTCAGTAATTTAGTAGATCAAAATTTTGAAATAGGTGGTGTTTAGAATAAGTATTTTCCTCTATTTTCAAAAGTTTATCCAAGCGCACGAAAAAACTACTATAAGTCGAGTAAAAATGATAAAATATATCGTAAATGAGACTTTTTATTTTTCATCGTTAAATCAATTGATTTTAGTTATTTAGACATAACTTTAAGTCAAGTTGATACAATATATTTTCTAATTATAATTATTTACTTAATATAGGTAATATGAAGTACCATAATACTAAAATACAAATTGTCTCAAAGAATATTATACAACTAACCATTATTTCGAGAATAGATACCTGATTTTTGTGAACTGATTGAATTTAATTTTCGGCTAAGATCCCAACTCTATCTCAATTGACTAAATCCTACTTCCTCTCATTCCACTCTAAACTAATTCACCATAAAAACCCGCTAATAAACCGTCTCTCTTCCCATGATATTCCTGGTAATCCCCCTAGAAGATTAAAACGCTCTTGGCCTAGAGACTCAATAATCTAAGCTATCGGGTGGCACCACTGAGTCGTGAGTACCCTCCCATTCTGTTACTTCCCACTATATAAATGTATTATATAAAAAAAAAATAATTTTCTGTTGAATCCAATTAGCTATTTATTAGTTATATACCTATGTTACTTTGACTAAATTAAAATATGTTTATCATCTAACGAAAACAACTAGTAGGTCTACATACCAATATTATAGTAGGTACTAGGTATATTATTCAGTAAAAAATAATGTAAAGAGAACTTATGTGGCAAAAGAGATTTAGGTATTTCATTTTTTGTTAACATTGTATCTCTCTATTTCATTTCATGTACCAAATGCTATCTTATACTTGTTTATTATTTTACAATATTTATTTTTAATGATCTAGTAAAGAATTTAATATATATTATATAAATTCCCATGTATGTACACACACACACGCGCGCGCGCGCTCGTGTGTAAAAATAATATGTACCTACACGACGTTTTATTAAACTATACATTTATGTCTGAATGTATGAAAATTTATGTGAATGTTAATTAGTTTTGTACCAAGAAATAAAAAATTAGCTTTGAAAATTATACATGTATTACACTTTGCACTGTATTTACGTATGAACGTAAACAAACTAACTAATGGTAACATCGAAATTTGTTATTTCATAAATAATTATGCATCTACATTACACAAGCGACAAGCTATAGAATGTTCTATACCAAAAGATAAGTACAATTACTAGGTATTCATGTAGGTAGGTACCTAAATTCTTAGGTAGTGGAAACTCTAAAAGTTTCTTTACACCCTTTCAAAATAATTTGGGCATAATAATGTTCGAGAGTACTTAACACGGCAAACCTTGCCCCTAGGGTTTTGAGAATATGTGGCGCTTTTAGCGGAACTTCTTTGTACCTATTATGAAAGTATTATTTACATTTTTAACAATGCGTGTTCGTTTATATCATTTATTTATTTTTTCTCTTGATATACTGAGTGTTGGTGCATTATTACCTAATTTCCCTAATAACTTGCCACGAAAGTAAACAATGGTTTGCTTGATAAATACATTTTGTTATGGGCCTATATCTGTTATTCTCAAGTCTCAATCTATTTGAAAATCGTATCGCGCAAATGTTGAGAACCAATGTGAACCAATTTTCAAATGATCACATACAACTTCATACCCGACTCCGATAACGCATTGTTTGAGATTAGAGAATGTTATAAGTTATAACTCGATAGGATAGTAGCGAACACAGTAGCTAAGTCGTTCATTAGTTTTGTTAAAATTTAAATTATTATTGTGATTGTATTATTTGTCGTTTTTTGTTATAAGTTGGTGTTTGATTTTATTTTTATTCTTTTTCTCTGTACGCTGATAGTATAATGTCTACACGTCTTATTGATCAAATCGATTTTGATTGATCATTTTAAATCTGCCATCCTCAACACAGGAAAATCAACCATTGACTGTCGTAATAAAACTTATATTCTTATATGTTACACAGCCTGTGTGATGGTTCTTGTATTCTCTCGATGAAAATCAATGTAAAATTTTAATCTGTCTTAGGCCATGGCTGCTACTCGGGAACGTCGTTCAAATGCTGGTAACAAATTGGCTCGTTTATTAGATGAAGAAGAAGAAGATGATTTTTACAAAACTACGTATGGTGGTTTTGATGAAGAAGCAGAAGACAATGACTTTCATTTCGTTGATGAAGATGTAGACGAAGTAGATTCAGACTTTAGTATTGATGAAAATGATGAAGTGATATCTGACGTCGAAGATGAAGAAGCACCACAAAAAAAATTGAACCGGTAAATTAACTCATTTTAGTTTAAGGTTATTAGTATTTTTAATGTTTTCATGCTATAAACTTGTATTTGTTGAGATAGTGTCTATAAGTGGTATCAAGTTGACAATTTTAAACGTACAAATAAAAAATGAATTTATATAGATATCTTTTTTTATGAAATTTAAATTGTATAATATTATTAAGTCAGTTTTAAATATTATTTAATGTTAGATCAATTTTTCACGTCTATACTCACGGCCATGATAATGTAAATTATTTAAAATGAAAATACATTTTTAGTAATATTATTTAATTTCAAATAATATTTGTAATAATCATTTCTTTTATTCAATATTTTTTAAAGTTACATAGTATCAGATAAAACTTATTGCCTATCTAAGTCATCTGTATGTTTTTAGATTGCTTAATGAGTAAAATATTATTTATAAAAAATTTGTGTTTTCAATTAAAATTTCTCGCAATGATAGTTTGAAAATAATTTAGGGATTATAATCAATTTTAATAAGTAATTAATAACCTTATTTTAATATTGTATTACAAACTAATATCAATGATATTGTATATTTCCAATAATATTAAAACAGAACATTTATTTTCTCTTAAAATAACAAAAATATGATTCAAATAATAAATTAAAAATTTTAAATAATTACTTATAATACTTATTCTCAAATATCAATTCATTATCATTTTTCTGAACGTTTATTCTTAATGACTAAATGTAAATATGTATTAATATTTTTAAATTTGTGATTCTATTTATCATGGACATTTTTGGTCTTTACAAGTCTATCAAATAAAAATCTGTTCTAGGTTAATTGTAGTTAATAACATATTTATGAATGTATAATACATCAGAGATGGGCTACTGGTAACCCACATACCATTATTATCTGAATCATGCTATCTTTTGAAATTTAGAACTCCCATTTAAAAATAAAATAATTATGTTGGGAAACATTTTTCCTAAGTTTATATTTGTATAAGCATATATATATATGATAATTATTTTTATTTTCAAGTTATTGTTAAAATATAAATATGAAAAATGACCTAATTATATTTTAATTATATTTTCTTGTAGTTATTTACTGGCTCACTAAAATTTAATAATGTTGGTTATTAGCCTGATTATAACTTGAAGTTGCTAATTCCTATTCTACATCATTCAACAACATACTATTGATCATGTATTTAAAAATTAGTATATATTAATAAATTAACATAAAACAACATATCAATATTTTACATATTTCTTAAATTAAGATAACACAATTTATAGTTGAATAATTGAAATGCAAAAATTTCTGTAAATGAAACATTTTGTTTTAATAGCATTTATAAACTAAATATATTTATACTTTGTGATTAATGTTAAATTGATAAAAAAGTTGTAAACTTTATTAAAATTTTAATTTAGATAGATACCCAATTATTTGTTTACAAAATAGTTCTCATCAGTGTTGGATCTAGGAAATTTGACCCCTGGGGCCAATAAAATCAAAGCAACCTTAAGTAGATGGTTCAGGGTGTGCGAGGTTAAGAATTAATATAAAACGGATTGCTGTACGTCAACGACGTGTTGGCATCGGCGTTCAACGTTTTAAATAACGAATGCGTGGTGGAATGACTGTGTAATACCTTTTTCTTTTCGGAAAAATGTTATAATTTTTAGTTACATATTTTATGTTCATGAGTTGTGACTTTTCATAAACTTAAGAGCGCCCTCATTCCAACAGCACCTGGGGTAAAGATACCCACTTGCCCCTCCACCTTTAGATCCGGCACTGGTTCTCATTTTATAAATTTTAGGTAACAATATTGCTTATAAATTAATGCCAGTGTAGTAGTTTTTAGTAAATATAGGAAATATACATATATTTGGAACTTAGTGTTTTTAACTGATGAAATATGCTAAAATATGATTTTGATATAATTTAATTTATTTAACATTAAAATGTCAAAAAAAAAAAAAATGTTTTGGTATTACTAATCATTGATGATCTCACTCCCATAGTTGTATACATATATTTAATAGAAATATGTTAGTGCATAAAAATCCATTATCTTTATTAGCCTCTACCTCCTTAATTTCTTCTAAAGTACATATAAATATTAATTACTATAGTAAGGTCTATTATTGATCAGTTATTTTTTATCCTCTTAACATTGTATTTTTAAATTTGATTTCACTTCTGTTTTAAAAAGTTTTATCATTCTCTTCGAAATTTAAAATGATATTGCTTTAATTAAATCAATAGGTACTAAATAATAGTTTCATAATATTATATTCTATATTTATTACTGTTTTAATTTTTCCAAGTTCTCTAATATACTTAATTTTCTTTTAGATATCAAGAACCTAAAGCACCAAAACCTGCAGAAGAAAAAGAAGCTCCAAAAAGAAAACGTTCTAGAACAGAAAAGGTTCTTCCTGAAACATCGTATGAAAGAAAATCGATACGTCAGTCTACAGCAGTTAAGTCACAAGAAACAATAGAACGTATCAAAGAACGTGATAGTAAAATAAAACGAAATAAACCATTGCCGCCTGAAGAAATGCCTACACAACAAGAACTATTAGAAGAAGCAAAAATTACTGAAGAAGAGAATTTAAAATCATTAGAGAAATTTGAAAAATTAGAATTGGCTAGAAAGCAGACTAGAGCTAAACCCCGTGTATCATTTTTAACATCAGTAAAATTTGTTAGTAAAGCTTATCCATTATTTAATGATGATGAGAATGTAAATATTGAGTCAGATGAACATGAAAAACGAGAGCGCCAAGAGTATTTTGAGCGGACGACTATAACGGTGAATGAGCCTCACGAATTTGAACGAATGTTTCCTACGAAAATAGCCAAACCGCCTAGACCTCCTAGACGGTGTGTATTCTCTGATGATTATGCTAGATACAGAGATCCAATCACTGGTCATCCCTATAAAAACCAAAAGATTTTTTCAATACTGAGATCTGTATACTCTATGCATTTAGATGAAGCTTTTAGTAAAAAGTGATTATTTTTTTTTAATTCTCAGAACAATTTTTGTAAAATGCATTAGGTATTAATTATTAGTATGACAAATCTATATTAACTATTAAGTGATTTTTTTTATCCTAAAACGATTTATTATTTTATTATTATTTTGTTTTATTATACTAATGTTTGTTTTTGAATTTATAAACTTATGAATTATTTTGTAGTAAATGAAAAACAGAAAGCATTTCATACATAGTTATTTCATTATCTTATTCGATGTTATGATTTATTATTTCAAGACTAAAATTTTAAATTATCTCAAGGAATGAACCTTAGGAGTTTAAACAAATGTTATAAGTAAAAATTACCCAATCCATGGAGATCTCATTGACAGCGTGTATTATTCTTTCATTTTAATACTATAGTGCATTCATTGAGAAGTAAGCCATGATTGCTACCAGACTAGCCACAGTTTCTTTGGATTTTAAAGTTATAAATTATTTTATTGCTTTCAGAGCAGTAATTATTTTATTGACAGGTATTCATTTTATGTAGATGTTGGTACTAACTTTTTTTTATTTTTCTTACTTTTGCATGTACATGTATGTTATATAATATATACATTAAGAACTGTAGTAGTAATTTTAAATTATTTTATGTGGGTTAACAGACAACAATTTCTAACAAAATCATCCACAAGTCACATGACAATCATGGCTTATTTTTTATTGACTACACGTAGTATAGTGCATATAGTCTGATAAAAAAAAAAATGTGTTTCCAAATCATTTGTAAAAATGAAGCTATTTGTATAAATTGTAATGATATTTTTTAAATTTTGAACAATTTATGTAAATGTATTCAGTATTAGTTGTAATAATAATAAGTTTAAAAAATATACTATTTTTAATACATTTTTATATTTTAAGAATTTTTGCATAATACAAAAAAAATAAGTATACATTTTGTCCATTGTTAATTTATTAAATGATCATATTTCATGATTTAAGTTCTACATGATAAAATTATCATAGAAAATATATTCTTAATTATGTGATTTTTTTCAGCATATTGGTAGATTGTTTTCCAAGTCTAAATCCATTAAATTTCATTATACCTTGTTTTTACTGGTACTTAATTTATGAAATATTTTTTATTTTTTTTTTACTGTAACTGGATCATATGAAATGTTTATATTGTTAATGCACCCAATAGTCGTTGTTTTAATTTAATAAGCTAACGATAAAATTAAAAATATGTACCCACATAAGTTTAAATCAAAAATAATCTTAGAGTTATAATTTAATTAGATAGAAAAATGTCCCACTAGCTGAAATTTCATTGTCAAGGGCCTGATGTCTTATTTTTCAAACAAGCAATTAAATAATCAAAATAAACAAAATAAATGTATAAAAAATATACCTGATTGTATCATTTTATAAAAGTTGTAAATTTACTAAACAATTTCTTGACCAGTTATCTCAATAGTAAACTCATGTAAACTGAACAAATATTTTATACAGTATCCAAATATGACACAATGATCAAGAAAAATTAAAAATTATGCTCGCACAAAACCTGGTCACTGATATGCTGACATGTTGATGAAGTTATCGATAGATTTTCCACTCAAAAACATACTAAAGGTTTAAGTTTGACATTACATTTGATATTTTACCAAACTTAATGGTTTATCACCTATTGAATAAAATAATCAATATATTTATTACTACCTACCAATCAACAATTCTACTTTTTTTATTTATCAACATAAATAGTACAAAATTTGAAAAGTAATAATGTATGTATTCACAATGGCATACATCGGATTTCTCACTGGCCGGTTTATGAAAATGTTTTACTAATTAAGCAGTGTAAAATAGATACATTCCACTGCAACAATTACAATAAAATATTCAATGTAAGGTAAATTTTAATACCTTTATATTGGTTTTTATAATTTTGTATTTGAATATCATATAACAGTATCTAATTATAAATTAATCAATCTACAACACCCGTTAAGATACTCAAAGATAGGTTATCCCTACCTCATAGTAATAGAAATTCTTAATTTGTCGACTTGCTTTTCCGACAAGAAACTGATGATGAATGTGCCTATAAACTATTCATACTAACATGTTTTGTAAAATTGGTACTTACACTGGTATTTTTGACATAATACGCGGTCTACCCTTAGTTCACGCTGTACTGCTTCTAACACTGTGCCTATTGCATATATTTTTTATATGAGCTAGGTATAACATATAGATATGTACAACATTTTACGTTGTTAACATTGTCGATCGTTTGTGATTTAAGTACGTAAAATTACATATCTTAAGTCTTAATTAATACTAATTATTTGAAATAGTTATACAGCTTATTAGTGAAAGGTCTATCTAATTCATTATGATAACGATAAATACACAATAATCAATAATTATTTCATATTGATTTGAATCGAAAGGTTTGAATTTTTACAAACATCTCACCTGGTAAACAACTCCGATAGTTCAGTATGATGGATAGTTTTTAGAAAAAGCAAAACCCTAAGATAAATAATTAAGTACTGCAAATAATAACAACTACAGAAAGACCTAAGTCTATTTAATTTTTAGTGAAATGGTCTGTTTAACCAAATGTTTACTTATTAAAACGCATATAAAAAAAATGTAAATATCAGTAGACCTGTGTATGAGTAGGACTGTAGGAGAAGGCGGGATAGAATCACATGACTGATTTCTAAACACTGTTGAACTAACAAAATTTGTAGAAATTGAAAATGGATTTCATGAATGTACAATGTTGAAATCTTCCATATTATTAATGCATTTTAAAATAAAACCCATATTAATATTAAAAAAAAAAATATTGCATTTTTAAAAGTAATTAAAAATAATATTTTGTCCCATAGGTGTGGTAAAACCGTATGATGATTTTATGATTTAAAATAGTAGCAATATAATCAGTAAGTATGTACACACAATATCCTTGTAAAATGTGTACTTCCCAGTAATTTACAATACAAATGGTCGATTAATCTTTGATAAAATTAGTTAGAAGGTCCATATATTCTAATAGACATACTATTAAAGGGAGATATTAAAAAGACCAAAAAAAAAAAAAAAAAAAAAAATTAAAAAAATACTACTTACAATACATACTTGTATACCTAAATATCACTATTTTCTTTAATAAATAACGAACTTTTTCTGACAAGTTTTATACATTTTCAGAAATATGTACCTATGTGGGTATCGAGAATAAAACAAATACTTCGGAAATTAAGACTCGTATTAATATATCCATGTGGTCACTTCTGGGCAATTTCGTATGTACCAACAATGTAACAGTTAGGACGTAGGCACTTACGCTTTTGCCCCGTGGTAGGTGGTTTCGAATGAACAATAAAACAGTAATTAAGTAAAAATTATTATCAAAATTCATTGAAATTGTAAAGGTCACAAAATATTAAATAATCTGTACAATGTGTCAATACTGTCGATGTAGTTACATTTTTGAATTATAACGGTTTTTATTGAGATAAAATAAAATAAAATATGAAAATTTTGATTTCAAAATAAAAAAAAAAAAAAAAAAAAATTGTTTTCATGTACATTTTTTGATAACGAGTATTTGAGCGAGATACAGGTATTGGTATAAATACGGTTAGTGGTCATCAATTTTACAATGGTAGACATTCATATTCTATACTCGTGAAGAAAGTGGTTAAATATTTTTTATTTCACCTTAACTTAATGTTTAAAAAACTCATTTTACGGTTTTGCCTTTCGTTGGGGGTTACCCCTCTCCATTTCCTATGCTCGTACTATACAATTTTCAACATTTTAAATAATAAATGGCGAATTGTATGAAATTACAATAACAAAAATAAATCTGCCATTTTTTGAAATTATTTCCCTTTTGTTTTTTTCCAGTACTTTTGTTGTGTTTTTTAATTTGTTATGATGTTTATTTGTTACGTTTAATTGCATATTTTTTTATTTCTACATACTATAACTCAACCCAAAACGTGTACGAGCTAGCATTTTGGTTGAGTTTTGCAATTAATAAACAAACACAAATAATTGTTTCTATGTTATTTAAGGCTGAAAATAGCCCTTTCAGGGATCCATTCCTCCATATCCCTTGACTGAGAACGCTCACGTGGCCAATGTGCGATAATTGTCAATAAGGGAGAAAATATGTCCGTTTGTACACTCTATAAGTCTCTACACAATACGCAATACACACACTCTTGTGTCGAGTAATAAAAAAAAATACCCACAATGGCACGATACGTGATTCTACGTTTATTACTTGAAAGTCGAAACCGTTAAATAGATACATGGATTTATAGCTAGAAGTAAGTGGGAGTGGGTTTTGGATTATAATTCACCAATCTTTATTTATTGTTTTAATAATTAACATTATGGCGTATAAAACACATGAAAACATCTCGAAGAAAAAGTCGCAAACGAAAATTACATATCTTTTTGAAAATAACAGTGATTAGATAATACATAGTATTATATACGATTATATTTGACTGTGTGTTTATTTTTTACAAATACGTACATAAACCCATAGTATCACAGTATTTTTCGTTAATAATTCAATTTGTTTTTGAGACCAGGAACTACGAAAGCGTGAGACGTTTATGAAATCGTCCGAGATCCGTTTACCCAAATGTATTTGTGGGAAAAATGATCGTCGGTATTCCACGAAAGTAGGTGTGTTTTCGTTCTGGATTATTATTAAAACGTCCGTTCTGAGTTTTTTAACAGCCCGTATGACGATAATAATTCAAATAACGAACGACAATAATCGGCGAATCGTCTTACAGACGACCTGCCCCCCTCATGGGTACCTACGGATGCCTGCCTACTCGTTCTATTCGCATCATTATTATATTCGCATGGAAATAAAACGAATAATTCGCGTGCCTATGCGAGTGTACGTCGCGTAAATTATAGGTGTTAAGCACCGAAGTATCGGTATACTCGTATTGTACGGCCGCGGGAACGCGCGTTTCTCCGGCCGCAATATTCATAAAATATTACGGGGCAAAAGGCGTACCTACACACCGGGACGTGTCTTTGTATAGAATTATACACAGTACGATCGTTATTTATTATAGGTGTACCGTATTCGCGTTATGGGCTCCGGTGCAGCACCGTGAGCTGGCGCTTTTTTTTATTTTTTTTTTTATTCTAAATAATATCCACGTGCGTTATCACAGTGTATAATATATACATGAACCTATGCACTCTGCGCACACTCTTGTCACAAGTGTACAATAATGGTATGTCCGTATACAACACCGGATTATTTTTGCATTCACGTTAGGTAACGTCATTAAAACGTACAATACATCACACTATTGTTTTACGTTTTTTTTTTCGCACAATATTGTTTTGTTCGGTGAACAAAAATCTGGGGGGGGGAATACCATTCGATTTGATAAGTAGGCATAATCGATTAGGCCTGTATAACGATCGTTTCACAGGCGATTTCACGTCGTAGGTACAGGCAGTGGCGTATTTTCAAATATATTCTGAGGGGGGGGGGTCCAAAAAAATAATTTTTTTATTCCGGGTGAGACCCTCTTGACTATTATCGCTGAATTCCGAGTTGTGACATGATAAAATATAAAGATACATACGTATGCATGGATAATAATATAGGTAGGTAGTAAAAAATATCCACTTCCTCTATTCTTACGAAATAAGTAATTTATGATTTCTAAATGCAATTTTATAATATATTTTGTACTTGAGTCTGGAATCTCGTAAATACAATTATTATATTATGATATAATACATTTCAATCCAGACGTAACTTTAATTTTTTTTTAAGCTTCTGGGGAGGGCGAGGTCAATACCGGGGCCCCCGATAAATACACCTCTGCAGTGCACAGGTACTGACCAAGAGATGCACTCGGGTGCAGACTCGTCACTCCGCGGCCGACTGATTTCAGCGGCCGACGTGTACGTATGTCGTATATACATACAACTCATACAAGGGTCGAGTGTACGAGTGTATACTACGGCCACCGAGAGACCGCAATTAGGTGGCGACCAAAACTAGTCTTTTCTCGCGCATTCCCACCACTAATATTATACATCGCCGCGTAGTGAGTGGGGGAATTTGCGGAAACGAGTAGTTACTAATTATTATGAGTAATCATAACAATATTAAAAAAAAGTGCGAGAATTCGACTACGAAACCGCAGAGCTCGTTCATTTGGACGCGCAAACGAGTGGCGTTCTCTCAGTGGCCGTGGTATAGTAATATTAGTGTACACTATATATACAGTGACGGGTACAACGCGCGGTCGCGGGAGGGTGAAAAAACGAGACGACACACGAGACGGTTCATAAATAAAATATTTATGTATTTTTCAACTAATATTATTGATTACGTTCGTACAACAGTGTTCCGTTAAAAAATATAATATGTAGCGTGATAGGGTCGCCGGCGGACGGTCGTCCAACAATGCGAAACGGACGAGATTACTCGCGGCGCGTGCTGCGAACAGTCGTTCGTAATATAATAATCTAACAGTGGTTATACGCGTCGTATTGTAGTTGAGTAAATGTGGTCGATTTGGTCGGATTTTCACGTGTACGAAAATCCGACAAATCCGTTTCATGACCAACTGCAACGCGCGCGGTACAACGACGTCCTGGCTGTCGAATCGCCGTCTGGGACTTATTATACATTCCATAATAATAATAATAATAATAAAAAAATCATAATAATAATAATAATAATAATAATAATATATCCCGTATACCTTTGATTTACATAAAATACAAATAACATACAAAAAAAAAAATAATAATAATAATCAAAAAAAAAAAAAAAAAAAAAAAATAGATAAGTACTTAAAAATATTATTGAATAATTACGTAGAAAAATCGGAAGAAAAAAAAAATCATCTATAAATCGGCGTAGTGATTATGGTATTATAAAATAATAATACGGTTAGCGTAGTGTAACCCCTATTGTAGATATTTCAAAATAAACATTTCGAGTAGTGTTTAAAAGTTAAAACACAAGTATAAATATATTTTTATATAATACATAAACTATTAAAATAATAATAATAATAATAATAATAATGAAAACAAACAAAACGAATGAACGTTGCTCGTTATATAATATATTGTTAACTAAAAAAACAGTATGAACGTTTTACTATCAAAAAGGACAAAAAAAAAAAAAAAATGGTGAGGGATGGATAGTGTGAGAAACACGGCTTTAATGCGAACGAAACATCATTGCACACGACGTATTGCGATAATAATTAACAATATCGACGCAGACCAGACGCCTGCTCGCGTTAGGTTAACCTAACCTGCGAGGACGACGACGACTGTGTGCAACTAAATGTAGCGGTTTCGACAATAATAACGACAATAATAATAATAATAATAATAATAATATTTAGGCCGCGAGAAACTACGATGATATTGTATTCTACTCGGGAAAACTCGGTTCGGTCGACTATCGCACGCGGCACGGCGAAAAATATCAAACGAAAAAAACCACAGCGACGGCGAAACGTGCGGCGGTACCCGGCGCGTACATCGTCTCGGACGCTTCTGCGGCGCGGTCCCTTTGTGACTCGGTCGCGTCGCCGTCCGCCCGGTGTCAGAGGACAGCCTCCCCGAGCGGCGGTCGCGTGAGGTGTTTGGGTTGGGACACGCACACGCGGCGCATCGGTCATCGAACGGTGCACGGCGTTTCCGATTTCGGCCGGAACACACGTATTGTCACAGCGACCGTCCGCAGACCATTTGATTCGTCCGATCGCCGATCTACGTGATAATGCGACATGACGATGGCGCGTTGCGGGCCGAGTCGCACGTGTGACCGAGATCGCGTGAAATCGGTACGCCGAGTGCCGCCTGTACGATCTATAACGAGATCCGCCGACCGTTTTCTCCTATATTATTCTCCTATATTATTAGATTCTCGAACCCGAAGACCGCGAGAACGGAGCCGACGGTGGTGGCGGCGAAGGCGTCAGAGGTGAAAACGGGCCTCAGAGGCGAAAATACGGGCCGGACGTGTTAGTTTCCAAAAAAAAAAATACCATTGATTTAAAAGCGTGAGTGTGTGTGTGTGTGTGTGTGTGTGTGTGTGTGTGTGTGTGTGTGTGTGTGTGTGTGTGTGTGTGTGTGTGTGTGATTGTGAAATTCTCATAAATCGCCCACTCGGTTCGTCGATGAATCGCAATTATTAAATCGTTAGTACGATAAACGACGGAAACGCCCCCTCCCCGAGAGAATGCACGACGGCGGTAAGATTGTCGGCAATAAAACGAAAAAAAAAGTAGTCGTGATAGAAGTAGTTCTCGTAATAGTAGTAGCAGAGATTATCGATATATATATATATGTTATATGTGTAGGTTCATAAATAGTGGTCGTAGCGGTAAAGGTAACGAATCGTTTGTTCGATGATGTTTTATCGTCGTGTCAGATGCCGTCCCGTGTGGACACACGACCGTCCGATACCGCGCGCGCTCACGTCACGTGTCACTGTGTAAACGGGTATTTTTATTGTTTTACTATTTATTTATTTATTTTTTTACGGATAATCTATAAAACGGTAATACATGAAATATCATAGGTACGCGTGCGCGCACCCGCACACACTCGATGTCATCGCGTTGTAGACGAATATTTAATATTCAATATAAACGGACGGAATCCATAGGATTTATGAAAGGCTAACGAAAAAACAAAATTTTTTTAAAAATAACCTTCAGTCCCTACGCGAAAAACAATAATTATTTAATACAATTTCGGTAGGTACCCATACTCGTACTACGGTACACGTTTATACAACAATTACGTTTAAAATAATGATGTGCTATACTAGAAAATCGTCTAACACAACGTATATACATACATGTGTTTTACGCTATATACGATTATATTCACTAATATGCGGTTCGTTCGAGTGCGATGCAGCACGAACTGTGTGTGTAATTTAATTTCTCGATTTATAGTCCTGTTTTTCTGTGGCAGGTATATACAGGTACCGCGGAATGAAAAAAACCATCGTAATAACGTTATTGTATTAAGTGTATACGATCAATGGCGGTCGGTCGGATGGTAACGAACAAAAAACATAAAAAAACACAAACCAAATCATGATTTCGTACCTATAATCTACCTATAATTATCGTTATGTATCTATATATTATATACACACACGTTCAACAATATCATTATGATTGCGTATAATAAGAGTTGGACGCTATTAGATTAGTTGAGCAATGTTCGGCCTGTATATCGAGCTTACAGTGTTTTTTTTCCGGTGTGTAAAAACCAATAAGTATATCATCCTAAAATTAATCACTTAAACTAAAATATATATATAATATTACGTATAAAATAACAGTAATAATAATAATAATAATAATAATAATATTCTATGATTATAATGTGTCTTCGGTTGCAACTGCAGCGACGCATTAAATTATTTTTGGCGCTGATCGGTCGTTGGTGTTGGTTTTGCGCAACTTGATTGTTGCAAACACGTTCGTTCTGAAATTTAAATTTTTGTTCATATTAATAGACATGTATATGATATTATCGTTGATGATTTTTATAGTCGGTTCCCGTTGTCGTTGTTTCGAATTAGGACATTAAGATTCAAGACCGTACGCCAAAATCAAATACATTTTAATCGCGAATGCAATTTAGAGTAGGTGACTTCGATTTATTTGAAAAAGACCGCGATAATTTGAAGAAGACTTTAAATTCTCAACAAGTCCTGTTTAAAAATATTGTTTACTTCGCCAGTCAAATAACCCAAATGAGTGTTGAAGATGTGTACTCGTATAAATACAATAACAATAATAATAAGGCATCAAAGCTTATATTAAAACGCTATATCGATTACTTTGTTTTCGAATAAATTACATGCATACACGATTATAAATTCTAATGTACACGACTTTTTTGATCTCGGAACTCCGGACTATTATTTTCAACGTAATTATACTAATACAAAATAGGCACAAAAAATCGTTCGATAAGTTAAAAATCAAAATAATAGTAAAATACTCTCGAAATATCCATAGGAGAAATTTCAAAATAATTCTACAAAAAAAAAAAAACCTAAAAACGATTTTTATATGTGAAATTCAAAAATTTCGTCGCTGGCCACTGAGGAAGTGAAAAAAAATCTAGGAACACACGACTTGCACATTCTCCCAAATGTAGTCACTCACGGGCCACGAGCGACACTAATGCGCATTAATTGTCTAGTTTGTGCACAAAACGTATGTTTATAATAATTGCGATTTCGGTAGCATGCGCGTGAAGAGTGCGTGAGTTTTGAGACGAAAATAATATATTACGTAGTATAGAAAGTGTGCGTTATTTTGCTTTTTCCATCCGAACCGTCGACTTTACCCGGGCGGAAAGGCTAAATTCTACGACATTCAAAACATTATTTAAACCCATATATTATACGATCGCGACCCATACCACGCACAAGTCGAATATTGTGTCGTTGCTGAGTTATTATTTCTTTGTCTCGTGGCCTAAGAGTTTTTTCCCCGTTTAATCGTACGTCTTGTATTTTATTTACATCCTAAGTTTACGAATAAAAAGTGACTGCTGCTCTCTAAAGAAAGAAAAAACGACCGTCATGTTTTCAATCCAAATACGAAATTGATTTTTATATCCACGCTATACATAACTTAACGCGATACGATAACCGTAAAAAAAAAAGTCGTAAAATTAATTTTTCTCATAATAGCTGTTTTATATCGTTAAAAACGCATTTTTTCTTATTCACAACGGCTGTTATCACTTTGTTTGTGAATCGTTATACTAAGTTTAATTGTACCGTGCATAAAAAAAAAAAAAACTAAATTGTTTATTGTGTAGGTACAATTTTTTTTCGTCAGGAGTACATTGTTACTCGACGTCAACTCGTAAAAAAAAAAAAAACAACAACAATTACGTGCAATAAAACCGTCCATTAAGCTTTGAATAAATATTACAGTAGACGTTATTACTAATTTACTACTAAAAGTGGGCGTAAACACCGGTGAAATTCGGAAAATGTTTATTTTGTCGGCGAGAGGACTTAATTGATATAACAGTGATTGCGTCAGTGCTGCGCGGGGTATTGTTTGACCGTAAGTTAAGATTTGTGTTGGATGAAATAGGTCCGCCGGGTTTCGCCGTTATTATATTACATACACACATACACACACACACACACACACACACACACACACACACACACACACACACACACACACACACACACACACACACACACACACACACACACACATACGCATACGCATACGCACACACACATACGCATACGCATACGCACTACTCGCCCAGTAGAACATTTGGTGTGTGCACGAGACGCGCGTCTTAACCGAATTACAAAGGCCATTTGTTTATCGACTCTCCGCCGCTGCCGCCGCTTCAAATAATACAAACGCCCAGATTCCGAACGCAGCAGTTTTTGCAAACAGATACGGTGCGTGCACAGTTAAAATGCGTTATTTTCATTTCGGTCGCGGATTTCACCGTCGTATTACAACCGGCGAGAAACGAAATCGAACGTAGGACGTATATAATAATAATAATAATGATAGTAATACACCATTATGCCGCCCCGGAAAACATAGGTATTACATAGCTAATAGTGCCTGTGGTATTTGTGGGTATTTGTGGCTGCGGCTGAGGCCGGATTAAGAGCCTAGCCCGGCTCCGGCACTGAACTTCGAAACGGGCACTGTTTAACGAGAAATAATTATATCTTTCTGTGTTATAAAGCCATCTGTCGTTATGTACGCCCGTGGCTTACCTACGCCGTAACGCGTTCAAATATTGTGCACCGGCACGTGATGAACGTCGTAAATCTTATTCCGATATTAAATTCAAACGATCCGTGAATCAACAACTACTTGTGCGTTAGAAAACTAATCGAGCTATAAAACCCGATATATGATTGGAAATCGAAATTTATTTTCACTGTATAAAACACCGTGTAAAATTAGTGTTTACCAACAGTTCAAATGTACGTTGATGTGCGATTTTTGTTTTCAAACGACAAAACGTATACCAGTGGTTTTCAAACTGGGTGCCGTGGCACACTGGTGTGCCGCGAGCATTCACTTGGTGTGCCGCGGTGTTTTGAACATTATATTTTTTTTTTTTTTGCATAAATGACCGATCGAATTGAATAGGTGTAATGTACAAAAATGAACGCGTTCGACTGTCGTGAACCCGCAATATTTAAGCGTATACTGATAAATCGAAGGTTTGCAGTAAAAAAGCGACTAAGATAAGTTATGTCACATGATAATTGCACCCTAACAAAATGTATCGGTAATGTAATTTTTTAGAATACAGTGAAAACTCCTTTAACGGACACCTCTGAATACCGGACGCCTCCGATTAGCGGACGTTTTTATGTGGATAGGAACATATTCCCTTGATTTGTTTTTCCCTCTGAACAGCGGACACCTCTAAATGATGGACAATATTCCGGCTACCGAGAGTATCTGGAATTCAGAGGTTTCACTGTATTAAAATTATAGGTCATAGTGTTCCACGGAAATTTTGTGAAGGGCAAAGTGTGCTGTGGTCAAAAAAAGTTTTAAAACCACTGACGTATACATTACAGTGTTGATCAAAACACCCTCGTGTGCGTGCGCCTGTCATTCAGAGCACGTGCGCGGGTCTCAGGACTACGGCCTCGGCTGACCTGCTGCCTTCTATTAACTCGGCGTCAATAGCGGTAATCGGCCGACAAGTGTTGTCGCAGAAACATAAAAAAAAAAAATAATAAAAAAATAAAAACTAAATCGCTCAAACGAATTCAAGCTTTCCACGTGATACGCGACGATCGGTAATAATCGACCGACGCGTATTAAAGTAATTCGTATACAAGTGTGACAGATTCGAGTGACGCGCGGTTAGGTTAGTGACGGAAACAATCATATTGTCGATCAATAAGCACAGGGAAAAATCGTCGGCTTTCTCGAAATTCAAATCGTTCCGAACGATTGCTCTCACTTTTGAATAAAAATAAAAACGCAACGCGTTTCTATATCCCCCCCCCCCTATAGCTGTCGTGTGGTAATTTTTAAACATTATGATTTCAATTGCTGCGCACCCTCACCCTCGTCGGGCATCGATGATATTACCTATAATTCGCACGCGTATCAATAGCTATTGCACTACGTACTTTTATTTTCGCCATCGAATGGTCGAAAACGATTTAATCCTCAATTACATTTTTTTTTTGTCAGAATAATGATTATACTAAATAAAACACAACGGAAAATTTAAAAAATGCGCCGAAACTTTTCGTTCCTAAAATGTTGTGTAGTTCGAATGTACGGATGTAGTCAAAGAGATAAGAACCGTGCAGGTGACATATCCTGTCATTCTGTCACACACACACATGCGCACGACGTGGCGATAAAGATGTATTTTCATCCAACCTACACGCCGACCGGTCTAGTGATGCGATAAGAAATCTGAATACGAAATCCGAATTCATCGTGACTTCTACTTCGGACCTGTTTTCCTATTTGCTTCTTTTTTATTTTTTATATTATTCGGCCCCCTCAGGTCCCACGGATTGGAATTAAAGAACGCGACTCTGCAAAACCAACAAAAGCCGAAGAGGAGTCGTGTTTATACCTTTGCGCGTACCCGGCGCGCGCGTCCCGCGGGGTGGCCTCGTCCGGCCCTACTTCTTGCGCTTCTCTCCCCACGAGTCGTACCAGCCGTCCGTGTTGGCCGCCGCGTTGATGTACTTGAACGTCTGCAGCTTGGAGCTCTCGAACCGCACGTCCGTGTCCGAGTCGTGGTGCTGGTGGTGGTGCGCGTGGTAACCGTCGTCCGCGGTGGCGGCTCGTACCGCGGGCGGCGGCGGCGGCGGCACCGACATCGCGGCCGCCGTCTCCAGGTGGTGTTGCTGCTGCGCCGACGCCTGCTTGATCAGCCGGGTGCGCGGCAACAGTCCGGCGGGCTGTTGCTGTTGCTGTTGCTGCTGCTGCGCGCTGTGATGGCGACGGTGGTGCGCCGGTCCTCCGGCGGCGGTGCGCGGCGCGTCCTTGAGGTGGTCGTCCACCACGATGCATGACTCGGAGTCGTCGCCGGCCGCGCCAAAACTGGACGACGACGAGCGCCTGCTGCTGCTGCCCGTGTCGTTGCCGTGGTGCTGCCGACGGTGCATCTGCATTTGTTGCTGTTGCTGTTGCTGCTGCTGCTGCCTGCGCCCGTCGAACGTCATCCTGCGCACCGTGGACGTTCCCCCGCCCCCGCCGCCGTTCATTATAGTCTGGGCGTCGTCGTCGTCCACCGCGTTGCCGCCGCCGCCCGCGATGTCAATGTCCCGGCACGTGATCGCGAACTTTTTGTTGGTCACCGGCGTGCCGGCCGACGACTTGCCGCCGAACCCGTTGCTCTGCATCTGCAGGTGTTGCTGTTGCTGTAGCTGTTGCTGCTGTTGCTGTTGCTGCAACTGCTGCTGCTGCTGCTGCTCTTCCGCCTCCGCGGCGTTCACGTCCACCAGCGACCGGTGCTTCCACATGGACATGCCGGCCAACAGCTCGTCGCTGCTGCCGGACTTTTTGAACTTCCACATGGACTTGGTCCGCTTGATCTTCTTGCCGTGCACGCTGCCGGCGCCGTCGTCGTCGTCGCCGTGCAACAGTCTGGCCGAAGACGGCGGGTGTCCGTCGCCGAACGACGACAGGTGTCCGACGCTGGTGCTCGGTCGCATCGCGGACGACGGGCCGGTGTTGCGCCGGGCGCCGGTGTTCGTGCCACCGGCGCCGTTGTACGACGACTTCATGGTGCCGCCCGCGGTCATCTGTTGCGACCGGTGGCGCTGACCGCGGCGGTCCTCGTCGGGCGACCGGTAACCCGCGGCCGTCTGCTTGGAACGCGCGTCCTTCTTCGGCTCTTTGTCGCCGGCTCTGATTCAAACACATGACAACGATGCCGTCGCGTTAGTGGAAAAAAAAATGTGTCACAGCCGTCACCATCACCGTCACCGTCGCCGATCACCGTACATCGGCGTCACCACGACGCGCCGCCCCACGTGAAACGTTGTTATTCCATAGCGTTTTGGTTATGTGCAGCGTTACGATAATAATGCGATAACTACGTTTGTTTTTTTTTACAAGTGCGCTCGCGTCACGAAAGCTCGACGCGCGTCACACACCGTCACCACCATGGTAACGTCACCACCATGATAACGTCACCACCACCATGGTACCGCAACCGTCACTGTCACCATCACCATCACCGTTACCAATACCGTCACCATCGTGCGTGTTAATTCGTCAAAGTAGTCGTCGTTAGGTTAGGTTATATGATCGAAAAAGTGCCCATTTTGTTTTTGTGATTTTTTTTTTTTTTTTTTTACACGGTCGTCTATCGCAATAACACGTGGGCGCAGTATAGGACGACCCGCGTGTGTTTCTCTCACTCATCACGCCGAGCCGTTTTCAGACGTTTTGAAAACGCACACGTTAGTCGTATACGTAAATACGTTTTTGTCCGGTCGCAACATCGTTATCCGGGTCGGGCGCATTGAATAACCTGTGCACAATGTGCGGTTTTCGCGCGTAGATTACACGCGGCCACAAACGCCGTCGTCGGCCCGTTTCGAGGTTGTCCGACGCGACGACGTCCAGACGACCGTGTTTACGTTGCCGACGAATATTTTAGTCGACGAGCGTGACGGAAACGAGGTTATCGATCTGCGGGACGTAATTATTATTCCGAACGATCGTGGCATTGACGACGCCGGGAGTTTGAACCAAAAAAAAAAAAAAAAAAACAAACGATTCGATTACGACGGACGTCGATAAATAATTCTAGAAAAATTAGCGAATTTCCAATCGATAAAATACGACTATTATTTTATTATTGTTTTTAATTGAGTATTTAAACGGCGAATAGACGTATTAATAAAGCTAGAGGTTGAGGAACCACCGTCGATTATTTCAACAGTTGGTTTGAGTGTTTGTCAAAAAAACACTTAAAACGCAGTAGTCAACTGACCAAATATTTACGATTCGTACGCAAATATGTTAAAATCAATAATTCAAGTCTTGCCTTATAGTAAAGAAAAAAAAAAAAAAAAAAACAAGAAGAAGCAAACTCGTACTGTTCCCGTACAGTATTCCCATCGTCACATACAATATACAAACAACGATAAGACTGTATAAAACATATATATAGGGTAACAACCTTTTGTAACACTACGTCACGGTAAAAAAGGAAAACGCGCCAAGCAAATACAGCCAAAGACTATTTCAAAAAGTAATAGTGACCGACAGACCGAAAGCTATAAGATAAATTTGTTTAAAAAAAAAATTTTTTTCTACAACCATCACCGATTAGACATTGTATTCATGCACAACAACATAGCGATTAATAGAGATAAATCAAAATATTATTATTTTACGGCCGGGCCGCGATTTTTCAAAACTATATATGATTAATTATTACGTATTGTTATCGTCTTAAGTGTTACCTCGTGTTCTCGTCGTCCGAATAGTCGACTTCGGGCGCCGGCGGCGGATCGTTGCTGAAACCGCTGTCGTTGCTGCTGTGCAAGCTCGCGTTGCCGTGCACCCCGCCACCGTTCCTCTTGTCCACGATCGCGCCGGGTTTACCGGGCGCCGGCGGCAACGTCTGCGGCGGAGGCGGGAAGAACGCGGCCGGCGGCGGTATGTGCCCACCGTACTGACGGGGCACCACCGGGGCGGGCACGGACGGAGGCGGAGGCCCGTAGCCGTTGGACCGACTGTTGGCCCTGGACCGCGTCTGTGTACACGAAAAACACGGTTTCGCCGGTCATTAACATGCAAAGATTATTGTTCAATTGATCCACGAGCGTGAGGGCCATGACAGTGGGTTCGGGGATGAGGGATGGGCGAAAGGGCTCGTAGACCCACTCGATTCCCCGGAGAGGAGATTCTTTGAACGGCCGTCGGTAGCTTATAGGACTTTTTTGAAAAACGGATTTACTTGTTTAGCGAGATGAAAAAAAAAAACAAAAATTAAACATTTTATTTATTTAAAAAATCAGAAAAATTACTGTTCGTGCCCGATAAAAAACATCAACGAAAACTTCAATTTCATTTGTAAAGTATGAAAAATTTCAAATATCATGGTTTTTTTTCAAAAATGTTGTTTGAAATAACTATTAAGACTTATTTATAAATTATTATTATGATGTGACTTATGTAACCAACATTACATTAAATCTGTGGCTTGATTGGGTCTAAAAGAGTTATTCTCACGTTGTGCTATTTTTCACGATTAAGGATTTTTCAGTTAAACAAATTTGTACGTAGACATTTTATTTTGTAAATTATAAATTTGAGTTTTGCGAATAGCTTTAAAACGGTCTTAACAATTTTTTTTCTATATAAACTACCAAAAAAGCTGACATTGGCCGTTTTAGAATAAGAATTTATTTATTATGTTTGCAACATTAACCCTTGTATCGTTGTTACTATTAGTACTAAAGTTACGCCCTTTCATTTATGCCCCTTAGGTCTAAATATCCTAGTTCCGCCACTGGACAGTCGTATAAAGCAGAAGAATGAAACGGGTCATATTTCTGGGCCGACAAGATAATAGATATTCGGCTATTTACAATATATATATATTAACGAGGAAACTATAATTTGCATTTGTGATATGGGGATAGTTTCGCTTACCGGATACGGGTTTCTGTGAGACAGAGAATCTCCGAATCTCGTCAACGTGGTCGTTTGATAACGGTTTTGTTTGCCGATTGTCGCCGATTCAATTCTGTTGTGGTTCGAAATGGTCGATTGTCCCATGGAATCTTTTCGGCGATACGATGACGGAGAGTCCCTGGAAAAGAGAAAAAAACGTGTTTATACGTTAATCGATATCTGACATAGAATGGCTTTTAAAGTTTTTAATAAATAAATTGACAAAAAAAAAGACATACGATAAAACTGAGTCGTCCATCACGGGTTCGGTGTACGCCAACGGGAACCAACCACTGCACTGTGTACGTAAGTTCTCACCGAATTGCCATCCTTTGTTTCGTTCACCTAAACCGCACTTATCGTTATCAAAAAAGTCAAACGAGCTTTTTAGCGATCAACACATACCCGATATAGCGATCGTGTCTCCTTCGTGGAAGCTTAATTGGTTTTCGCCACTAGACAAGTAGGCATATGTAGCTTGTACGAAATTCGAGCCTTGAGATTCCCATCCGTTGTCCACGACCGCCATGGACTTTGGTCTAGATCCGTTGTTTCCAGGACTTGTCCCGTTCTCGACTGAAAAGTGGCAATAATGAATTATTTAGCAACATACTTTGATTCAATACTTAGGTACCACGTAGGCGGCAATAAAAGTCTAGTGTCATATTAAATTACGTGGTTTCGTTCGGTATACTCACGAGAAAACGTTTTGAATTGTGATATACAAATAATATAAATATTCGACCATGTTACGCGAATGGTTGTTCCTATTACACTTGAAGTATTAAAAGTGGACAACTGAAGCGTTAGTTAAAAATAATTTTATTATTGAACATTCGTTAAAGCTTCAACGCGTAACACTTAACGGTGGTTTTGAGTTACCTATTAATAACCTACCAAATATATCCGTGGGGTATTCGATACAATACATAAATTGGCGTAAGTCTAATCAACAGTATTAATAGGTACTAAAAAGATTTATATGTTTATAGCGCATTGAAAATATACGTGCGTTGCGTAAAAGTACCATACTTAAACACATACTTCTGTTCAGTGACTGTGACGATGCGTTCAAATTGAAATCTGATTTGGCTCTGGAGAGTGGATAGTTTAAAACCGGGCTAGATATATCATTCATCGCACGAACATCCAAGCAAGATGCGTCCATGGATTTTGTTTTTCTCAGTTGCGACGATATCGAAGTCCTATCGTCATCGATTCTCGGAGAGCTGATATCATCGTCCATCCAAAAGCTTACTTGCTACAATTTTAACGTTTTCAGTTATCATCAGGGAATCGAATTCGACGTTTTAAAGAATATTTCAGACATTTTGAACTTACTCGAAGTTTCGTCGCAAACATGGTTTCTACAGGTTCTGGTAGTCGTTCCCGAGATTTGGCCACATCTAGCCAGTCATTGAGGTGTTCATCATACATTGATTGGGTGTTGGTGTGATAAGCTAAACAGTGCTTAACCAGTGAACACTGTCTTTCCAACACAAAACCATATCTACGTCTTTCCTGTGTCATGGCCTTAAAAATAAAACATCAATTAATTAAAAGTGTCAGTATAATTATTTGGATATCTAATTTTTTTGAAACAAAATATGTAGTTCAAATTTTCAAAAATATGAAATAATTTTCGTTTAAAAATCACCGAGAAAGCAAAGAATATTTAAAAACTCAAAACTTTTGACTCGAAAATTTTAAAATGTAAATTGATTTTTACTCATCGATAATATTATTGAAATATATCAACAATATATATTGTTTAATTACTATCGATATAGAAATATTCATAAATTTTACCATAAACATCATACACGATACTTACATTTTTTAAACTTTGCTCGCAGAAGTTATCCAGCTTAGATTTTTCTTCATCTAATATTTGCATTGTCTGTGTAAAAAAAAAAAAAATTAAAAGCTTTTGTCATAACGTCACTAAAAACAATAATGAGGTTTGAAATGGATATTCAGAGGTATTGTGCTGAGGATTTGATTTTGTTTTGTTTGTGTAAATCCGTTATAAACAAAACATTTTGCACGTTACGTAATATTTTTGCATAGTAATAACGAAAATAGTCCCCGGTATTTATATAAAACGGAGTGTTATACTTTTCAAACAATGAACATCTTCAATGGGCTGGTAATAATTTTTATCTCTCGACACATTCGGGCTTTACGATGCCAAACAAATAAAAACTTGACAATAAAACATTTGAATAATCATAGTTTAACCTCGCCAATGCGCACATCTAGTGACCACTGTATATACATTAAAAAACACAACCCCTATCGAAATCGACGACATTTATTATGCATTATATTTCACGTCGGGCGTTTGGTCGAACATTATCATAAGTAACTAAAACTTGATTTTTTTCAGCTCGTACCATGCCAAGAATAAAACAATAATACATCGGTTCAAACTTTACATAATGTATAAGTGAAATAAAATAAAATTCTGAAGGAGAATTCAAAAAAAAAAAATAAAATTATGTTTATACTTGTTATATTTTTCGGTGCAATTTTTTTTTTTTTTTGAAATTTAATGAAATCAGTTGATTACTTGAAACTAAACAATTTTTTATATATCAGTATAGTACTAATTTATATAAGTAAGTTGATGACAAAAGAACTACTGTATTCAATAGACTGATTCAATAGAAAAAAATAAGTATGACACATAAAATATAATATTATGTACTATTTAAGTTGCCAAATGAGATAACATTTTTATCGGTTTTTATGAACCTACAAAATATTAGTTAAGCATTTATGATTTTAATAAATACTCATAAATATCACATCATCATAAAATGATACCTTTATTTCTTTATCCATTGCCAATCCTGCTTTGGGTCCAACCTTATGCTTTTTACGGCATTTTTTCATAGCTGACGCAGCCTTGCTGTAACTATCGGACCTCTGTTTATGCTGTTGTAAAAATCGTTTTTGTTCAGACTGAAAAAATAAACAATAAAATGAAAATGAAAATAATAGAAAATAAAAGTGCAGGTTTTGTCATTTGAATTTTATCAGATCCAAACAAAATGGTACCAAGGGGTTAATCAGCAGTCTAAACTAACCAAAGGGTCAGATTATTTATTGGATAGGGACATTTTATTTGCTTTACGCACCTCCTAATAATATCTGAAGGTGCACAATAATATATGTTTGTTATTTTGAACTGAATATCAGATACGAATACATTATTTTATATGCGTTTTTCCTCGTTTGCATTTAATGGTATTCATAAATTTTAGTAATCGAATATAGGGGAAAAAAGGGCAAATTAAACGAATACTAATTACTAATGGTTGTTCATCGAATCCCGATAGCAAAAAGTGACATACCACCAAAACCTATTCATAACACTCGTATTTTAAATTACATTATTTATATTTTATACTTTAAACAGTTGCAATGCAATACGTTACCTGAACTACTTTGGTATCTTTTTCGAGATTTGTCTCCAATGGCACCAGTAAATCCACGTAAAAAGCTTTCAGCTGAAAACAAAAACATTTACATATATCAATTTATATTATCGGAATTGACGAAATGACATAATTTTTCATCCTCTTGAAAATATTATCATGCATCGTTTTTGTTTTAACCCGCAATTTTTCTACATTGTGTTTGTACAAAAACATGACAACAAAACCTTTGACATTTTACGTTGATATATTCTTTAATAATTAATGCAAATATATTTGTCCGTATATACGCGACTGACGGCGATCCGGTTAGAAAAGAAAAACAATCACTAGTTATTGTATTTTTCGTCGTTAGACGTTTTGCATTAATGTGCATTCATACGAAAATTAGGTTCGTAAAAATGAGCACCTTATACGTCGAATCCAATGTTTTTTTTTATTAAAAACTCTATGTTTTTAATAGATACTTAAAAATTGTTAATTTTTTTTTACCACCATTCAATATGAAATTCATCCAACATACGAACAAAATAAAGTCATCATACATTGATGTTTCAAACTCGCTTGTTTATTAACATATTGAATCGCAAACACAATAGGAATAGTTGAACAAATATTGATCTGAGATTCATGACATATGTTAACAAACAATGTGCACGAGTGATTTTATATTTTATCGTACCTATGCGAAAATTGATTGGTTAATAATTAATGTTATTTGAAAATAACATTTTTTGTCAATCGTACTATGTATTATGTTTTCGTCATTGGTACACAATATATTATCGGTTTATTAACAACAAGTCGTAAAGCTGTACATAAATTAAATAGTTTGTTAATCGATCAATATAATTAAAACCAGTGTCAGAATATTGACTAAAATCGTAAAAAGTGTACAATAGTAAAAAGTTTAGTAATTAATTTACGGAGAATCACGACTATTTTCCAGTACTGTTTTTTAAATTTTTTTATTATTATTATTAGACGTAATGATAAAGTGCGATTTCATGATAATTAATAACTAGCTACGATATTGTCGATCGCGGTGATGATGTGGTTAGAAACAAAACCAACGAGCTATTCAATAAACGTGGAATATGACTGGAGAGTGAATGATTACGAAATGATTAATCACGCTTTCTAGATTTTGAAAATCGTGTATTTTTTTCCTGACGGAAACGAAACGATAATAATACCGAAATGTATAACAAATAATGTTATATATATATATTTAACGTTAACAACGTTTCACGGCGACTCTCGTCGATGGGATTATGGTTAAAATATTAAAATATTATCACACATACGTTTAACGCGCGTCTGGGTGAGAGCGCCTGTTAATCGCGTATAGGACCGAACGGAATACGGGCACGTTGTGAAATTGCATAACCGATTCTCCGTATGTGCACGTGGAAAAAAATTATATTATATAGGTATACGGTGAAACTTCCATATAACTAAGTCGAATAAACAACACAAAAAAAAAAAAAATCGTAATATGGAGGAATTCTTTGAAAAGAATTAACTATTTTTTTCAACTTAAAAAAAAAAATTAATTACGTATGTATGTATATACTTCTATGTTGTATTGTAAAAAACAACATCAAATATCATATTACAGTTAAATTTAGTTATTAATTTTATAATTCAAAAGAAATAATTAATGCATTATGTAAAAAAATAATAAAAATCATAATACAGTTTAATTTAATTTTTGACCTTAAATGCAATTTAAAAGAAATAATCAGTAAGTTTTGTTTGCTTATTATTTTTATAAATTGTACTTTTTTCGTAAAAAGTTTCTATATCATTAAGTTAAAAAAAAATTTCATCGGGAACATCTGCTTGTTGTCTAAAACTATTTCTTACCAGAGATATAGTTTTTAATAGGTATGTCTTCTTTTGTGAGATTGGATTATTCTTCTGCATTTTCCTCTTTGTCTTCTTCTTCAAATTCACCAGGATTTTTTTCCAACCTCTTCTAGAATACTTTCTTCAGTAGGCGATTCATACATGGAAATATCTTCTTCAATTTTCAAATAATCTTGTAAAGTAATGCCATCGCTCTGAACTAACTCCCATTCTCGTTGTATATCTGGTATTTCTATATCGGTTTCAATAATTTTATTTTTAAATCCAGCTTTTGAGAAACATTTTTTTCATAGTTTCGGAAGTTACATCATTACTTCAAGCTTTCGATACTTTAGAAATACAATCTCGTAGAGTAATTGTTGTTTTCTGTTTAAGATTTGAAATGACTTTGCTCAAAATACGTTTTCGATAATACACTTTAAGATTATTTATTATTCCTTGGTTCATTGGTTGGAGCTTATTTGTTGTATTCGTCGGAAAATATTCAAGCGTTACAGATTTTAACTTTATAGATAAAGTACGAGGACGAGCAGCACAATTATCCATAAATAAAATTATTTTTCGTTTTTCTTGAGTAATTTTTTTATCAATATCGAGTAACCACTTTTCAAAAATTCCTGATGTCATCCACCCTTTTTTTATTAAAATGTATTAATATTTTGTCTCAAGTGATTTTATGCCCTTGAAACACCTTGGATTTTTGTTTTTTCCAATGATTTTTTTTCTGAGCCAGTAATTTTAGAACACACCATCAAATAACTTGTTCTTTACTAAGTTTACTACCAAAACATTTGTTATTTTTAAAAGTTAATGTTTTTTTTTGGAAAACATTTAAAAAATAAATCTGTTTCATCAGCGATAAAAATATCTTTAGGATCAAATTTTTCAATTAATTTTGGTAAAATAATTAATTTCCATGTATCACAGTCATTTTCTTGAACATCAGCACTCTCACCACAAATACGTGACTTTAAACTCAATATTATGTCTAGATTTAAATTTATCTAACCATCCAGAGCTTGCACGAAAATCTATAAAACTCAATTGCTGAGCAAAATAAATTGCTTTTTCTTTGATTAATGAACCTGATCTAGGCAGATTGTTATTTCGTATAAAAGTCATCCATTTAAGAACAGCGTTGTCAACTTCTTCATATACACACATTTTCATTCGTTTTCTATTGATGAGGAGAGAAGAATTTTGCATTTGCTTGGTTATGTTTTCATGGTTTTTCAAATGGTTGATAGAGAACTTGTTGGAATACTATAATTTTCGGCAATATCTTTTTTTAACGCCTTTATCGACTTCGTTTAAAATTTCAAATTTATCGACGATAGATAAACATTTACGTTTCGACATTTTTTTTGTACGGACGAAGAGAAAACGAGAAAACATTCGTATGTATAGTGTATACCCGTTTGCATCAATACCGGAAATAAAATACTGCAGTAAAATTAATCAGTTTGCCTACCTTCGGTGTCTTATCTTTATCGGATGCATTGTTCATGTACAATAATTTTAGAACTATGTTTAAAATTTTATTGTGACAATTACAAAAACCAGTTTTTATCGAATAACTATTTCGTTATATAGAAACATCAGATTCGTTATTTGGAAATAAATTTACGTGTAATTAACAATGCAAGTCATGGTCCTCAAAAATAATTCGTTAATAGAAAATTTCGTCCAGTGGAAGTTCGTTGTATGGAAGTTTCACTGTAAATATATATGTATATTGAAATCATTGTTTAATGACTCCGGCCTGCCGCGAAAAGGAGGAAAAAAAATCGTCTTCGACCAGCCGACGTGGCCGCGCCGCCGAACGGATCATATTAAATTGAAATCTACGGACCTCTGACCGTGCGGGTACGACGACGAGGGGTAGCGGAAAAGTTTAGTGTGCAATCCGGCCGTACGCGAGGTTCAGACTGTTGCCAGATTGTTTTAACCCTCGCCCGGCTCCCCAGCCGTGTATCCTTTTGGTAAGTGCATTATTACAGAAAAAAAAGAAGAAAAAATAGGGAAAAAAATAATGGAAAACGTGCATAGCATCGGACGGCAATTCGAAAAACTTTCGACGAGTATTTCTCTTTTTTCTCTTTTTTTTTCTTCTCCTAAACGCGTCAACGGCCGCCGCCGTAATGGCGACACCGAATACGTCTGTGCAACACGCAGAAAAATCTAATCGCGACGACGACGACGACGGCGGCGGCGGTGGCGGCTATACGACGATAGCGAACGAGAAAATAGATGATGATATCGGTGTAAACTTTGTTTGTTCGATAAAAGTTTTTCGTGGTACGCGAGTTCGAAATTCGAATCGTTGTGTTGTACATACAATATACTCGCGTATATACACACTCGCGACGATGACACGTCGGTGATGGTCCGCACAATAACAACAGGCAACAGCAATAATAATAGTAATAACAATAATAATGCGGTGTGTGTGTGTGTGTGTGTGTGTGTGTGTGTGTGTGTGTGTGTTTTGTACTGTTGGGTATACAATAAGTAAACAGACACGTATAATGATAATACGCACGACAATAATATTCCCGGAACTATTGAAATCGAGTCGAATCGTGTGCAATAGTGTTCACGAAATATTCTTAGACCCGGACGTTTTTTTTAACGACGATATTAAAACGTCTCTTGAGCCAGCGTAACCGAACCTCTGGCGAACATTGATTGTGTAAGTATAATATTATTGTGTACACGTAAGGAAATTTCAATTTTGACGGCTCAGTATACGCGATTTTTGTTATTCACTCGGATTAATCACTCGGCGATGATTTAAAAGGGAAATCGTTCTAACGTCGCAAAAAATTCTATACTCATATTTCGAACGTGTTGAAAATCATAAAAAAAAAAAAAAACTATGCCTTGTGCGTAGATATGTATGGTTTCCCGGTTGTCAAGTGCTGTATGAACCGATCGTTTTATCGACGATAAAATTAGTTTACCATTGGTATCATAACTTATTTTCATATGTAGTTGGTATCGCACTAACGCCGGATAATATAGGGTATGACGTAAATATTTGTTTGCGAGTAAATTCCTAATTAGAAAAGTTTGGAAATTGATGTATTATTAATTTTATATGACTGCTTTTGAAAACCTGCAATTATTAGGCAACTGAAAACTTATATAAGATACTGAATGTCAGGTTGTTTGTACTTACGAAAATAAACACTTTATCACTTATTAAAATTGTATAACTTTAACAGTGTTAAATATAATAAAAAAATTTAACAAAACCAACAACAATAGGATCCCCTAACATGTAAAATATCAATCTAAAATAAATAACAATTATTTTTGTACTGTGTTAATAAGTATTAGATTTAAATTTGTAATACATATTTTATTTTAAAGAAGAAATATTAGAAAATATTGGGATAAAAAATATTTTATTTTGGCCGTGTAAACTGGAAAATTGACAATTTTAATAAATACAATTTCGTTTTGTTTTTTATGTTTGTTTATTTGATGTTTATTATCAACACACGTCACACATGTTGAATTGTTACTGTGTGAGTATGTAATAAGTGAATACGTTAATGATTTTAAATAAAATGATTATTATTCTCTAGTAGAAGACAAAAATATTTTTTAATTATAACTTTGAATGTTCTTATGTAGTAATACGTAGTTAAATTATCACGTTTTTAACTTTAAAATTTTTAAGTAATTTCTATTCTTTATAACTTTTTAAACTATAAATGTATGAAAAATGGTTTAATTAACGTATTATGATCGCTCACCAGATGGTGAAAATAGCACTTATAAGCTGTGATTTTACAAGTTAAAACATAAATTCCATTAAAATATCCAAAAATAACGTTTTTGCAGCGTATTAAAAAACAATTTTATATCAACCAACGGTCAATGCTATTAACTTTCTAAGATTTACATTGGCTATAAATTCTTATAATAATATTGTTAATATTTGTCGAGTGTGAACAAGTTTTTAGAGTTGGTTGACATTACCGAACGGGAAGTTCAAGTGTTGTGAAAACAGATGACGAATACTAATCTAACCAGTTTTAAAAAATTATTTCATATTATAATGAAAGACTACGTGTGGTTAAAATTATTATAATTATAAATTCATAACTGTATTTAAATTTTTAATAAATAATCATATTCGTTGTTGATAAAAGGGCGTGTACGTACTTAATTCGATCAATTATCTCAATCACATCTAAAATTTAATTTGATATTTGATAAAGTTACATTCAAATATACATAGATTTTGATAAAAAATTACAATGTTACATAAAGAGTCAAACACAGGGAAAGAGCTAGAGGATACGGTGAGATATTATTATGTTAATGACTGCGATGAGCGTGAAAGCGAGGGTGGCCTATGATCAGTTGCACTGAAATTACTGAGGGGAGAAATGCCAAGAGCCCTTGCATGACTATGATAATTTCTCTGTTAGGATGATTTACAAAACCCGAAGTGGAAATCGAAATGCTTCATCTGCATCCTTACTTATTGTACGTAGTACCAACAAAATATTTGAATAAAATCCCTTCAACTGAAATCGTTTTCATTCAAGGAAAACCATGGAAATGTAGCAATAGTTCTTAAAAAACACATTTATTATAACTATTTAAAGACTTGAATGAAACTGCAACATACTTTGGATATTTGATATGTATGTATAAGAAATGAAAATACGTATATAAAAATATAAATCTATGTATAATATAAATATTTACTTTGGCATTTTATCAAAACAATTAAATGATTAAATATAATTTATGATACAAACATTAAAACTTATTTATTGCAAATTTACTGGATATTTAATCTTTAGTTTTTTTGTTCTATTATATAAATATACACGATATTTAAAATAGATTGATATTCTTACACTAATATTAATTATACGAAAAAAACCTGTATAGATCAAAAAATATTCACTACACAAGGAAAAATTTCAAATTAATTATTTTATACTTGTTTAGTATGATAAAATTGAAAAATGATCAATACACATTAAATATTGATAGTAATGCATCAAATGTATTTTTTTCATAATAAAATCTATGGAATTACGATGAAGCATTATCAAAAATCTGATTTTAATAATTATATTTGAATAAATAGTATACACATGTATTGTGAATGTTTTTTTTATAAATTTCTTGATGAAATTAGTTTTTATGTTAATCAAACTTCACTTTATGCGTCATATACTTTCAATATCTAATGTAATTTTTTTGACTTCGATATATGATGAAATGTTAATTAAGGAACTGCCGACTGATGTAAAACTAATCAATTTATTATTCATAGTAAAAGTTATTTTAACAGGTCGTAGATGTAAGACTAATTTCCTTTTTCGATTACTAGCAGTGTGCCTCTCATCTTTCTCGTCTTTATGAATATACTCTTTGCAGCCACTAAAAAAGGTTATATGACGCTTTAATCTGTTATATTTTAATAATTTTACTCAAGGCAACAGAAATGAAATTATCTTTATATGACCTCAACAATATTAAAGTTGACGTGCTTTTACAACTTTAAAATTGCGTGGCAACCAATAACCATAAGCATAGATGTGAAGAAATACGCTTACAATATTAATAAAAACAAGTAGACTTTTATAAACATTAATTTAGTATAATAATGTTACTTGACTTACAATGTTTAACTGTTGTGATTGAATCTCTTTGTAAACCTCTACAATTTGCATAAGTGCTGAACCTGAAACACAATTAAAAACCTTTCGTTATACTTAATTTCAACATGACAAACATCACCCTAGAGAATACAATATCACAGATCATAAATTAAATTAAATATGTACATAATATATCTCACAAGAATAAATCCCCTGTGATTTCATCAATTTGTTTAGTTTACAAGACAACAATATTCTTAATATTTTGTTAGACAATTTGTAATCTAAAACAAAATTACATCACATTTGTTATATTAAATAGTGTAATGTAATTTTCTCAAAGAAACTTTTACGGGTATTTATTTTTACTGAGTTTTATAATATTACTACATTTCTTTTTGTAAAATTTTCGTGTATCAGACAAACAATTAACAATTTGGACAACAACTTACATTAAAACTGTACAATACCAATTTTATAAAGCACGGTAATATCGTTGTTTACACTTTTTTTTTTTTTATATATTAACCATTAACTAATGTCCGAGTGTACAATTTTTATTATAATACGTAGAAATTTGCGATAACTCTATACAATAAATTGAACACTCGTAAATAGGTAATATGATGTGAGATTCAGATATGAGTACGTATTACGTATACACGTTATTATCATTACATATAACATAATACAATGTGAAGAAGTGATATACTTATTTGTAAGTGTATATATTACTATATACATATTATTTAATAGAAGTAAATAAATATTTTGAAGCTATAACGTATATGAAGAAAAATAAATTGTTTTAATTGAATTAAGTTGATTGTTTTACTGAATTCAAAAATATAAAACTTGAACGGTGATTCTAATTAAATTTATTGTTAAGGAAACTACAAATTAAGATTCTCAAATTTAATTGTAAACCTACAATGTTTCTAAAAAAAGATTCTCAAATAAAAGGTAATAATGAATTGAGAATTCTATTCTTTAATCATAAAAAACAACACGAGTAAAAATATGTTTTTATCCAATTAAAATTCAATTTAAGTGCAATTGATTTATGCTTGAATAATCGCAGAATAATAAACTAAAACAAAAACCTTATAGCATTTATTATTATCAATTTTCTTTGTTTATTAATTTTAATGTTTTCTGAAAAATAGTATTTCTTACTCTAATAAATGAAAACATAATCATAGTTAGTTACTTTTTAGTATAATTTTTTTTAGTTTGTACTTATTATTTACTACTTCATTAAGTCTAAAATTAAAAAAGTTTATCCTATCATTCTTCAACTATTTCTATTTCTCCTAAAGTGATTTTACTTAAATGTAATTTTGCAGTTTTTATTAATTAATGTTTGGCTAAAAATGTTTAAATATAAACATTTTAAATAGATTTTCAAACAAAGATAACATTATGAAAAAGTGAATTTTCAAATGTTGAAGAAACTTTTAAAGTACCTACTCTAAATAGAAAATTTCAATATGTTATTCAAAGTATTCATAGTTTTAAATACAAAAAGAACATTTAAGTCTGTGAATTGTATTTATTGCGCATTTTGAGATATCAAAATGTATACTCACTTAAAGGCATACATATTTAAGATGGTTGTCGAATGTTAATTAAGCGAGTTGATTCGATTGAAAACTCAATAAAGCGACCAACCAAAATGGATTATCACAACCCCCTTCTCTTGATCTCCCTTTTTCTAATCATCTACTTTATACTTTGGGGTCGAACATAATTACTTCGTCGAAATGACGCCTGTTTTAATCCTCTTTAAGTATGTAAGCATTCATGCACACACACACACACACACGCGCGCGCGCGCGCACCTAAAAAACACCTTGTTAGTGTCAAGCATCAATGATGTCATTCTCATAATATTATGTTGATATTTATGAATTATAACACTTTAAGTCCATTTTCTTAAATGTTTGTTCATAATGATCAATCTTCAATATTATGAGGAAAATATTTAAAAAAAAAAAAGAAAAGATAAACTCAATGAATATGAGATGAAAAATAAGGCTCAGAAGTGTTAAATACAATTTAATAAAGTGAGGAAACGATGTGACGAAAATAAACAGTATACGTATATGCACATTGCACATAATCGAATAAATTGTAAATAATCTGTATTCAAGAAAAACATTATTTAGTTTCATATTATTTATATCACAGAAGATATAGTGGCATAAAACATAAATTCATATTTTTAGAAAATATGAAAAAATATGTAAATACATAGTGAAAAAAATATTTATTTTTTAATACAATAATTTAAGTGATATTTGTTTGTAAATTATTAATTTGAATGAATCAATAAATTATTATTTATTATACATGTACATTATGCAATGCTAATCCAACATTTTTAAATGTTAGTTGAAGTTCAAGAACATCTTGTTTAACCAGTAAATAAAAAAAAAACTGTTAAACATATTAAGTGAAATTATGATAGAAAATAGTGACCCGATATACACTTTCCCATGTGTAGGTACACGTTATTGTACAGAAACAAACACAATTTAGTGATAAAAAACACACGAGTAAAATAACGATGTTTGTATGACATCAGCTTTTCTGATTTCACTCGTTTTTTTTTTTTTTTTTGTGAATACACATTAAACACAAAATACTACGAATTTCAGACCTTAATACTAAATCAGAACATATTATTACTATTAAAAGCCTACCTCGAAATGTGTTTTAAGTTACTGTGACTCAGTTCTTAAAGAAATCGTAATACGTTATTTTACATTTTAATTTTCTTTTAAATATGTCCCAGCATATAAATGTATTTATTGTACGTGGCAGTATTAATAACTCGCTGATACGCAATAGTATTGTACGCGGGTTTTTATGCAACAAATGCAATTTGACTCTCATAATATTTACGCATAAGAGAAAAACTCATCTTGAAATAGAATGCATTAAGTAAAAATATGGTTAAAAAAATATTATTTCGAATAATGAAATATTCATATCGGAGCAATATTTATAAAATTATTCGCAATGTACATTTTTCCTAACGTTTCAGTCTTTTAGTAAAATGAAAATAATGCCTCGGAAATCGATTCGGTTAACGTACCGTTAGTCACGGTAAAAAACTGTAATAGCAGTTTAATCAAATTTAATTTTAATTTTAATGAAATTTTTAATTTCAAGAAACGCACGTGTATCTGAACGTTAATGTTGCCGACTTACGGGCGAATTAATGGAAATAACACAACCAATAGTGTTTAACAAGTTATTATCTAATCATAATGCATTTAAGATCGTACAGGAAATGAATTTTGATCAGTAGTGCAGTCTGTGTCTGCCACGTTAAAAACATAATATGTAATATATATTATATATGCACGTTTGTGTGCGACATTTAAATTTAAACATAATAATATCAATTATCAACTGTTAGTTTCTTGCAAATTTCCTTCTCACCTTATTTATACTTCGTCAGTATTGTTGAAATTTATCTGTTTTTAGTTGTTTTATTTTACACATTGTATTTGGTAGTTTTTAATTAAATTTTAGAAAACGTTTTAAATATTAAGTTAAATAAATATCATTATCTGTACATTTATTATTCTACGCTTATGGTTTATACGATGTCTAATAATAATAAATAATGATGAGTACCCATAACTTCATTGATGTTTGATGTTATTAATATAAATTTGTTTTAATAGATATGTCTATCAAGTAACTATTGTTCAACATAATTTGAACCATATACACAAATAAACAACTTTTAATTGTTTCCAACTTAGAATACAGTTTTATGGATTTACCTACTTACAATATAAAATGACAGTGAAATGTTATTGTGATGTATAAATAATTAAAAACAGTTTTTGATTTAAATATAAAAACATACGTGTATTCAAAACGCCGAAACGATTACTGACAAAAAATGCGAGTTAAAAAAAACGTGATTCTTGAGCATGATTCTCTAGACTCTCATGTTTTAGCGCATTGTTCGAAAATCTTCGAAGTAATGATAAAATAAACATAATTATATGCTCGTGATCGATAAGTTTACTGAAATGATTTGAATAAATAACGTAAATCCATTTAGGATTTCGTCACTTTCCAGGAACATAATATACTTGTAGGAACTTTTATAATACAGTATCTGCGGACCATCTATTCGTCAAGTCTAGTGCGAAAACGATCGCAAACGAACCGGGAGGGTGAAAAGAAAATGAAAAATCGTTTTGTGCGAGAAAACACATTACGCGTCTTACGCACCACCGTGACCGTACCAAACTACCACCCGCTGATTTTTCGGCGATTCGCGCGCGACATTTGTCAAAAGACGCGCGTCGCTGTGTATTATTATTACTATTATTATTATTATTCGTAACCACGTCGGAACGTGTTGGCGGCCGTCGCACTTTCTCGCGCACACGATACGTGTACGAAAATATCTGTTAGTATTTTCGGTGCGTCCGTATCGCG
Organism: Therioaphis trifolii; assembly: GCA_027580255.1. NCBI lineage: Eukaryota > Metazoa > Arthropoda > Insecta > Hemiptera > Aphididae > Therioaphis > Therioaphis trifolii. Next base: position 31,367,828 of record CM050406.1, read on the forward strand.
GCAAACGACGAGTTATTGTCAGGTGCTTTTATTGTAACAGTAGGGGCCTTTGACCTTTTTAGACAGCGGGCCGGCCCTATATATATTTTTTTAAATCTCACGGGCCACGACCGCGATAAAAACGTGTGTATCTCGAAAGAAAATTCCGTTTGTACCGTCATTAAGTTTTTAATTACAATTTTTTTTTGTGCAATATCCGACGTTTTTCTTTAACTAAAATATGTTCTGTGTTTGGCTGAACTCGAAACAACGCGATTCTCAGCGAGATTTTTAGACGAGTGTCAGACGTCAGTTGACCAAGTTTGAGTTTATGATTAAACAATATTTTCATTCGTGAAATAATGTTATGCTTACGAGTCTAGAAAGTACCTACTACCAAACACAGACATGATTTTCTATTTTCAAAAAGTTTTTTTCATAAATTCAGGATACGTCGCATGCCTACATTATATACCCTCTGAATAAAAAGTTGAAAGTTCAACGTTATTATTATTGTTGTTTTTTCAATAATGTCATGTCATGTAAATCAATATGTCTGTTTTCATATTTTTTGGGACATATTAAACTGATGATGTGAAATGAAATTGAAAACAAATTAACCACACGTTTTTATTAGATTTGAGATCACGAACTTCGAACAAAACTCGAGTTTTAAACAGGAAATTTCAGTGCTGTCTAACGACCAGTCTAATTTGATTGATACAGATAAAATATAAGTACGGTATGCTTAAAATGTGTTCGCGGGCCCGTGAATAAAGACAGGGCGGCCCGCGGCGGGTTGAAGACCTCTGTGGCTCTGTCTCGCGAGAGAGGCGGAGAAAAGGAAGAAAAATACGAGTATATTGTGACGAGAAGACGGAAGGCAGGGAGCGGAGAATATTTTTACAAACGCGCGAGGCGGACAAATGCCCTGCGATCGGGCGCAAAGCTATTTGTCCGATTTAGCGCCAACCCCCTCCCCCGGGAGACGACGGTGGACATAACTCAAACCGGACGGACCGCAAATACACCGTCGCCGTCGCCGAAATGGCGTTTCGCACGCCAACCACTTCGTCATCGGCCGACCGTCTCGTCCTCCGACCGCCGTTACAGTTCTCCGGTGGAGCGGCCGGGCGGGTGGGCCGAGTAAAAACTGGACCGGTGTGGTGGCGTGGAAACACGAGCGCGCGCGTCTGCAACGTGCGGTTTGCGTCGTCCGTTATTCGTCGTACAGGGTGAGTCAAAGAAAGAAAAAAAAAACAAAATGGAATTTAAAAAATGAGAAAATCGTCAAAAGAAGAGTAACTTTTTTCGTAGAGGAATACACCGCATTGACGACGAAGTTTTCGAATACAAGATTTCTGAAAACTCGCTGATTGACGGCAAATTGGACGTTTATTCCTGTTTGTATTGAACCGTTCCTCTGTTTTTGATTGATTTCTTTTAGAGGGTCAGGGGGGTGGAGAAGAGTTTGACAGTATTATCGCGTTTTCTGGTGGATTTGTCTTTCGGTCACGAGACGATCATAGTAGTACGCCCGCACTATAAATCATGCACGATACACGTCGGTCGGCCGAGTTTTGTTTTCCACGTCTGACCGAAACTTTTTGGGCATCTAGACGGTAGCGGCGGCGGGATAGCGATGCGAGCACGTGTTCCAGTACAGTGACTGTATAATATTGTGTCTACGACGCGTGCACTCCCGCGCATCGTATACGTTATTATCGTAAAAAAACATTAACAATACGTGATGATAAATTTTTGTCGACGTTTTATGGTCATAAAACTGTATAAAAATATGCGACTGTCGTTGCGGACGGTCGTATAATAGCGGTGTCACGCGCAACGCTCTAGGGTATACGAATATCGTCCGATATACCATCTGTTAAAAAAAAAAAAAAAGAAACAAACATACGAAATTCAGGACCGCATTCCCATAATAAACTCTATATTATCTTTATAAATTCACAAATTGTGTAATACATCCGTTATTTTATCGATTCTCGACTTTACGCGACTTTTTTTACCAGTCAAATCATGTTTTAAACGTAAGACGTATTTGATCATTTCTTACCTTTTTAAGTACACGATTTTGTTTCTTTGCTTTCGATCGATTCGATCCTGATGTTTATTCATTATTTCATTTTTAGTTTGAGAGCGGTTGGTATATTTATTAGTTTGCTAAATAATGTATATTCGTATTAAAACAAATCATGGTAGTACAGTGTGAAAGATTGTATGAAATCAATAACTAATTTATCAAATACATTTCGACAAGCGAAAAAGATATCGGAATTCACGTCAGTATACTTTATCGATTGTCGTTAGTTTATTTATTTTTCTAGACACCATAGAGTTTTTATAATGCGTGATTATTATCGTTCTCGAGTTCATGAAATATATAAATAAATTCTTTTTATAAATTATGTGTCCTTGAAAAAAGTGTTTTTTAACAAACTTTACATACGTATGATTTATAAATGGAATTTAACTCATATTCCATAAATTTAATATATTAAGGATATCCAGTACCTATAGAATCTAATGTTGCGTTGCATCATTATATCATGTAAATGTGTGTACGTTTTTGTATTAGTACTCGTATATTATACTCTTTAATACACATATCTCAGTACTATTACGCAATGAATACAACTGTGTTTTTCTATGGTTGTATATGAATTAAATAGGTAGTATAAAATTAGACCGATGTGCAGAAAAGTAGTGTTTTTGACGTTTATTGGATTTATCTGAAAGGCTTAAGTAATTATCATGGCTTAATCAGTGTACGTTCCGATAAATTCCTATGCAAATGTAATTTGGCCTAAAGGTGACTAGTAGTTAATATAGGTCAAGTTAAATAGAAAACTGTGAAGCTTTACTAATGAGTAATCGCTAGTGACAAGTGTTAAAATAAATACATGCTCTAACATGTATATACTTAAACGTATTCGTAATAGAACCAAAAGAAAAGAAATCAAAACATTAAAGTGGCTAATAAAATATATTTTATTACGCCATTGCTGGAATTTATTTTAATATTACACACACCTAATATACATGCAGATTGTAGATATTTTATTTATTATAATAATGTATAATATTCATTATTCTTGCAATGTTTTTGTCTATTACATGTGAATTACGTGCAAAGATTAAATATTGTATAGAACACTGAAATGGTTTTAGTTAATATATAAAATTATGCTTTTGTTAGAACTTCAAAAGATATATATACATAGAGAGAGAGAGAGAGAGAGAGAGAGAGAGAGAGAGAGAGAGAGAGAGAGAGAGAGAGAGAGAGAGAGAGAAAACGATGCTTGATAATTTATTATACGTATTATAATTTTAAGAAAGCGGTTGTTTCATGTACTAAATGTTTTTATTTTTTGATTATATAATTGTAAATATTATTACTTTACGTTACTCGTTTTGTTCTAATCGCAGCAGCTGAGAATTGTGATTATTATAGACTTAATGTAGTGTTTTTGTTCTCTTTTACAAATACCGGAGTGTTAGGCGAGTGCATTAAATCCGGATTATTTATACCTATTGTCGTTAATGTATATAATTTATTTTTGATTTATTTTAAACGGACGTTTATACATAAGATACTTGTTTTAAAGTGACTATATCAAATAGATATATGTTCGCTATCTATATTATAATATAATGTTACTCGATAAATAATGTTATAAACATTATAGGAATTAGCGGATAACGTATATCAAATTGAATGTGTTGCGTTCACTTTCAATATCAATATTCATAAGTATATGAACTCAGAAATCTTGAAACAACGTTTCTTTAAGTATTTTTCTCGAACTTGTTGGTTTTGTATTTTAATTACACGAATATTTAAAATTTCATTAAAATATCCAAAGAAAAACAAATGTTCTTACTTTTATTTAATGCGTAAAAGTTTTGATGATGTAAAAATAATTATAAAGCTTCAAAGAGTAGTAGGTAGTTTCACTCATTAATAATTAAAGTAATGTAAACAAAACTAAATATATACGACCGTGAGGATCGCATTGAATTTCGGTACGTTTGAAATGTTAAAATCATTGATTGACGTATTATGTGAAAAAAAAAACGAAAAACGAAAAATTATTACAAAAACATTTCGCTAATTCGCGAGTCTGTTTCCATCTCATTGACGGTGTTACGTCGGGGGAAACTGCGGTGACCATTAACGCGAGCGCGACGCGGTGTCAGGTCGGTACATTCACTTTTAACCCTCGACTTCATTAGGAGAAAAAAAATACATTAGCGATGGGAATAAGAATTAGCAGAATAATCTATCCGAACCGTGAATACTGAATAGGGACGACCTACATACGTGGTCTGAAGACATTCTTTCACCAGCAGATTCTGCCAGTCACGCATTGAACTCTGACAATATCAGAACTGGTTCAGTCGAACGATGCAACGCCGAACGCGAAATGCAACAGGTTCGCGCACACACGTGTTGTATTCGTCTCCGGCGCGCACATACGTTCGGATCGCGATTAATAGCGTTGTGATATTATTACGTTACACGGTGCGAATCGGCCGGCCAAGCGCACCGTTATCGGGAAACACGCCGTTCGAAAATCGAAAACGATTATTTATCGGCGGCGCGAAACGGTGTCATACGGCGGCGGCAATATATTTTATAAGTCCGCACGGCAGCCGTCGTCGTCGCGGCGCAGCTGTCGCCCGCGAGTCGCGCGAGCGAATAACAATAATAATAATAATAATAACAATAATACGATGTATGACGATGAAAACTGATATTTCACGTCGTTTATGCAACGCCTACGATATCTCTGAACGCGATATTGTATAGCTGTGGAAATAAAACACGATCGGGGAACCCGTGTCTGTGAAGCGCCCGGATCGGCCGACGGATTCCTCGCGTGTTGTTTTTGTTTTTTTTTTTTTACCGGGCGCTCCGGAATCTTCTCCTCCGGCCGTCACGTCGGAACGTTTTTCGACTCTCGACGCAATATCATTATCGTCGTCGATAGAACGTTATTACTCATTGTACGGCGAGACGACGAGCCGCGCACGACGACTGTCGCAACGAGTCGGATCATGCTGTGCGTGTACTCGCGGACGTCGAGAAACGCGGACACACTTTAGGCGAGCATGAAATCGAATTGAACAAAAAAAAAAAAAAAAAAAAATATATATCTATATTATATATATGTATACAGAGTGATTTAAAAATTGTCTTACTACAATTTTATTATATAAATATTCGAAATGGAATAAAATGTGTATTATGCAAATTTCTTAATTTAGACAAATTTAAAACTCTAAGTAAATTTCATAGGTATTTATCAACTAACCTTAAGGCGTAGTTTTGGAGGTTAACTTTTTAAAATCAAGTGGACATCTATATTTTTTTTCAACACGACGTGAAGGTAGTTTTTTAGTACATTTCAGCTATTGAAAAGTATTAATTGACGCAATACTCTAGGTTTGAGAACAATATCAAGTTTTTAGAAATTGTCGAAGGAACGCTAGGCTGTCATAATACATATTTAACATGCACAACACTTCAAAATTTAAAATTGCTCTCATACCTAGAGTTGTGCACTGATGTTTTCCAATTACTAAATGTTACTAAAAAAATATTTTCACTTTTTATTGACAAAAAAAAAAAAAAAAAAAATAGATTCCCATTTGATTTGCAAAAAATAACCCCCGAAACTGCCCCTAAAGCGTTGTTAAAAAAATATTAAATTAACTTAAAATTTTAGATTTATCTAAATAAAGAAACTTTTTTAAATATACATTTTATTCCATTTTGAATATTTTCTGAAACACAATTTTCGAATCACTCGGTATACTTATCAGTATGATAAATCATATGGAACAATAGCATCTCGTCTGTGGCCGGGAGACGCGTTCGCGGATATGCACACGACTAATATAATAATACCAAGCCCACGTGCAGTCTCTATTTCAATGCAATGCGACGCGCGACTCCGGTCGGATAGGGTTTTCACGACTTCCACAAACGACGATGTTAATTATTGTGATCACTGTAATATTGCAGACGTTGCTCTTCTTCGTGTACGATATCGTGTACACTTATAATAACATGTTGTTTTATTAAGTCATGATTTTGTGCACCGAAACACGTTTGCGTGATAAGTGCGCGCGCAATAACAAGAACAGCAGCGCGAGACGGGTGAAAAACGCCAAACCGCAATACCGACATTTACATCGTAATATTTATACAAGTTAGCGTGCACCACTGTGTACAGTGTACACGTATAAAAAACAACTACGAAAAGTTCCGACTCGATCAGATAAGGTTAACCCGTGCTTACTTGAATTCGGAGTTCAAACTAAGTTTCAAATAGTTTATGAAAAAGTCAAAAACGTCTATGAATATTGAAAATGTTTACTAACGTAAATTGTTTGAGGACAATCCGAGTCCGTAAGTGTTTATTTTTAAACTAAAACTAAATTTTTCTTTAAATTGTATAAAAGTATATTTTTTATACCTCCTGTTATTCATTAGATATTACACTGCCTTGACTAAAAACACAATTGCCAATTTAATATTATTACACCTTTACTAATTTAATACAAATAGCACAGCATCAATTCTCTTTTCTATTTACTCATTATAATTTCTACTCCTCGCCGCGCCGTACTACGCATATATCACTGTACGGTCTGTACGAGATACAACACATTATGATGTTGTGTACTAAAATACGCTTATGTAATAAGCACGCGTGGAATAATAAGAGCGCCGCAGGACGAGAGGAAAATGACAAAGTGTGCCGACACATACACATATTATCGAAATATTTGTTCAAGTTAACATGTGCGTGTATGAAAATGAACTGCAAGAAGTTTCGACACATTAAGATAACCCGTGTTGACTTGAACTCAACATTTTCGATATTCATTAACTTTTTGACATTTTCTGAAGCTTTTTGAGAAAAACTTACATTTGTACAGTACATAATTTGAAAGTAAAATTTAATTTTCTATAAGAATCATAAAAATTATTATTCTTAAATATTTCCCATTATTCGTGAACTACCTATATTGTCTTCACTGTATTAATATATAATTACCTTCACAATTCGTCCGTATAGTAATACACATAATATGCCGATAATTTAATAAAATTCACAAAGCATCATTTTTTTTTTCTATTCACACATTAATACATTATCATTGCCATTTTTCACTGCGCTGTACGATGTTTTATGCGTTAATTACTATTCGATGTTATGACGTGCTGCATGTACTTAGTACAAGCTTGTACAGTGCGTGCAAGCGGAATAATGTGAGAGCTGACAGAACAAGACGGGACGAAAACGCCGAACTGCTCTGTACAAATATACTATTAACATATTAATAATATATACAATATAAGCACTTTTTTCCTCTAGAGGAATGCGTGTTTTCGACATCAAAAGAATCATGGTCCTGCGAGTACCGTCCGGGTGCTAAAAACAATGTGGAAGTCGTTGCTCCGTGTAATACCGACTGTAATACCGCTAACTGTTGTCCCGATGCCAACTCTGAAACCGCCGCACCGGCTCCCTGACCGTTTGTGTTCGTCGGAAGAGACCGTTTAAAAGCATAATTCGTTTTTCATTATCGCCGGTACTTGTACTTAATGTGTGTGTGTGTGTGTGTGTGTGTGTGTGTGTGTGTACCCTCTGTCTGCGGTGGCAAAATAAATGCATTGCTGCTACTCGCGCAAAAAGCATTATGTTTTTTAATTATTATTTCCACCTATAAAGAAAGTAATATTTTGAGCGTAAAACCCCAACAGGTACCGTATTTGTCCACTTATAAATACTTTTCTTAAATTTTCTTTAATCCCGTTTTAATGGAAATAAAAAACGATGAACTTTTTGATTAAAACTTAATTATTTTTACTCAAAAAGATCGTGTACATTTATTTAAACGCGATTCTTCGATAAAGCTCGTTTTAAACGATTGAAAACATACCGAGTAAAATCAAGACGTTCAGAGTATAGGCGTATAAACATCATTTTACGCTAACAAAAACTTTTGTACGTGCACGATAAACGAAAGTGAAATTCAAAATTAAAGATGTTAATAGGATACGTTTCGTCGACGCGCATTATTTATGAACGTCAAAATTCGTCGCCATCACTTCGCCATTCACCGCTCCCCACAGCGACGGTCTGACAGTTGACGGAAACAGCTGAAATAATGTAGTAGGTAATCGCAGAATTCCTGGACAGGGTTATAAACATAAACTATTGTTTATTAAAGGCTAATGGTTCAATGGCTTCCACAATGCCATTTCCACGTGATCTCAGGGGAGAGGTGAAAAATATTCCGTTTGGAATCCTTAACCTACTCGTACACACACAAACACACATATTCGGTAGACCCTCGTATCAACCACCGGCAGGCGACCGCTTATACGTATACTCCGTGGTCTTTATGTTATTACGTGTGTGTGTATATATATAAACGCATAAACGGGATGAACAGGAGCCGAAGGTCGGGCGGTTTTAATTAAAACCATCGTGTCGTTATCCCGGTGGCCGCGTGGCTGCTGTACAGCGTGTGATGGCTGTGGATGGCGGTCTCGGGATAATCAACGTGATCGGGAATTGTCGGGCAAAAACCACTTTAGGCTCGATTCGTTCGATCGGCGACTGTGTGGCTTCGCTCTGTCCTGCTGCAGCACGTGGTGGCACACGCCGTGTGGCGCGTTCCGTTCGTCTAAAATCCATTAGTCAAACTATTTGAACAAACATCGAAAGTATACCGAGTGCGCGGGAAATTATTGCGCACCCGTTAGACTCAACATCGGCGAACAGCTTGTTCGAAAACACTCGCCGAAATCGACAGTGTGCGCCCGCCGCTTCCGTCCTTGTTTTCGTTTTTGCTCTTTCAATTAACAATGTTTTAACGAAACGTTATATATACACAATACACGTGGCGTTTTACAAAATGAACACTGTTATCACGTTGATATATATATATATATATATATATATATTATTAAGCGTCGTTCTTTGCAGCAGGCTCTCGCGTAAAAGGCTATTATCCAGGCGTTTGACGTATATGTATATATATATATATATATATATATATATATATATATATATATATACAGGCGTATACGTGGCGTTTCATTAACGTTTAGCCTTTAAACTCCGACAACATAATCGAATATCGCAGCCGGGTATATAAATTCGCTGCGAGACAAAACGTATTCGGCATCGCTCGTTCGCGGTGATTAACGCGCCGCGCGTAAGTTACGGCCAACCGTTCGTCTATTGTACCGGCCGCGGTGTCGGCTGCAGCGCGTTTTATAAATGACCCGAGGAGATTTCCCTAGAGGCCCCTCCCCCCCCCTCCTCTCGCGCGGACCGAACGTTACACCGATCCGCGTGTATACACGTCTGCCGGCGCGTCGTGGCCTCTGATACGCGCGAGCACAACCCTTTAATCACGGGACCGTCGTCGACCGTCCTTTTTGATTCCGCGAAACCCGACGGAGCGTGCGAAATGTTCGTTACATGGTTTGTTAGTGTTGCTCGGCGGGCGGAAGGCCGTGACTGTCGGGGCTGCTGCGGCGTATAGGACCGGAGAGGCTGTGCGACGTAGAGATACAAATAGAAAGAGAGAGAGAGAGAGAGAGAGAGAGAGAGAGAGAGAGAGAGAGAGAGAGAGAGAGAGAGAGAGAGAGAGAGAGAGAAAGAGAGAAAGAAAGAGACGTGAGGGATACACAGATTGAAATTTCCGGGACGTACGCGCGTACGTTTTCAGCGCGGCGTGTTTATTTTGCGTTCCGACGGCCGCGCGAGCGGATAACGTATTATTATAATATTGACTGTGCGCGGGCCGAGGCGAGACGAACTCCTCCGGTGCAAGGCAACAAACGTCTAACCGCGCGCTCGTGACGATTCCGTATACACACGACTACGACTGCTACGACGACGGCGGAACTGCGCCTCGGCATTGTTCTCCCTCGATCCGAGCCGCGCCGCGCGCATAATATACACATGCTAGGTGGGTACACGATCACCCGTGTTTTGTTTACGAACGATTTTTTCGCGGCCGCGTCGTCGCCGCCGCCAAACACCGTAAAAGTCGCCGAAAACGGAATGCGATTTTTCACGATTCAATAATCGTCTCGTATTTTTTACTCGTGACAGCCGTTTTTAATGAAAGACTACAGACGACGTTGAGTTTAACGATCACAATGTATGCGTTCACTGAGGGTCTGTTGTTTTGATGACCGTCTGCAGCCGTCAAAAATACCAGTAATGAGTCGCATCCGAAGAGAGCCTTTATATTATTATTATTTTTATTATTATTATTATTATTATTACGACGGTCTTCTAGTTTTAATCAACGAATTGATTTCGCATATACGCACGCCCCTACGAAAACTATAAAAATTCCGACTTTTTCTTCAAACTTGTCCCCCGCTATGCACGAATAAAAGCCTTCGCATAATGGCATTTCAGTGTTATTGGGTGTTCCTCCGCTGCGTGCGTTCGGACATGCGCTCGCTTCTCGATTAAATGCGCGGAGACTTTATACGCGTATAAATTAACCGGATAAGGTATATAATGTGCGGAAAGACATAAATAAAATGTGCGATCGGAAGAAAACAAACTTTTATCGACTTTAAACTTGTGTATAGAAATAAAAAATTATTCTGCAGCTCGAGCGTTCGACAGAAGTGAAACGGTTTTTTATGCTAAAGTAATATCGGCTGTCGTTTACAGAATGAATACGAAGCTATATAAATTTTCAACACACACAAAAAAAAGTTAGATTCAAGTTTTTTCATAGTCTGGAAACCTTATTTTGCTTTAATAAACGCGTATTCTTACGTACAAACTTACACAAGTACAAACCATATTTTGCGTTATTTTTAATTTTATTTTAAAATTTGGACGTAAGTATAGTAAACAAAAAATTGATTCTTATATATGTAGTCGTAAACGTTTCTATTCAAGTATAATAAACATTCTCACATATTTTTATAATGCGATTTGATTTAAAATGTAATGACATTGTTACAGTGTGTCTAACTGATGAACGATTATATGTACGAGTATAGTGAGACCTAAAACAATTTAATCTATCAAGAAAATTAAGTGTATATTGTTCCTTGACTGACTTTAACAAATACAACATATCATCTACACATCTATAGTATGTATTACACCAATTAGACCATAATTATATTATTTTCCATTTGGTATTTTTTAATAAAACAATGTTAGTCTGCTTTATTTATCTCTTAATTAAATTATTAATTTACATTAAACAAACATATACGCGTGCGCACGCGAGAGAGAAAATCAGCGAATTTAATTATACTTGTACAAAATGGGTAAATTGAATACTATAAATGTATAAATATTTATACATTTCAGACTAAATAATATTGACTGTTTTATCCATAATATTATTAATCACTATTTTATAATTTGCATGATACAATACGTGACAAAGTTGTCCATCTGATTACGATATTTCATGATTAACCAAACTCATTTTCATTATAATACGTGGTGGTGTAAGAAAACGACAATTAAAACTTTCCATAGTCTTATTGTATTACAAACCTAAACCAGGATTTAATTTTGAAGTTTTAGTCCACATGAATAGTACCTACATATCCCTTTTATCCACTGATTACAAACTGGAGTCACTTATTTAAATTTTTTTTTAACCGTAATCAAAATTCAAATTTTCCAGAGGCGCTGCATCGTTGATCGTTTTCTTCGAGATGCCTATTATCACCAGCTGTAGATACTGATAATTCCATTATACACTAGGAGCCTGCCCGAGAGATTCTTGTCAACAACAGTAGACCTATCTTTTAAGATTCACTACGCTTTGGTTTGGTAACTAAGTAAAAACCATAAATCCGATACATTTTAGGTGAAAAAAGGTCGACGAGGGTCGAGTGGGCGATTCTATAAACGTTGTGTTTACTCCACTTGAAAGTCCCTTTTAAAAACTAAAACCACAATAGCGTTTTTCCCCCTAACTACTACCTAGCACTCAAAAGCATAAAAGCAAATAAATTGTTACCGACGGTTTCTGAATTTTAAACCTACTAAATGAAAGTAAGCACTTCAAGAAGTAAAAACGCTTCCAAGTGCGAAATCTAGTACTCACGTGCACTGTTTCCGTTGTCATAAACTATAATGTTACTTAAAACATTCAACCCAACTCATGATCCATTGATATATTGAAAATTTACATCAATATTTGAAATAAAATAAACAAATAAAAAAAAGAGTAAAAACTATAGTTATTTTACTCTAACATTAAAATAATTTTTAACCTAAAATATAAATAACAATTTAAAAAAAAAAAATCACTGAAATAAATAAAAATTATTTTTTCAAAAAATATGTTGTTTTAAGCTATATATAAAGAAAAACCAAACAATTTGTAAAAAAAAAAAATATTTTTGACCGTAACACACTTTACGGAACACCCTGTGCGTATTATGTATATATTCATTTTGAACGGCGAGCTATATTGCATATAAATATATTTTCAGATGGAAAATATATCCGCGGTGTCTGTATCCTATATGAATATAACGGTGAGTACAACTTTTACACACCCAAGTGTTTGACCGAGTCGCCCACCTGAGTCCTTTGCTTCTGCCACCTGTATCTTATCTGAGAATCGAAGCAATGCAAAACAAATTTATGTTGAATATCCAGCCGATATGTATGTTTTTCATGTATAAATAAATTTGTATAGTTTTAAAATAAATATTTTGTTCAAATGTAATGTGATTTGATTGTTTTCATATGGTTTTTATTTTAGTTGATAAAATATTTAAATTATATCTGCTCGATATTAATTTTCTAATTACCACGAGAAAGTAAAAAGTTAGCAAACATATAAAATATTGTTGTTTTTGACATCGGTGCTAAATTAAATCAAAATAGAGTTAGCATTCAACTGCGTTTTCAAGCGCATTTTAGTCATACAACGAACGCTGTCACTTGACTTTTACCCTAATCTGAAAAGGTTCAGTCCCATATCATATTTTCTCGAACAAAAGTTTCCTTTTTTACATCCTTGTAAAATAAATAGTCATGAATGTTAAAATTAAACAATTAAGATAAATTTCAGTTTTAAAGAAATAAAATAAAAAACAGAATTAAACAAATAGTTTTATACTTAATTATATATTAAAATTATGAATGATTTTTGAAATTATTCAAACGGCAGTAGGTGTGTATGTTTATTGACCTACCCGACGCGAATAGTTTTAAAATAATTTAGTTTACGCATTCATCCGTTTTTTACAGTTGAAATCGCAAAATTAAATAAATTACCATTCTTATACTTACTAAGGTACTCAATTGTTGAACATAACATTTTCATTGTGATTTTTATAAATTATTTTTCATTTTTTAATTATGAATTGAAAATATCTACCTCAAATTCGACAAGAAGAAAATTACATGGTTTTTAACACGTTTTCTGAATAATAAAAATTGAGTTACATCGTTCTAAAAATGGTCATACTTGGTTTTAAATTTCGCATAATTGTATTGAATAAACTCTTTGAAAGTATCTTAACTTCATTGTAAAATTGAATTGAGCGCGCTCTTAAATAAAATATAAGTATCCATTTAACTTTTAAATAAAATATAATGTAAAGAGTTACAATAATTGTATGTTAAAAGATTTTTAGTTACCCATACTTGTATAAAATATTCGTGAAAATAAAATTTGTGGTTATATGTAATATTACATACTAATATATGACTTAGTTATATTTTTGAATTGAAATAATCCTGTATTTTCCATTTTTCAAATTACTGAATGCTGATTACTGGGCACTTAAACGTTTGAAAGTTTAAGTGGTTTCTTCTAAAACACATAAGTCATCCAATATGAAAAATTACCAAAAGAATGTTTTTTTTTTAGAACCGTCGGCTTCAAAAGTTCAACCCGTTGCGTAATATAGTTCCCCTTTATATTGTTTCGTTCTTGCGTTTCTTTCTTCAATGATATGCTTAACATGCGAAAAACTTTAATGGTGATATTATACAAAGGAGACGTGACCCACATCTAAATTATTTACTAATAGTTTTTGTTTTCTTCACGTATATGCTTTTCATACTTAGATGTCATATAAGTCGGTTGTATGTATACCAAAAAGCCAAAGAATAAAAAAAAACAGACCAATGTCTTCCGGTAGGAACGTGTAAATATATAAATATCAACAAATAAAATGTTGTGCATTACTACCTACTTTTTGTGAACGCATCTTTCAGAATATGAGAAAGCGAAAATTATCAAAATATAAATTATGATCATTATGGTTTGTTAAACTTATCTATCCATCATATAATGCATAAATGATGTATGTACACTACAGTGAAAATGAAAATTCAAAAGTTGTTATTTGTAAGAAAGTTGTTTAGATAGAGTTATCGAGATTGAATTAAAAACTGTAAATTGATATTTTTGATTGACTCATTGAATAAAAAAATAAAATAATTAATAAAAAAAAAAACAAACATTGAAGATAGTGTAATTATATTTAAAATATATTTAGATGAAAATCAAATTTATAATTATAAGCAATAAGTAATTTAAATATAATGAATAATTTTTTTATTTAAATAATGTTAAATGTTCATGTAAAATCAACCTATAAATTGTACTAAATTTGTAATAAGTTATTACGCAAACTATTAAAAAACTAGTAAAACTTTATTAATAGTAAATTAAAAATAATTAGTATGGTTCATTTATTTTCAAAATATTTTCAAAATGATTTATCAAATTTGAATTATTCTTAAGTTATGGGTAATTAGAATAATAATTGTATACACGTTTAAATTGCACTTATTTCTATTCATAAATGAATACTCACGAATATGTTTTGAAAACAATATTAATTATAAATTTAACCAAATATAATGTTGTACGACATATAATATCATGATGGAAAAAAAAACAGAATGTAGAAAGTTAACAATAAAAACCTCAAAATTTCATTTCTAAGTCGTAACTCTGAATTATGATAATTAGATAGTTTGAAGATAGAAACATTAATATTCTTCATTGTTGACAAAATTACAAAACGACGTTACGTAAATATTTTCACTACTCTTCCTAACACATATGCATAATCATATAAAAATACATTTTTATTCAGTCACAAAAATGTCTATGATATTATAATTTATGAATCATAAAAAGACCTACGCATGCACATCTCTATATTTTTTACTAAGTCAGATTTTAATTAAAACTTAAATTGTACTTTATCGATTATTATTTATATTATTTCAGGATAGATACTATCAATACGTATTTGAATAACCAATGATACATTGAAGCATAGACTTGAAGAGTACAAATTGGATTAACCAATTGAATTCATATAAATACGTTGGAGCGTGTCTTTATTTCAATCCAGGGCTTCTTTTAAACCCAGAGTCCGTAATTGGTATCATGTTTTAAAATATAGCTATTGTTTTTTTAAATACATTTTTAGTTTTTACAATCATTTTTTAGACAACTTTTTCACTACAGTACATGCTTTTTTAAATTTTTATTTATTTACTTTGCAGAAGAATAATTGTTTGAAATCATTTAAATATTTTAATTCCTACATTCTCAAAAAAAAAAAAAAATAATAATAATAATAATAATAATACAAAATAAATAAATAAATAAATAAATAATAATAATTATAAAGATTTTTTGATTGTGTAATTCTATGAGGAATTAGTTTTAGTTAGAAATATAAAAAATAATAATGCTTGTAGGTAAAGATTTTATTAAAGTAAATACTTAAATGCGCTCACATTACTGTTCATAATTTAAACTAACAAACCATCTAATTTTATTCGAGAAACATTTTTACGCATAAGTTCTTGTGCATATATGTCTGTTAAATGTAAGCTCAAATATGGTACGTAAGCTAATGCAAAAATACAAATAAATAATAAATAGTATTTCAGTTATTTGAATAAAATAAAAAATGAAAACTGCGCTTACAAATTGGGGATTCATCGTGAAATATTTTATGCAAATAAAACTAAAATAAATGTAAAATCAACCTGCATTTATTAACAAATGGGTTATTATAATTTTTGAACAAATAAAAACTGTAGCGGTGGTCGTTATAAAATTACAAATGCTACGATTGTTTTCTTGTGAAATGTGTACTCGGGTTATTCTCCGGGAGGATTGAAGAAATCATCCTTTATCATAGGTTTTTTTATGAAATAAATATATAACTCCACGAATAGAAACCGTAACGAAAATTCTTTGAGATATAATCAAAACCCATGCCCTAGAACTTATGAAATTGTAATGTTTTTTTCTCTATACAATAGGATAATTTACATATGATAATTTCTCATCGAACATAGTGAAATAAATCGTTCGAGGATATTGGTTTACGCATCACTGCATCGTTGGTTGAATTATCGTCAAATCAACAATATTCCACGGGATTGTTTTCGTTATGGGTAAAGGCTTCTAGAATAATGTTTACCTATTTGTAACTGAAATTCATCGAAGTATTGATTGTGTACTATATATTGATATGTCGACTACCGCGAACGTTTCTACTGACCAACACTGCAAACTAAACAATGTTAATACTACATCTTTGGGATTGACATTGATTCGGTCTGTTATTCCGGAAAGTAATATTATTTTGCGGTTTTGTTGAGCGACTGAAAACCCACATTCGCGGCGAAAGCTAATATGTTTCCTCCGTCATTACTATCTATCGTCGATCTATTTTTATCTCATTACCGAAAATAAATAATCATTGAACTTCGATATTCGTCAATTTTCTAATTTCCAATCCACTAATTTCTAATATGGCATCAAAATAATTTCACGTTTCAAATCTATTACAACATGACTGCCGCCGTGCACACAATAGCCGGACATTTGCCGAGAGTAGTCAGCTATAAACTGATAAAGAGTTTAAAAGCATATCTTCGTGGGTTAACCCCAACGATATACGTTTTCAGCTGTCATATTCACATATGCGCACAGGACAGTGAAACGCGACCCCCCATTCTGGTCACCCTACGTCGCTTATAATAGTCATCGTGATTTTTCACTGTTCAACGATAAATACTATTTTTTTTTCAATTTCTCTTATTTCTCCAAAATCGAATGTGTACTAGACACACAATACAATGTTAACCGTCGCCATCCAAAGGACCTATTCACAACAATTCAGATATCACAATGGACTTTTAAAAAAATATGCTTACTCTGAGTGTAGATAAAATAAAAATAATAAAAAAAAACAGAAAAAGAACACTCGGAGAGTTTCTGCTTAAAATACTTGATATAGAGTGAGAGAAATACTTAAATTTTCACAACGAAGTGAATCGCAAGGTAATAAATACATAAAAGCAAAGATATTTAAATTTTAAAATTAATTTAATATAAACATTAGACTTTTTCTTAGAATATAATTACGTTTACGATAGATCATACATACATATATATTATGTATCTTTTGTTTTTATTAGCTGCAGACATCATTTAATGGACTTATGTATTTATGAATATATTATATTTATAAAATACTGCTGAAGTTACACGAACAGTGTTAATTTAGATTAATGAAATAAGTTCCAAACGTTGCATTTCTACGGTTACATGGCCAATGGTTAAATAAACTAACCTAATATAATAAATGGTTAGTATTTGTTTGACTACATCGGGTAATATTAGAATGTATTACTCTAGTGAAATAATATACGAGTATACAGTTGAATACACATATCCTCAAAAGTACACACATATTCGGATGCTCTCGTCGAATTTAGGTAGTTAAGTCAATTTCTATTTACATACGTTTGATTTCTCTTCATTCATAACTAACTTTCCTTACATTACGTTATCAAATTTACATTTTAAGGATTAAAATTTTCCATTAAAACAGGTATGTTATATGAATGTAAAATTAACTTTTGGATTAAAGTCAATAAGGAATTTTACAAATTTCCATATTTCAAAAAAACGTATGAGATAAAGTATCACTGTTCAAACGATGAATTTTATGTTTTTTTAAATATTAATCATAGTTTAAAATATTGACCAATACGACACAATATTTTTTTCTGAAAAAAAAAAAAAAACTCAAAGTATAATTTATTATTTTGTAAGACATTTGTTCAATCCTATGTTCTAAATTCTATTTAATTTCACCGCACCGAAAATATAGAATACACATCATTAAACAGTCGAGACAAACGTAATTCAGCCCTCATGGTGACTGCGCTCTAGTTAAAATAAATGGAGAGGCGACTTTCATGCCTACTTTTGAATTTCACCAAGTATTTTTTCATCATTGTTTACATAATTCAAAACTTCTTCATTCCAATTAAAAGATCCAGCTTAAGTTCTCCGAGTTAAATAAAAGACAAACATGTTGAACTGCCGCTATTTGGACTGCGTACATAACCTTTGGCCACAATAACCCACAGCAAGTGGCGCGGCTATGTCACAAAAACTCTACACCCAAAATGTGTTTTCACAACGTCTACCCTCTCATCCATTACGCTCAGAGACTCTATGTGAATTTACGACTTTTTCAGGCCCCATCGCTATATACAGGAACGTATATTTCACAACAATAAGGTAAAAACTGTCCGACATTTTTTTTTTTTTATTCTTCTTTCTCCGTCTCGCAAGCGCGTTGTCAACGGCAGATGTCACACTCGTTCTGCTTTATGGGCCCGGGGATTTGCAATTTAATCTCCTCACGTCTTCTTCACGGCCACCTTCATCCCGCGGTCTAAGCACCCTCTCTCCGAATAACTGTGGAATAGTGACGAAGTGAGGATTTAACTTTTTTCTGATCATATCTGTCAGGATAGCTGATAATACGGGAGGGGGTTTTCTTATACATTTTACCAGTCTACCCTCCCCCATAGGCCACTTGATATCGGGTTTTCCTCGGTCGGGCGTGAAAATGGAATAATAATAATAACGTTTGCCTGGGGGAGCTGCCTCCATGAATAAGACGTGTAATAAGCTCTGTTGCAAAGAATTTTTTTTAACCCACCCCGACGACGAACCAAATAATAACGTGATAATATATTAAAAACCTCAAGTTCAACGAAGACCGTAGTTGACAGGATAAGAACTATTTTTTCTGACCATACAATTTTCATAATATTTATGTTGATAATTATACCCAGTTTATGGAGTATCTAGTGTACTTAGCATAATCCTTAGTAGTTGATAGTATTAAAATTAAAAATGTCGTAAATTCGATATTTTAGTGAAGTATGCTGTACAACACATGTATTATGAAAATAGAAGCGCAATTTTTTATGTTAATTTTTCGGAAACAATATGTGTTTATACAGAGTTAATTACAAGTTAATGAACAGAGAATTGAAATAATATGATGATAAATGACAAGAAAATATTATTTTTAAGTACTAAATGAGATTCTTTACATAATTTATAAGTGTACAACTTAAAACGAAATATCAGCAATACTGAATTATTAACTAAAAATAAATTTAATTAAAACAGTAAATAACTATTAATTAATTATCATTGATTTAATAAATTAGTTTATGAAGAAAATTAATTATTCACATGAAACTTGATAATATAAAGACAAAGTTTTGATTGAAATCATTATTATGGTACATTTTTAAGTATTAATGATTATACATATCAAACAATTTTTAAAAAATTTAAAATTAGTTTGACAATCAAAATGTTTTCTGTGAAACATTAAGTAAAAAGAACTAATATTTATGTTGGTTAATACATAGAAATTAACTACGAGTCCTCAGCCGGAGAAAGGAAGGGTTATTTCCACCCTGGATTGTCGGAGATACATTATAAATATTGATAACAGCTTTATTGACTTTATTAAACTATGTTTCTGAGACAATCATCTGAGGGTGGCTGTAAATTCAATGGAATTCCAAAATTTAGATAATAAATAATTTGAGGTATGCATTATTCATAGGATAGAGTTGAATAGGAAAGTAGGTCTGTTAATAAAGCTAACATCACGGAAATGTGTATACTTAAAATCGTTTAAACAATATTTGCATTTGTGATCATATAAATTTTGCATTAAACAAATTGTAAATATTTTATTACCAGACAAAAATACTTTTTACAATTAATAGTAATTTTGATAGTTTGTGCCAAAAACAGACTGTATAAGTCTGTTTTTGGCTCGTAAAATAGTTATAATAACATTAGTATCTATCACTTTATTTCGAAAGAATTAATTAATTAATTATTCATTTATTCGTCCATAATTGAAAACAAACATATCTATAGACAACAGTGGCGGATTTTAGGGGGGGTCAATGTGGCTATCGCCCCCCTATAGGGATTTTTTTTATTACCTGAACTCTACAACTATAGATGTATTAAATCGTAAAGCAATGATAAATAATTTTTTCAGTACAATTTTTCTGAGTGGAGAAACAGTTTTATATGAAATTCGATTAAAACAGTCGATTTCGTCAAAATTCAAATCACAAAAAAAAAAAAAAAAAAAAATTAGTACGTTTTCTGTTACGTTCCTGTCAATTAAGAATCCATGATGCCGATTTGCCCCCCCCCCTTAAATAAGCTTTAGATCCGCCACTGATAGACAATATGATTTTCTCTCCTATACTTCTAGGAATCGATATTATGGAAACGCTACAGGAGCAATTAAGTTTCTTTCAATAAATCAATCGGGTATCTACATATCTATAGAACATATTATTTTTTTTTCTTATACCACTTTGAAAATACTGAGAAAACACTGCAGGAGCAATCAAGTCCCTCTGTAAATCAACCGGGTGTATCGACTATCAGACGGCACAGGCGACAGAATAGAGAAGAAAATTCCGCAGTTTTAAAACGCTAAAGTTAATGTTCGCGGAGCTCGGAACCGAAAGTTTCCACATGGCGTTTTTCCCGGAGGAATAAAAACACAACATGCAGTCATTAAACGACAAAAGCAAACTTTTTCTTTTTTCGTCCTACAATTTCCACGTCAATAGAGATGAAACTCGGATGTCTAGATCGCGATTCTATTGACTGTACAATATACATTCGTACTGTGAACGTATGTTTATATACGCGTATACTCAACATGTTGGAGTAGGAAAAATAAAATTATATAATTATGTCAATAGTTTGGAAAATTACATGTGGTTCATTGTTTTTTTTTCTTTTATAATACCGTCTATGCCGTAGGGAAAAAAGTACACGCCATCAGTTATGTTCTTCATTAAAAAAGGAAAATATAACACACGTACCTCAAACAGTTTTACTAGTTACTGATTAAAGGTCCCAGAGTTTAGTAGAAGCTATGACATAATATTTCCGTTGCCATATCATAGCGCCTGCATCGCAAAGGTAATATTTCACGTGACGTTTTTATGCACTTACACTATTCTCTTGGAGGGACCAACAAAGTCATAAAGCAGTAAATGACTTATTCAACTTGTTGTGAATGAAAAGCACGTGTGCAATAATGTATACTCGGAAGTCTGTGCTACAAATACAATATACATATCATTCGAAACTTTTTATTTTGTTCTGAAAAAAAAGGTTAGACAATATACGTAATATTTCACTATTATTTTATTATCAAAATTAATTAAAACTTATAGTTTCAAAATTAATTTACGTTCTTATCACTTTGAAAATTCTAAAATTACTAACAACAGTATCAGATTTAAAAGTTCACTAAATTTTTACACGTAATAAGATAATAAATAGTTATTTTATTTTAAATGTTTATAAAGTAAACATTTTAAACAAAATCATGATTGTTTTATTTCAAAAATTTAAATTAAAAAAAAAAAAAAAAAATTCAACTTTGATATTGAATCCATTATAATTTAATCTATTTGATCATTTTTTAATCGTTATTTTTATCTGGAAGATTTAAAAGTAAGTTGTATAATGTATTGTCTCATTAAAATATTGTTTAGTTTTATCTTTTATAATTATTTAGAAGATATAATTGTATTAAATTTTCAATGACAAATTAATTACAAAATATTTTTAAATAACGAAATATTCTTGGCTTTACTTAAAATTAAGGACTGTCTGGTATTTGAGTAACTCGTTTACGTTGTTTATTCATTGGTACTTTCTACAATTTTAATATTCATATCTATGTTAATACAATAATTAAATTGTATTTCGTTTTAAATAATCGTAAATTATAATGCTACGAGAATATTTACATTTCCTACGCATTGTTTTTGTCGATTACATCTTGTCAAATAAAAAAAAAAAATCCAACCGACCGTATCTGTGTAATGTATCAGATGACGTTTTATAGTACACTCGTTGATATTGTATTTCTACACTGCCACAGGGGGCAGAAAACTCGAAAGCCGTTTACCAACACAGGGTGGGTGTAGGTATCTCTATACGTGTTTGAGTCATGACGAAACCTGAACTCAGAAATCCCTTAAGTAGTTATAAGTCTTCGTTTACCACGGGTCAACTATCTGCTCCGCTCTTGTTGGCTGAAGTATTTAATTTTTTGGACGTTTGCGAGAAAACTGAAAAAAAAACATCGTACCCCCCTCTTGGAAACAAGCTTATCTTCAGGGTTTCAGGCTTTTATACGGCCTTTGACTCCAAATCACTGCTCTTTCATTATTTGAAAAACACTGTTAGTATGATGGCGCCACAATAAATTTCACGAGGTTGTGATGGAAGGGTTGGGGAGGGACGTTTTATCGGTAGAACACCCCAGCCAACACAATACATTTGACAGAATTATGGGTATACGAGATTTTTTTTTCAATTCACTCCCTCATATATGTCGATTCCAACAGGAAAACGACGTTTACCCACACGCTGGCAGGCACCAATATATAATAATATTATTGCGAAAAATAATAAATGCTTTGGTTAACTACCACTGCATTGTCTTAGACTGAACGAACAAACATACTTCATAAAAAATGTATTCAAGACACTAAATTTATAAGAAAAAATATGCATCTTACACGCAATATTTTTATTTCATAAAGCAATAAAATGTTTTATCAAGCGTATAATGTTCTTCAAATGTAAATTTCAAAGTACTTTTATGTACTTTTTGTATATATAACATAATATTGAGAATGTTTGTAGTTTGTTAATAGATACGATTATTATGTTATTGATAAAAAATAATAAAATAAAGATTTAATCAAAGGAGGAAGTATTACAAATCGAAATATTTATTTTTTATGATTAAAGTAAACATTTTTATTTTCGTGCGATGAAATATTTCGGGTGAAGGAGTGCGGGAGTATAATCTTTATAATCACAAAGGCAGACAGCAATACAGTGAAATATTAGATTTTTCAAAAGCAATTTTACACAAACAATTTCCTTTATATCTTATATTGTACAGTAACACACAAAAAGATTCAAACTGTAAAACACCAACTGATTTTCATACACCCATGTAAAGGCTGTAGATTTATAACCATCGAATATTCCATACAACGATTGAAGGGTGTAGGAGATTTTAGCGTCATATGATGTAAAGTATTTATTTATTTTTTCATATGAAGTAGAATTTATCTCGGATTAACGGCAGATAAGTCCTTTTGCAATAACAGCGTTCTTTAATATCACTGTTTTAATAACATGTAAACAATGTCTGGTTAAGATTGATTAAATTGATTCAATACACTGGCTACGATTCAATCATGAATATGTTGGTGATACAGTCATAATAATTAGCTGTCATTATGGATGGTCAATGTTTTTCATGCGGATAAAATTATAATTTATAAAGCTTCTTTTTTTGTCTTTGTAAAGTTTTGAAGTTTATAAATATAATTTTTTCAGTGTACAACACATTAAGCAACTTGTAAATAATGTGAATTGTTTTATATCGATTTATTAGTGACTTGTTTTTTTCCAAACGAATTTCTCTATACGGGATACGACTAACCATGTTACTTTTCTGTATTATATTCTGACGTAGTTTAGAATACTGACGGAACAAGTCTATTATGATTTTACCGTAATTAATATACTCAATAAATAAACCATCAAAACTTTCAATAATTTTTATCAATATCAATTTTTACGTTATTGACTTTAATAATTAGTGATTTCATTTCAAAAACACTACCCCGTGATTCAATTTTTCCCATAAAAATAAAAACTTTTCAGATTTGAATTACATTAAATTGCCATTTAACTTTATTTTTGGAAATACTATAATATATTATTAGTTCCGAATCCCAATAGATATATTTCATATCAGATTAAACTTTTTTTTTTTTTTTACTATCATATTAAATTTAATGTGTTTGATTTTATTTCCTAAGTTCGCAACATTAACAATTCATCCAAATGACAATATATTTTTACTGCCCTAACCCGAATATTGTAGTAATAAATTTCCAATATGGTCGGAACTATACGACAGAATTATAGACTAGTGTACGTATTTTGCTATACGATAGTTCACTCATAGAACTATATCATTGTCTCAAGATGCGGACCGAACAATATGTCTGATGAAATTTAGACACATTAATAGATAGGAAGTTCAGATAAATTGTCTGCGATTTTTTTATTGGTTATTTTCATTAATATAAATGTTCGTTTTCAACGCCATTCGTGACAAATAATAAAAAAAAAAGTCAATATTTGAACAACGGTTGTCAACGGTTGATTGTTAATTCGACATGGAGAAACAAGGATTAGGGGTAGAGAAATACGAGGCGAAAATGCAATATTTATCTCTTGTATTTGCATAGTCATCCGGGAGGAAAACGACAGGAATTAGCAGCCGGTTGCCATTTTCTCGACAAATCGATTTATTTGCACAAAAACACGCGACGCGACGCATGTGTCGGGAGCAAAAATATGAAAAAAAACGCGAACGAATTATTTCCGGGCATGAACGGTTCTCCTATTCGAACATTCAGTAACATTCAATTAAAAATATGTTTGATTGATTGTATTATACATAATTACATATATTTTTGTGATATAGTCAATACGCAAATGCATTTGAAAAATGTAACTCAGTGATCAATACAATGTTGGCATTTTTTCAATGTGCAAAAAAAAACACGTATACTAATTATCTCTTACCAATATCAGCTGATCCTCCCCAAGTGCCTTGTTGCGATTGTCTAGCCAATCTCATTATAGCATCCGTATATGTTTTGGAAGCTGAAGCAGCGCCTGTAAATTAAAATCGAATAGAAAAGTTACTTAAAATAGTCTTCAAATACATGTGTAATTTTTAATAGGTTTCACATTAAATTAAAAAGAGATGTACAGATTTTTTGCAAAGAAACACTCGAAAAACATAATAATTGTAACTAAAATTGTAATTTAAAGTTTGATAGGTATTATATTTTTCTATAAATGAAATGAAACATATAAAGTTGTATCATGTAATAATTATCATCATTAAATAATTGAATAAAATATTATATATTGACTCAACAAAAATAATAAAACAAGAAGGAAATATGGAAAGTCTTGCAATTTGTTCATAAATAATAATTTATTATACTTGGTTGTTCAACAACTTATGCTATAAATTAATCCGCAGTGGATATTTACGGGTTGTACAAACTATGTTAAAAATAAAAATATATTAAAATGCATTGAACATATTTTATACATTTTGTTTTTAAATTAAAATGCTCAGGTATACATTTATATAAATACTAAATACAAAATTGCATAAACTTCAGTGAAATTATTAACATTTTGCTAAAAAAAAATTTGAATTCAAAATAATTTAAATAGTAAATAACACATATTTTTTACGTTTATTTTCATCTATATGAACAAATAAATTCTAGGTGATAAAATATAAAACAAATAATAATTGTCATAAGTTCTTTCGGAATAATTGATAGCCAATCATTAAAATATATATTTGATTGAAAACTATTAAAATGGATCTCCTGGAAAGAGGTCAAAAATTAAAATTGATTTAAATTACCAGTATTTAAAAAAATTGTAACATTATATTTTTATCAACAAACTAAATAATTAAATTAAAAACATGATATTTTCTTTGATTTGCACATAAAGTATACTCAGTTTTAAACAATTTTAAATTGTCGGATTAGTTACCAATTAATTAATTTTTTTCGTTAGTATTAAAATCAAACTTAAAAAGTATAAAACAAAAAAATAAAGTATATTTGAAAATATGCTTTTGCTAAGAACCTTTAATGGAAAAGCAGTATTATCGTTTATCAACTCGAAATATTATTTCATGAGATGAAATCGATGAAAATGCGTATCTTACGCAACGAAATTGAATGATAACTTCACTGTTATTTATGTACATTGAGGGTCTTATTCATACTGTCCCAAACATCGCGAGGGTTTTAATGAGTTCGTACAATGACGCGATAATACAACTGTTCAGCGTACAACACCGTTCGCACTTGACAGTTTCGTATCCTCCAAAGTGTGTGGCACCAAAGTTGATTTGTGTGGATTTGTGTGCAAAGGTCGTGATCGTCGAACAAATACTCATAAATATTAAAACGATTGAATAATACATATACGTTTGTGTTTGTGTGTGTGTGTGTGTGTGTGTGTGTGTGTGTGTGTGTGTGTGTGTGTGTGTGTGTGTGTGTGTGTGTGTGTGTGTGTGTGTGTGTGTGTGTGTGGTGTAGTGCATGCGTGCACGTGTGAAATGTTATTTTCGTGAAAGTGCGACGGACGGCAATAACACCGGTATAAAGCCGTCGAGAAAGAAGTTCCGGGGCGGACGGCAACTATATACGGGCGTCTTTTTTTGTGCCCACGTACAAAATAATACTAATAATACTATCATTTTTTTTATCCGCAGGTTTTGAGAAACACAATTTTACACATAATTGCGGCTCGGGCGGAATTGTCGGAACACGTGAACAAAACGCCCGCGCGAATTCTCATCGTCATTATCGTCATCGTCGTCATCGGCATCAGATAACCTCACAACTCATTTTGCAAATTTTAAACTCGAGCGATTCGAAACTATGCAGATGACGCGTGTCACCTCCGACCGAATCTGGACCGTATTCATCTCCTCCATTATGAAATCATACAACAATCTTTGCGCTCGTCCGTCCGCCGGTTATTCGCGCCCAAATAACACCGTCGGTATGTATCGCGGCTGTGGTGACGACGGCGTGTGCCTGTTTTAAAGTCCATTCGACTCGAAAAATCCTCGGTGCAGTCGTAAAGCGAAGCCGACGGTCGACTAGATGCGGGTCGCCGCTTATAATTTTATGAACGAACAGAGGATTTCGGTAACAATAAATTGACCTTTCGATACTTCACCGAAACGGAACGTTACGTGATTTAATTACCATCAAGAGGGTTCCGTGCGTGTTTAAAATTCAAGTCTCCCGCGTTTCTTTTTTTTTTTTTTCATAATCAAACCTCAGGATTATATGAAACACTGTGCCCGCCTATGTAATTCCATTTTAAACCCTGCGGGGTCGGTAAAATCACGAGTTCTTTGCCTTTTAATAAGCCTAATAAAAAAACAAGGGGTCGTTGTGAAATAATAATAATAAAAAAAAAAAAATAATAATAATAATAAAAAAAATATCGACCGTGCATACATATTTAACATCCAACAGAAGAAAAGAAAACTAACAAATTAATATGAAACCCGGCACTTCCGCAAAACATTGTGCTAAACATATAACCAACCAGGAAACTTGAAACGTTATTGTTTGTGGGCGGGGGTGTTCAGTTGAAAACAGGAAAACGCGTAAGACTGAAATGGATTCACCCAACTACTGCTGACGTAACGACACATTTCCATACATTATAATCTGAACATTGTAAATTCGTCCACATCAAGTTCTCGAAACAATCACGCCCCCCGAAAAAACTTTTATTTCACAGGATTATTTAGATCCTATTATTTACGCGAATGCACGATAAACTGTTATACACATAAAACTGACAGCTCAAAACTTTTCAAATAACACAATCGATATTAAGAACAATACATTTATTCGTCTAACCAACGCATATTACATAGTTGGCTTTCAAAATTCGGTATCATGTCACAATTTCAGTTTCACCATATCCACAGGGTAAAAAAATACCCCACGTGTTTTTGAAATCGATTATTCGTGACTTTGCTATTTTCTCCCTAACTTAAAATGTCACCAAAAAATGTTAAGTGTTTCGACAGTTTAAATTTACGGTTATATCGTTTATAACCATAATTATTTTAAAAAGGCATGGATTTAAACTGTCAGCATATTTTGCATAGTTTACAGAAATTATGTTTTGGACAAGTATTCTTAACATTTAAAGTGAAACTACAGATAAATATCTGTAAAATCAATTATGAGATTATTTTTTTAGTTATGAAATTATTATTTGTTAAAGAATGACCTTTTTTTTTTTTAATAGTATTTTAGTATTAACGTAATAAAAGATCAAAGAGTTTTCTTTAATGGAACCTCCTTGTTTTTTTTAAGATAAACGTATCTCGATATCATAAAAAATTTTTAGATTATGTAGTATTTAGGTAGTTTAAACACTTTAAACCATTCAAAAACAAGTAAAGGTAAATAATAAATGTAAAAATATTCAAATCGTTCTATAACACGAAATGTAGAACTTATTACGTTGAGAGTTATGATGATTGAATATTTTAAGTGATTTTCAAAAAATAAAAAATAAAAATAATGTAATTTTCCCGCACAGGAATCAATACTATATGTGCGGGAAATAATTAAAATTTATAATAGCATTGATAATGGATATTTGATAATTCAATTAAAAAAATATATATTGTGAATTATTTGGCCGTATCCGTATACTGTTTTTATTATCGAAACAATGATGGAAAACAAAATAATAATATTAATATGAGTATTATTTTTTAAAATTTAATGTATGAAAAATATCTCACGTCTATTGATAATCAACATTTATTTGTGATAGCACGTAACGCGATAAGAATTATATTAATATAAATACAGTTACAGTTCATGATTAATGTACCGAGTGCGTTTATTTATAACTCATTCGTAAATACCACGCGTACGTGCACACCTTGATTGGAAAAGGATTTTCATTTTTAATGACATATTTAAATTTAACTCAATATCGTAAATCGTGTTCACTATAAAGTGAGACTGTGTGTGTTACTTTTCGAAGCCAATCGTTTTTCCATAAACTAAATTGACATTGACACGGGTGTAGTTGAATTACCTATACGATACGCCGTGCACATGGTGCATTAAAATTGATCGATTTGCTTTGTAAAGACAGCTCGCGTAAAATGAAAACGGACATAAAGAACCAAAAACACTGCCCATTAATGGCTGATTTATTTCTAGTATAATTCTTGTGCAAATGCACGCGGACAGAGCGAGTTAAATTATAGCTGCGGAGGGGAAAATGTATACACGAATAAACACTAAAGGGTGTTTATTATGACTATTAAGTCGGTTCCGAGACGGGCGAAACGTTGATTACACGATATCGGCTAGCGATGATTAATAAACAAACGGGTTCGATGAGAAAATCAGATAAATATTTGGAAAGAAAAGAGGAAGAAGCAAGGCGAAACGTCGTCGTCGTGAATGACGATTGATTGCGGAAAATTAACGGGCGCCGTGTTGCGTATTGCGTATACGCGGCAAGAGTTAAAAGCACGGACGGCTAATCGCAGAACCGGAGTTCACGTAAAACGTTCCCGGCAGATCACGCGCGAATTGTTGTAGCGCGGCGAGGGCAGTCCAGAGAGAACGAGGGGTGAGGAAGAGAAAAAAGAAAGAAAGAAAGAGAGAAAAGAGAAAAATAGAAAAAGACGGGGAGATAGATGGAAAGAGGGGAGAGAGGGAAAAAAGGAAAGACGGAGAAAGAGAGAGAGAGAAGGAGAGTAAACGATGGAAAATTGTATCGAGTAAACGCGCCGAATAGAGTTTCTCGCGCCGCCGCCGACCGGAGCGGAATAAACCGAGACGGAGAAATGAAACACACTTCTCGTCCCGAGCCGGTCGGTCCCGAGCCACGCACACGGTACGGAGGTGTCGACACGGCGGGCGCGCGCGGGGACGCGAGACACCGGAAAGAGGAAATGCAAAACACACGCATCCGGTCGTCTCCGGTGCAAATGAGAACGAATCGAAGTTTTCAAAGTGCAACGGAACCACCTCGTTCGTCGCTCTACGGCGTCGCAGTATCCAGCCGGAGAGCGGCGTGTGTATTCGTCGTTATGGCCCCTGCACGGAGTACGGTCGTATTATTCGTCCGTTTCCGTCGTCGTCGTCGTCGTCAGTTTCGTCTTCGGTAGCGAACGCGATCAAATTAAATAAAAGACACAGGGACCGGAGGCTGTGTGAAGACCGAAGAAAACGACGACGAGAAGACACTCGAACCGTAATCGAGTTACCGTGCCGAGCGTAGAAGCGCCATCTCCCCGCCCGCGCGCCGCGGTAGGCCGCCGACGCGCCGCCGCCGACACCGTCGCTCTGACACGACGACAACGTTTTCAAATCACATTACCGTATTATCATTCCGGCGGGCGTCTTGGCGATCGACACGAAACCGCGTGGAACGCAGCCGTTTCCGTCGTGTACTCTGTTCACGGCTCTGTGCACGAGTACACACACACACACACAGAAACACACTCAAAACTGTCTAATCCGCGAAAACTCTCGTTGTGAATCCGATATTATGTTCCAAAACTATAAAATGTACCGACTCCCAGAAAAAAATTGTCCGAATAAAATAACAGCTCTTAGTTTGTTTCGACGTTGATATTTGAATAATTATGCTCAATGGAAAAATGGCCTTTAAGCCGGTTAATGTTTTACAGACGGTTAAAAAGACGTGGATTTAAAACGTACTTAAAATGGCGTTTATTATCTTTCTTAGAGTGGATTCAATGAGAAAAAAAAACGAATGAAAATATTCAAAACTTTAATTGCCCGTCCTACCCAAATACACTTTAGCAGGTTTAACTTCGGTTTTGGTTCCGTTCGCCTCGGCCGCGTATCATTAACCGGCTCGCGTGTGTGAGTGACCACGGATAATCGGCAGAACCGAAACGGTTCGCTAATAATTATCATTGGCTGTGATCGATCGCTAATCACCATGACGTCATTAAATTTATCAGTTTTATATTTCACTCGCGGGTACGGCGACGATCTCACGGGTGTGCACACGTCGAAAATCCACACGCACTGATAACAATCGGTTTTGTTTTTTGCTCGAGACCACACGCTGCCACCGTCACCGCCGACGACCAACACACTGCGGTGGGTGTTTTTTTCACATGCGTTTCATTTGCATACGATCCGACAAATCTCTCTTGACGACCGAATAAACGGTTCGTTTTATCAATTTTCGCCTTTGTGTTACATGTATTACGGTTTCAGTATTATTCGATTGTTTCCTGTACGTTAATCGGAATGCATTAAATGAAATAGCTTTAGATAATCATCGCATACGCCAACACATTTTTTGACAACTGTGTAAAACTTTAATGAGCCGTGACGACGGAAAAAGTTATTATCTCGTATTCGAAAGGCCAATTATTTCGGATTTCTAGTACAGAAAATCGGTCATATTTAATAATTAATTGAACTCTCTACACTCTATAGCTAGTATGACATAAAAATTATTATTAAGAAAATAATAATAAAAGAACACGTTTTACAAACATCTAATGATTGACGTTAAAGTGTGAAATATAGTGAATTTCCATTTAACTCATCAGAAAAATTGGAAATCATAAAAACGTAACGTAACATTTTTTATGTTATATCCTATATTTTCAATTTAGTTATTTGTAAACAACACGTCAGGATAACGAGAACTTAAGAAAAAATAACAACTTAACACCATAAAGTTTTCGTACAATACACAAAAGACAATTTTTGCTCTTTGTTCACGTTCAGCTAGCGTTTAAATAATGTTTTTGCAGTAAAAATTAATCGAATTTTTTAGTTGGCTGTTGTATGAAAAAAACCCTAATAATCAATTTCATTGACGCTTGAAAATAAATATTCAGTAATGAAATGCTAAAAACAAAGTAAAAATTGCTGAGAGTATGAAATATGGGCAAATTTATAATTGTATACAAAACTTTTGTAATTCATTAGGTACTGCGATGATATTGACGAATAGGTATTAAGGAGATTAAAGTATTAATAACATAATTTTGAAATACTTTTTCAATTGAAACAGAATTATTTACAAATACTTTTGATAGAAATAATAATTTATTTATTACTTTAACTTAAATTTACTTCATAATTAGTTAGGTTAAAATAGATTATTTTACGTAACAAACTACAACAATGCAATTAAAATATAACATATAACAATACACACTAGGCTTACAGCGTTAAACATTAAATGCCACCCAAAATTGCATACATTTATAATCTTAAATACGATAACAAAGCATTTTAATACTTATGCATAATAAGGACTAAATCAGAAAAAAATAATATACGTTTTATTTATTGCCAACTATTCTTACCATAGCTACATATTAACTTCAAAGAATTTATAAAATGTTTTGTTGTTCAATTCAAAATAAAAAACACAAAATAAAATTTGATGACTCCAACAAATTTTTATTTGAACAAATCATTGCTATTTGATTCTCGTATATTTTATATCTATTACATTTTTAGTGAAATTTAAAACTGATGCCCGGAGTATCGCGAAAAAAAGATATCAATTTAATATGCCTAACTAAGCAACTCTACAGTCACGACTCTTAAAAAATATGGAGGGAAAATATAAAATAAGTATTGTGTATACGTACGTATCGCCGATTCCATGACATTCTCAATAGAAAAAAAGAATTATATCACTGATATTATTAACTTGTTTTGACTTGAATAAAGTCTAAGAGTTTGATCTTGCATTACTTTACTTCTCGAACAGGATACCTGCCGGTTGCTAGAAACAAGTGATTGCACGTGGAAAAAATGTCCCTATCTAACCGATTAACTTAAACGTCTGACAGTTGATAGCCATTCAGGTCGCAGACACTTCGAACAAAACGATTTAAAGAGACGATCCGTATGAGAATTTCCCAAAAGTATTACACGACACAGGCAAGACAAGGATTGCTTTGGACATTCCACGCATTTCGCAGTATGAGATTGGGTTATTCGCCTACGGCGGTGGATGTGGGCGTTCTCTCGCTGTATACTCCGAGGGTTGGTATGTGTTGTATTATTTAATTTAGCAAACAATCGAGTAAAATAAACAGTTCTTAATTCACGTAGATTTTCATGCGGAGATTTAAAATCTCGAGGCTGCAGAAGTAAAGCATATTAAAAAAAAAAACTACCGTCACTTCTATTTTATAAATCCCGACACGACACTTGGTACGTGTAATATTGATTATTAATAATTCATGCGTAAAATAACACGTTTTGCTAAGATAAAAACTAATACACTTATTTATGAGTTCAACTTTTAAGGAATGTGACTTATGTAACTGTTTCTATATCTTAATACGTATTTGATAGTATACAACATTATGCATATATCAGACCATTATGGTATTTTTTTTTGTTTATTCATATTTTTTTTATCTTAAATATGCTGAGCTCGATAATAGTCACTATTCGTTCGTTTTTAATCTTAGACCGTATGCTCTTTCAAAAATAACAAACATTTACCGTTATCACATAGATACCTTGAAAACACTTATGCGAGTGATGTATATTACAACAGCTAACAGGGTGAAATAAATTCATACGGTTTTATAATATTTCTCGCACACTGAAGTGTCTGTTGAGAAAACATTTAAGCCCAACGGTGTGGGTAGTGAATATAATAGAAATTCAAGGACACTAAAGGAAACCCGTAACGGAACTATATAGATACATATGTGACACTGGCTAAGGCATCTGAAGCAAACCCTTCACATTTCACCCTGATGCTATGAGTAAATATTTTTACTATTTATTTTCATGATGCAATTTTCGTTGTCATGTTGCATTTACATTAACCAAAAATCGGACTATACCGATAAAAATGCATAATATTCATATTCACACTGAATATTTTCAATAGTAATCGAGTAAATATTTCAAAACAAACAATTGTTATGTACACATTTGTAATATGTAATACAATTTCACTTATTTGTTGATGTTATTATTTTTATCAGTAATATCAATAAGGTGTTAATATTTAAGAATGGTAACATGTATGTTCAAACTATATGTCAGACGAGAAAATGTAAAGTACAACATTTTTTCAATATTCTAAAATACATTTTTATTTACGTACCTATATACAATTTAATTATAATTTTGCTTATGAAAAAGTGTAATTAAACGATCATTGAATTACATATTAATATACAGACCTATAATTATCACGTTTAAATTAAATTTCATTGATTTTTTTTTTTTTTGTTCTTTGACTTAAAATGCATTTAAACTCATTTTGTATGTCATCAAAATATATTAAACCAAGTATCGATTCTGACAATAGTTGTGAACCCAGTTTAATCATTAGTAAATCGTTTAGCATAATATTAACATAGGCTATAGGATATTGTGCTGGAATATAACCAGATGTCGATTATGTCGAATAGAGTAACATTTACAACACATTTTAACTGTATCAACAACATGATAATAAATAGGTTAGAATATAACATGTCTTTATTCAATGCTATAGGTTGTTAATGTATTTGTGCATTTATAAAAATTAGGTTATTATTTCTAAAGTAAAAGTTAGAAGGCTCTTATTTATATATTTATTCGTATATAACATGCGTGTACAATTTTTTTTTATAATTATTATTCTAAGTTTGTATTTTTTATTTATACATTTTAAAACCTTATCATCAAAAAATCATCTAATAGAATCATGTTCGTACAATTTTAATTGGTAAGCATAAAGTAATTTAATAAATAATGCGCACAAATTATATTCTTACAAAAAAAAAAAATAATAATAATAAAAAAAAATATATAAACAAATAAATATAAATGTGACATTTAAAAAATATGAAGTTTTTATGTAAACAATCAAAGTACATTTGGCGTTTAATGTGGACGCCGTTTGAATTATTTAAATAGAAAACAGCGAGTTAAAAAATATTTATGGACAATGGCGTTAGTCGGTAAATAGTACAAACGTACAAAAGTACAAGTGGGTGTCCTGTACAAGTGGGCATAAAACTACGCCCGCGTGTATTCAGTACGATAATAATAATTACTCGTAAGATAGCGTGTAAACATTTTCGAACCCGTAAGAAACCGCGTCGGTGACGGCAAAGGAGAGAAAGAAAAATACGGACGCGGTCCGTGGGTGTGTTTGTGAAGCTAATTTCTTATCTCTGACAACATCGACGTCTGTTTGGTGAAAAATTAATGTCGCTTGAAAAGCGATCATGTGACGTCACGCCCAACGATCTCCGGAGACGGATATTCCGAAAGTGTCAAACGGTCGATTTGTAACGAAGATGTGGATGTTGTCTTATAAAAGTAAAATGTACAGTCATTAAATGTGGTGCACATTATATTATACACACACGAATAGATATGTACTGACTTGACGAAATCGATAATCCTTATTTGTATAATAATCGCATAACCGAAGGCCAGAGAAAGAGAGTACGCGATTTAAATTGATGTTTGGACTATTTTCGAGTTTTATGGCCAACAGCAATTATTATGGATTGAATTCGAACGACAACGCGGTGCTTCATAATAAATAGATAATAAAGGGTATCTAAAAATTAACGTCGAAAACTTCGGATATTATTATAATATTGTTTTTTCAAAATTAGAGATTGTTTAAAAAAAAAATTATTCCCGTAGCTTCAATATTTGTGATGTTTTACTCTTTACCATAGAATTTGTAACACGGAGTTTATAGCGATTTAGTGCATAGGACCGTGATTACCGGTGAGATTTAAAAATTTGTATGGATAAATTACTTATTGATGACACAGCAAAAAATTTTTTTTTTATCATTTTGTCACGAGAGTTTTTTTACGGAAAGTTACAAATCTCTAAAAATAATGATATGCACGTACGTATACACTTCTATATTATGTATATTGTATATCATGTATATAATTTCATATTACGTATATCGTGTTGGTTTTATCACAAAAACTGTCTGCTAAAGTATAAAAACAGTGAAACAGTTTTTTAACGGTCTATATCATTTTATAATACACACATAGGACAGTATAGTAGAATAAATTTTAAATTTTAAGTTTAATCGTTAGGTTTTTCGTAGACAATACTGAAAGAATATTTTATTCTTAGTTGAAAAAATATTCTATGCATTTTATTAATGTTATATAGATATGTCTATTCTATAATGTGGTTGTATACTTATATCGTATTCAATGTATCAATTTGATAATTTATAAAATATAAATATTAGATATTGTGACCTGAAATTTATTATATTTCAAACTAATAATAACTATAGATTTCATTAATTCACGAGATAAGTATTGGGTACCGAGATAAAAATATTTGGTAACATAATATTTGTGATTTATAATTTGTATTCAGGTTTCATCAACAATGATTTAGAAGAATCTTTAAACTAGTTAATTAAAACTGTGCATTTTTTTTATAAATCCGTAATGGATCGTTTTTTAAAGTAAGTTGGAAATGATGAAATGTATATAACATATACATTTCAAATCAGTTTGAAGCCATATTTTTGGATTCAAAAGCATTGTTCCAATGTAAATCAATAGTTTGTATTTGCTTGGACAAGTATCTTCGACACTATTAATTTACATTACAATACCATTATTTAGTATTTGTCAATCAACATTACTATTTACTCCATTTATATCTCTTGGTGACATCTCACTCATGAAACATCTACGTTATATTAAAGTAATTACGTTTACTGTTGACATTCCGTGTGGTCATTCTATACACTCTGTAAACGCTGTTGTTGAGGATATGTGTTGTGCGAATGAGGATATATAGAGGATAAGTTATCTATTATGTATAACGTTATGCAACCGACTATACTAAAATGAGAAGGGATTCTCCAGTGTGTGTGTTTGTGTGTGTGAGTGTGTGTGTGTGTGTGTGTGTGTGTGTGTGTGTGTGTGTGTGTGTGTGTGTGTGTGTGTGTGTGTGTGTGTGTGTGTGTGTGTGTGCATTATTTGTATCGTTTCAAATACTGTATATTGGCCCGGGTGTAGGAAACGGCTTTAGCGTCATATTGTTTTCATGGATTGTCAGAGGCCACACGAGCTATAACCTCTTCCTTCTCCCGGACCAATGTGGTCTAATATACATATTTATATTTTCTTTTGTAAATATCAATATTTTTTACCTCTTCTCGAAAAATGCATTACACACAAATAGTATTTTCAGTAAAATAAATATGTTGATTTCCATTGAAAATTAAATAGATGTAAAAGAAAATTATCAAATTATATCAAGTATAATAATGAACAAAATTAATGTAATTTCAAATAATTGTAAAAAATAATAATGGGTTGAGTTAAACGTATATGTTTTTGGTTGTTTCGGTTAAACAATTATTATTATCAACTATAATTTTTTTTTATTAATTAGCTTTAAGTACAACTATGACAGCTCAACAATTATTACAATACAATTATATAATATTAAGTATTAACTATAATTATATTAATACTATGGATAATATATTGTATGACTATAAAATAAATTATTTTGTGTAAAAAA
Organism: Therioaphis trifolii; assembly: GCA_027580255.1. Taxonomy (NCBI): domain Eukaryota; kingdom Metazoa; phylum Arthropoda; class Insecta; order Hemiptera; family Aphididae; genus Therioaphis; species Therioaphis trifolii. The sequence goes on from CM050406.1 coordinate 31,405,501, forward strand.
TCATGACAAATTACTTTGAATAATAATATACATAATGATGAGTTACTTTAAACTTTAATTTTGTTGCTTAAATCATATTAATTGTATATTATTTTAAATCGATGAGCGAGTTTTTAACTGAACTATGTTTATCGATCTAATATTTAAAAAGCATTAAAAACGAAAATCGCGTACCTATAATTATACAATGAACTACACTACAATACAAATATATATATTTTTAATTCATGCATATTTATTTACACAGCATAAATGCCTACTCTTTTCATGAAAATAATATTGTTCAGATACTTTAAGTATCACTAAAGTATTTAAAAAGTGTAAAATGTATACGTCAAATTTTACAGGTTTCACTCTATTTTTTGGTAGTTTTTTCTTGCATTAGGAGTTAGGACTAATGATCCTTTAAGACCGACTACATGATATTACACTCAACGTAAAGATGAGATGGATGAAACTTCATGACTACTACTACTTATTGGAAATATCATGGTTGTCGTCAAAATAAACTTAAAAAAAAAACGTACCATTGATTGTAAGATCAATTCATTATTCGTTTCACAATGAACCTAATAATGTTTATTATTAAAATTATTTATTATTGTACTTACAGTTAGATTTTTACAGTATTTGTTGTTTAAACAAATTCGTTAGAAAAGAAAAAAGTTCATTTGATGTTTTCAATGGATAAATTGTTTCTTTTTTGGTGACATTTAATTTGCATTACTTAATTCGACTCCTCCAAAGAAAATGGAAGTAACTCGAATTTTATAATTTTTCACTTTTTGTTGAAATGTGATAAAGGAATATGTTCTGTAGCTCCCGCGAAAACGGCAGTAACTTTACTACTCCAAAGAGGTTAGAAATCATAATATTAAAATATATTTATAATCTCTCGTGATAAAGTTTCCGGCGAAGAAAGACGTATCTTAAGTTACTTCTATTTTTAAATCAACATTCCCCGAGATAAAGGAAGTAACTCATTTTTGTAATTTGAAGTACAAAAATAATTTATTGTTTATTTTAATTATTGTATTTATAGTGTTTAATGATAGCATGCATAATGATATACATACATAAACTCAATAAACTTTACTAGTGTCAGACGTCAGTAATAATATTATTAATACAATTATTACTTATCTATATTTACCCAAGATAAAGTAAGTAACTCGAGTTACTTCTTTATAATAAATGATTTTTCCCAAGAAAAAAGAAGTAACTCGAGTTACTTCTCCGAATAACTTTTTTCTCCGTGAAAAAAGAAGTAACTTAAGTTTATTTTTCATCATACATTGTACTGTGGAAGTTAAAAAACAAAAAATCATGGTGATAATATTATATTCAATCAAACAACCAAAGTTCATATAAAAATTTGATATGAAACAGTTAAAAACCGATAGTAATTTAAGTTAAACCTTATAATATAGCTCTACTGAAAAATTATAAAATTCGAGTTACTTCCTTTTTCATTGGGGGAGTCGAATTGTTGAATCAATAAACATCAATCGATACTGAAGTACATTTTGTAAATAAATAATCAACAACTGCTGCACTGACAAATTGCAAAATTCGATTGTAAATAAGCATTCAAGGTAAAATAAATTAAATTGAAAATCACTTTGGATTATTTAATTTTTTTCAGCAATAATATATTTTCTATTGAAACTAATTTATAACGTGGTTATTAAATACTCGTTATTTAAAATATTTTCTGATTGAGATGAATTTCGCCTACTCGAAAATTAATTACACATTACTAGCCGCATTTAATAATTTTAGAAACAAGTGGAATAGTTACCTAGTTGAATTATGAAGGTAGGAATTTTTGACTTATACGTTGTAAACACATAGTTTTGGCTCGGAAGTCATTTCCCCAAAGGGTTAGGTAACCATTGAAGACTGCTGGGTCTTTGTAATTATCACCGTCCGTGTACTTTGCGTGGTTTAACACTGTGTCGAAAGTTTCCATGAGACGCGGGAAAAGGGGGTAAAAGTTTCACGGTGGTAACTCGCCTTATCCATCCTACCCCATACATTTATTCCAACCTTATAAACCATAATAAAGAGATGTTATTTAGAAGTTGATTATTATAATACACAGAAGCGTTTTGTGTACGGCGAGCTTTTTGATAAATGGCCGTGGATGATGGAGATTACCTTTCTTACTACTTTCGTGTGAGTGTATATATATACACTACTTTTGTATTCCTTGATTAACACTTTGTTTAAAAAAAAAAAAAACTATAATATGATAATAAATTCCTATCCAAGAAGCCCTTTCACCCTCCAAACAGTTTTTGAGGTGAAAACTAATTTTCCTGGAATGTCTATCATATTAGGGGCTCTGTGGTTCGGAAGGCGGTCGACGGCAATAAATATTCTACAGAGTTTATTGCGCCAGTGAAACAATTTGTTTAACTAACGATTTGTGATAATTTTTATATTGCAGTTCAGCCGTTTTATTTTTGGGGTTAATGCGTTTATCTGAAGCACTTCTATCAATCAATGTTAAAGTTCCATTTCGGATATTGCCACTTCAGTGACATTGTGTCATTGTATATTAGTAAACATTTTAACATCATTTAAAAACGTATTATATTTGAAACAGTTTTGATAGTTTTTACTGTTTTTTACAGTCTAAAATCATTTGCACATTATCTGTTACATTATAAATAAATTAGATAATATATTACGCTAAGCTAAACTTACACAATTTATAATGACCCATGTCAATTTAAAATATATGATCATAATTTATAAAATTCTCGCTTTTACAAAATTATGCTTTAGATAATTGACCAAATAACGATATAGAAGTGTAATTTGTGTAAAAAGTAAAATTCGGTGAATCATTCAAAACTAAAAAAACGTATATGTTTTACAACACAAAACTTCGAAGGTACTCTAATAATATTCTAAATAATGGTAAACTAATTTAAAAAAATGCTTTTAGAAATTTTTATATTTCATGTTAATAAATAAAATCATCTGATGTACATAATGTAATTCTCACAATAATTGACAGTACAATACTTGAGATAAACGTTAATGATATTCAATTATATATGCGATATTAACGGGAATAATTAAGCCTGATGATCGTTCGTTAAGATTAATATTTTACAGTTTCTAATGGAAGTTTAATTGTCTTACAAATAATAACATTGTTTTCCGATTGATATGCTTGTGTGTATAGGTATTTGTGCATCACTATTGTTATTGAAACAACACTTCTATGAGACAATTATTTAGCTTTGTTCTACAACTATCTGCTTTAATATTGTGATTTGTAAGTCAAAAAAAATATTCACTAGTTCAATTGCATTAATAAAATGTATACATAATTTCACTAAAAATTGTTTTCAATGAGGATGTGTACTTGATATATCAAACAATAATACTTTTTATCTACTATACATTTTCAAAAAACAATGACAACCTTATTATATTCTAATATATTAATTATTTATATCTATATTATAGATATAAATTTCATTTGACTATAAATTGGAAATTGTAGAAGATAGTCTTAAAACATTTTTCATCACCGATGCTCGTCAAATTGAATTTATCACTACAAAATTATGATGTGTCCTAATTGAAATTGATTTGTTTCGTTTCATACAGTGTCATCATAAGTGAACACATTCACACCTGATCATAGATTTAGAAAGCACTGTCTTATTTTAATTTAAAACAGGCGTATGCTAACATGTTATTCACATATATTTAGCTTACTATTCGAAATATTGAGCTCGGTAAGACAAAAGTTACGTTTTTGGTCTGTCCCGTACATTTAAAAAAATTAAAACAGACAACTGCAAAAAGAAGCCGTTATTTGAAATTACTCTACGTTTCAAAACGTTTACAAAAAAAAAATAATAATAAAATGTGAACTTAAATACCTTAACAAATATAATATGGTGAATGAAATTATTTGTGTGAAAAATTCTTGACTTTTTAAATAATGACATTAAAATTCAGAAAAAAATACCATAACTTTTTCTCCAAATGCCCCCGGTCAAATTCCAGCTTTTCGTCTTGCACATTTACAAATAGTCGACTGGCCATTGGCATATAGACATACTTACACGAATGTAAACGGCCAAATTATTCCAGTTCCTCTGTTTAAACGAATCCATAGTATTAAAAGGATTCTATTACATGGAAAAAGGGTGGTTATAAATACTTTTGCGAAGAAATTCGCCCATGCCGTTGACCCTGCTTCTGGATAATAAAAGTCATTTAGCTATGAAATTCTAAAGGGAAACAAAGTGGAGTGTACTTAATGCGACAAAGAATATTGCTGTAAAGACGCGTTTTAATTTCCGGGTTGAGTATTTTTTCAAAAATGCGATTCACCGGGCACCCCATTTGTCACCCATCCAACGACTATGGTCCATTAGTCAAATGTTATTTTATAGTGAATAAATGATGAACTTCATTGGCTTCCATTTGCCATTAATATTAATTTATACAATATGTCATTAAATCCCGAAGACCAACGTGGAGAGGAAAATGTCTGATAAAAACAGTGACGATAAAAAGTTGAATTAAAGCAGTTTTATTTTAAGAAGGTGTCAATTACAATAAAGAGTAATATTTATGGATATTGATGATAAATTTGATGTTACTAAAATTACTTACGTAAACATTGGTACATAATACTTATGACGTTATACAAGTGAAATGTATAATTTAATGATATTGTATTATATAGAACTAGTTTCATATATATATATATATATATATATATAATATTTCAAAGTTTATGATATAAGTAGTAAAATACGAATTTAGAGTCATCATATAAGGTTATTTGTATTAAAAAAAAAAAAAAAATATAGTAAAAAATAAAATAAAAATAGGACCATATTCAATTACAATCGAACCCTTTTTGTAATAGCATTCATATGGAGCAAGAGAACAAGAATAAAAATGCCAATGAAAATAATATTGGTGAAAATTATTTCTTCACAATTCATTTCAGCTATTAGTACTTCAAGTCCAGCGATGAAAGTTACTAAGAGATAAATTATTACATTTACAAGGTATTACACTACTACACTAGTGATATCATATCACTATGATACCGGTATAAAACTTTCGATTTTGAACGACCATTAGCCAACGGCATTATTCTCGATTTTATTTTTGTTCCGACAATCTTCATTTCTACACAAGTAAACTTGTATTCAAGTGCTGTAATGTTAAACTTTCTGAAATATATGAACCTCGAAATTCAACTTCGTCACTTAGCCGCTCTTAAAAATTATTATGTTGTGAATTAGTCAGGCTAATTTCGGATTAAAGTTTGGTTATAAAGGCTTTGTTAGCTCCTGATCATTGTTTTTGAATAAAAAGAGTCAAATTTAAACTATTTAATTTAAAAATGTCACGTTTAAAACAAAAAACTACAATGTATTGTATTAACTCGTATATTTAGATCAAGACATTTTGATACATGCACACAAGCACACAAGATTCTGAGGGATCATTAAGTTAAAAAAAAGAAACTAATCAAACGGATTAACTTCTTTTTCGTTTTGGGCCAACTTCAATAATTTTAAACTGACATAACAAATCAATGCATTGTTAAATGTTTCTTATCCCATTTTTCGTGGTTTATTTATTAATTAAAAATTTACGTAATAATCTATATTTTTTCGATTATCACTTTGAATTATCACTGATATTATATTTCTTAGCTGTGACTATTATCATATAACAAATTATTGATTATTCATAAATACTTAAATTTATATTAGTAAATAAATTATTTTTTCTTGCGTTTATATGATAAACACGTTCAAAGGCATTATTTATAGATATGGCTGTATAAATTTACTCAAATAATATATAATAAAAAATAATAAAAAAATGATATATTTTTCGTTGGTCGGTAAAAGATGATATATATTTTTTTTACAATCAGAGTATTATTACATCAAGTTTTTCGTATGAATCGTTTTTATTGAGTTTAGTATCGCTACAGTGATAAAGATAAGAATACAGTTTGAATTCAGGAGGGGTTATTTTTTCTATTTTTTTTTTCTTTTCGCCTTCTATCATCTCAAATAATGTTAAAATCTATAAACCATAAAAATACCAAAATGTTTTTTTATACCAAGTCACAACTGAACATTAATATGAATTGAATTTCAATATTTGAAGTTCTGAGTAGTGAGTGAGTATCTACCAGTTTTCATGTATTTTTTTCTTTTTATACAATTTCAAACGTTATTTTTAATGTGTAACAAGAAAAATTATCTTTACTACAAACATTCCTACTACTTGGTGTGAATAAATAATACAAATGTTTTCTAGGGTTTTTGTCTTTTTCGTACCTACTAAATTATTAAACCCGGCTTAAAAATGAACGAAGGTATAATTTTTTTATTGTGTTTTTGTCGAGTAAAGAGATGAGAAATCACTCACCATAGTAATGCCAGTGTTGTTCGCTTTCGGTAAATTTATCCCGAGGGAATAATCCAGCAGGGGCGAGTGCAATTCATTTATTCCTCGTCTTGCTTTTTCCCTATCGCTTGCATTGGAGTTTAAGGGCAAGTTTCTCGTTAGGATGTTTTCATCTAAAACTGAATCGTTTTCTTTTTATCGCAAACGGCTCATCTCTACCCCGAGAGCCTTTGCTTGTCTTTTCTTATACATTTTATTTTTTTTTTTTTTCACGAATTTGGTTTGGAATTAAGTTTATTCGGGTTGAACGCTCTTTAAAGCGTTTTTAATAAGAATTACCTGAAGAATAAACCGAGATACAAGAAAAAAACCAAAACTGGGATTATCCCTGTAGAACGTAAAGTACATATTATGTGTTCTTCAAAACCACAACAACATTATGTCATAGGTTTAGTGGGAATGACTTTTAATGAATTCCTATAAATTTTTCTGAAGTAAATTTAGCGAACCACCATTACTGAAACGCAATATTGTACATTTTTCTTATGTTTTAACACATTGTTTTCAAATATTTAGACTATCAACACATAATAACAAACTATGTGGTAATATTGATTTCATACGTTGTAAAAATAATTGTATGTTACATTTTTGTAATCAATTGACGGAAAATAATTTGCGTGTTTTGACAAAAAGTAAATATTATTTATTATTAAGACAACTATCGCTTCTATTTCTATTGCAAAGTATTCAACATGCAATTCAATAACTATATTTAAGTTTTTTAAAACATAAAAAAAATGATCTGTCTCTAAATGCAATACAATTAACGTTCGTTTGATTTTTAATATACGGTAAAATAGAAGGGAAAAATCAAAGAGGATACAAAAACGGATGAATGGTGTGCATTTATCTTGTAACACTTTCTTGGTGCTAAGACGAATCGAGCATTATTGTTTAAAATTTTTGCATTTGAAACCTAATACTCTGAAATATCTCTTTATACGATGACAATTAAAAAAAATATATATGAATAATTCTCATCACATAACATAATATAAGCAAGCTTCACATTCAGAGTTACCTTTTTCAAACTATACCAATATTCATTTTTACAAATATAAGTAAATAACAACATAACACTCTAATGTGTAACATCAAGATGAGTACTGAACACTTCACCAATAACCTCTTTCATCCCTTATTAATGTTTATAACTCGCTAGTACATACTGTGTTGTTTCTTTAATGTTGTTTAATAAAGTATGTTCAGTGAAATAAAATTCAACCGTTATAAATTGCAACTTCATTATATTTTTCAATTATTTATTTAAATCTGCCCATCGTTTATAAAAATATGTTCCAAATTAAATAATAACTTTTTATTTATTTTGTTTCTGAACGATGACGACTTCGTTTTTCATTAAATCATTGCCAGAAGAGGGAAAATTAAAGCTCTCGCTGTCACCTTTTATTAAAACTATAATTATTCACTTTACATTTTTTTTTCAAATTAAATAGCAAAGCAAACGTGTTCAAGCGTCAAAAATCTTTTTGTGAAGAACATTTTCAAATTACAACCCAATTCATTCCATCCCGTTAAATTTCATTTCGCCTACACAGAAAATTATTCACTAACATCCGTTTCTAGTTTCTATTCGCCTTCGTTAATTAAATAGATTTACGAAAGTACGTAAGGACAATAAAACAACAGAAAAATCCAGAAAACGTCTAATGACGGTACAGCAATATTGTGTAATGAAAAATGTTTATGGTGATGTAAAATGTGTGCTAGAAATTATTTAATGTACAAATAAAATAATGATAGGATTAGATATAGTAATTAGAGGGATAATAGTATAGTGTATTCGTCCCGATATTCTTACTCGAGTACAAGACTTTGGTGTGTTATCGTTGTTGTTGGTTTTAATTATTTTAATATAATGCAACTCGTTTGGGCCATTAAGATGAGTAGCGCTTGACGAGCACCCAACATCCAGGCTTTACATCCTACGACACAGAATCTGACCAAAAAAACACGAATTGGACGAAGTGAGATTATTCAAATTTATTTCAATGTTTTGTCACGAAATATGAGCGACGAGAAGGTAACAACTGCCCGAGTGTCGGATCTGCTTTTTCATAATTTAAGTTTTTACAAAAAAAAAATTATCCAAAAACGACTTTCTAAATGTTTTTTTTTGTTTGTTTGATTCGGGAGAAATATTAAAAACATATGAATGAGTACGTAATAAAATTACATGACTTTTCAGGAAAAAAAATTATGAATTTTTTCGTGGTTTTTTTTTCTACCTATATCGTTTTAATAATATTCATATCAGATAAACTTTGTACAAAATGTAATTTGTTGGGTTGTTTTTTTCACTATGCAGCAGCATCCATCAGTTGATTTATTATTTTATAATTTATAACTTTTATTATGTATGTATAAACAAAAACAATTTTACCCAAACGGAAACTTGGGTTAAATAAACCTTTTCCTCGTGTATTATGAAGATTGAAGAGTATCAAATTAATAATAATTTTAATATACGTTCAAACAATTATCAAAGAATCATAATAGATATCAAGAAATTTATATTTGGCTTATTTAATAGTTATTTCCATCAAACAATACAGAAAAAAAAATTATAGGTAAACCTAAAGTATTACCAGAAACATAATAGCGTAATTCAATACTATTTAAGTTGTATTTGAATAATAGAAAAGTTTACCTAATAATTTACTGGAAATCACGTATTTCGTTCAACTGATTGAATATAATTCAAACAATGTAACACATTTTTCACTCGATATATAGATGATAGATTTTTCTAAAAATAAATTTTATTTTCAAATAAAATATTTGATGAAAAATGTTTTGATTGAGGTAAAATTATTATTTTCTATTACTATGAATTTGTAGACGATGACATGTTCATCGTCAATGTATTAAAATATGGTATTTGGAACATTTAAGTTGAAAAAATATAGGCTGTATTTATGTGGAATAGTATACAGAATAACTAACAAAGTTTTAAATTAAAAAAATAAACAGGAGTATAGGTTATTTCGTAACAAATCAAGTTTTATTCATCCACGGACTCGAAATTCATTCATAAGTTGAATGTATTTACTTCATCATGTAAACAATACGAGTATAGTTGTTTGTATCAAGTTAATGAGACCCTAATATTTTTGAAATTACGAATATTAATTTATTACTTCAAAAATTAATTAATTTTGATTATGTTTTTATAATAGTTTTAACAAAATATAATCCAACCATTATTAAACGAAAAATTATTTTCTAAACCTTTTTTTTTAGTTTCATTTTGATCAATCAAAAATAAATAAAACTGTACAATTTTAATTAAGGATCAATGACTTTTTCAAGAGACGTTTATTCTTCTTTAAATTGACTGAATCAATTGAGAGGTAACGGTTCTGATGAAAATTACACAACAAAAAAGCAGTTTTTCATTTTCCACCCCTTAAAAAACTTTGTTTATTGCGCTTTGGTAAAGTTTGACAGCTTAAAAGGTTTTTTGAACCAATAGTTTAGAATTTTTTCCACGGCAATTTTCCCAACCCCTATTTCTTGCACATTGTCACACGTAATTCAATTATTTCTTTTCTCCATTACTCTCATCCCACATGCTTATAATACGATTAGGAGTATTCACATAATATATTATACAAAAATGTTCAAATAGCCTCGGAGAAAACTCCATTGCATTTCAAAGCATTGTGTTTTCACCTTTTTATGTTTTACAGTGATATTTTAAAAATATAGTATTCATAATTTACAGGATTTCTAGTTTATACATTCAAAAATACATTATTACGGGAACAATTTCAATTTGTACTGAGCTTTGATAAAACTATGGAAAATAAAGGCGAAAATATTAAAAAAAAAAAAAAAAGAGTTATGTACAAGTATTTAAATATAAATAACTATTTCAGAAAACAATTAAGAAATGGAAATAAATAAGCCGGCTATTAAGATTTGAAGACCTTTTTTTTTTTTTTTTTTTACTGAAAATAATGTGAAAACATTCCCACCGTATATAGAATTTGGCGACAGGAGCATGACATAGACCACTAGGATTAAAAAGAGGATTATGATTTTAAATGCTTGTGCCTGGTAAACGTAAATAAATTTAAAAATGCGATTTCCTTTTATATTGTTCTCTTCAGAATAAAATAATGATGTTTTATATTTCAAGACAAATTGACGACAATTCATTGCATTTAAAAAAATGACTTCTCGTATTGAATACAGCGAGTTGTAATGATAGATATTTATATCTGTTCTCATAACTTTAAATTCACGTAACAATTAAGTAAAAATAAAAACTAAGAAAAATAAAGTATCAAGTAGATAAATATTTTAAATGATAACATATACGAGTAATTTTCCGTTTTAATATTTTCTTTACCCCTCTCAGAAAAAATACGTACCTAGTTGTTTAATCAGTAATAACTATGGGGATGAACCACGCTTCAATCGCTACTGTTTTCGGGTTATGTCAGTAATATTAGCATCAATGATAAATGTCAATCAACTCTTTGTGTCCAAAAAATTAAAAATTTGAATGATAAAAAAAGTTACATAAACGTCAAAATGTCTTTCATCCTACTCTAAACGGAAAAATATCCTTGTGTATAATGTCATCTGATGAATCAATAGCTGATGTTTCAAAACTTAACCATCACCGAATCAAAATGTTAATTAACATTATTTAAAGCATTTCAAATTGTGGAGTTTGGTGGCATTTTGTCCATTTCACATTTCCATTTCCGAAAGTTCATTGATCCTATTTCGACGCATATTGCATCCACAAGAAAAGCTTCAACTACAAACGTATACTCGTAAACGGATACACGAATGTCCTTGAAAAGGGTACCATTTTTAGTATAATTTCAACAATATTTCGATGGCAAAAAATTAGAATAAAATAGACAGGGGGGATCATATAATAATAATAATAACAATAATACATACGCGGGGAATATCAATCATTTTCCTCCCCGTCCTGACCAATGACAACATTAACTCTGGGGTACGATAAAGACGCTTGTGCATACGATACGCATGTCATCAATCATGCGATGTTGATAAATATTTATGATGTGTTTGTATTTTCTTTCGCCGCACAAACGTACACGAACGTGCACCACACATATACACAAACAAATACACACACACACACACACACACACACACACACACACACACACACACACACACACACACACACACACACACACACACACACACACACACACCACGTGCTCTCTCTCTCTTTGTCTTTTTTTATATCTCTTTCTTTCTCTCGTCGTACGCACACCGCGAGAGTTTGGTCTCGAGGAAACGAATAGAGACTTAAAAGCACTCGTAGCATTATTATTGTTCGGTTAGTTGCCAATAAATTATTATTATTTTCTTCGTTTTTTTTTTATTCATTCGTCTATACTCGCGTGTGTACACATGTTTACAAAGACAGTATTGGGGCAATATATTCAAAGGAGCAGCCCAGCGGGGAGCCTCTTGTTTACGAATGCATTGTGTCGGAATGACGTCCTCAGCGGGTCCAGCAATAAATTCCGACCGGCAATTTGGCCGCCGACCCGTTGTAAAATACATAAGCTTACAAGACGCGGATTTACCGACTAGGATGATTAACTTTTTACAGCGCCTACGTATCCACACGAACATGGGCGTAATAATCTTCTCGTTTTTGTCCCGTATAAAATGTATGCCGTTTTGAGAATAGACTTGACATTTTTTTTTTTTTTTTTTAATCCAATGTAAAACATTAATCATCGTGGTTTTTATTTGTCACACTATTGATACGGCCCGTACCCATATCCGAGGAAAAAAAGTCGACCTTACCGATGAATACTGATTACGAAAGTCTGTCCCGCGAACGCTTTGCTCCAACTATAAGTATTTTTATGCCACGTAACAATAAATAAAATGTTTTGTATGATTATTACAAAATTTGAATTTTGCGTACATACAGCAGCCATACATCCGTATTCCACAATTTAAATAAGTACACATAGTAACTCATTTTATTCATCAAGCTGATCTTCATGGAATTTTGAGCGTAAAAAAAACGTATACATCTTGGGCAATCGTAATTTTTTTAGAAAATTGGTTATATGGTATATATTTTACCACATTTACTCAAATTTTTGTTAACTTTTCCAAACAGAGGAAAAATTATTGAGAAATATATTATTTTACCCTACTCGTCCCAAAGATGAAATAACTGATAAATAGAGGGATTATCTGGAACTTTTTGACCACTCCTTTCACAACAATTTTTATCCCCACGTGTATTGACGTCACAATGCCGAACAAATGCGATTGTATTCGCAAACGAAACCTAATCATCTCGCTCCATTAACTTCTTTCATTTTCCCAGTCGACAAATATTTCCAATTTAAATAACTCAAATACACTTGACATAGGTGAAATGACCAAATTTAACTTTTAAAACGAAATTCTACCCGAAAAGTTATAGCGTTGATTTAACGATTGAAATTAAAAAAACATATCAATTTTAATATTCCTTGTATGAAATTTGAAAAATGTTTTTTTCACCATAACTTCAGAATTAATTTATACTTGAAAATTCTGTTTTTCTATGCAAATATTACAAAAGCTAGATCAAGAATAGTAATACACATGGAACTTTGCAAATCAAGTTTTCAAATTTATCGTCGGTTATAGATTCTGAAGACATTTTAAAACTAATAAATTTCAAGTTAATTTCCGATTACTTTATCGTAGTATGAACGCAGTTGAATCGAACGATAATCCAGTTTAAATAAAAATTGATAAAGTAATGTTCATAAAATATAAATTGCATGTAGACACTAACTGCAGTTTGACTAATATTGGTAATATTATATCATTCTTATCTAGGAACATATAATTGAAACGTACAAAGTTTATTAAGTTTAAATTTTATTTTAATAGGTACATTAATTTATTAGATTCTGGGTGAAACGAAGTATGTATTATTATAATGGAAAACACAACTTCAAACCCTCGAAAGTTCTAAGTGTAACGTCTACATAAATTATGATTTTTGTGCTGAAATTCTATAATTTAAAACGATGTACTGTAAACCAACAAAACATTTTAAAGTGTACATTGTGTTTAGTGTAAACATATTTTTCTATTATGCATATGTACATTTGAATGAAAAAATGAGTCATAACTCATAGTATTTTAATTTAGTATACTGATATAAAATTCAAAATAAAAACTATATAAACGTAAATAATAATTAATACTACTCGTATATTTAATCACTAAAAATTATCTATTTATCATTTTATACATTAGATCTCAACTAATTATTACATACTGAGAGCAATAAAGACGGTTTCCACATGACCACAAACAAATATTCTCATACTAAACCAATATCAACAATCTACATACGGTAAATATTGGAATCATTAGTAAATATTAAGTACACACATTAAAACATACAAACGCACGCACACACACCCATACACACATTAAGTTCCCAGGCATAACAAAAAATAAAATTTCATCCGAAGTCTTCGATAAAATATATTACATTTTTGTACTTAAAGAGTGGTTTTATCCCTAGATAAAATGCTAAAACATAACTCACCGTGAAGGGCTTTCAAATACGCCTTGCCCGCATTTATCATTTGCCGTGCTCCTGGATTGAACTTCTCCAAAATATTCTAAAAATACAAAACACAAGATAAGTATTCTGTTTACTAGCATTTATCTATAGTGAGATTGGCAATTCCCGTATGAATAATCACTTAAGAAGTATCAACATGGATAAAAATGTATCAAAAATATTTACTTAACAATAAATTATTTCGTTAAAAATATAAATTGAAACGAAATTATTTCTACAGTATTACACATTTAGAATTACAACCAATATGTATAGCATGTTTCACATTATGTTAGAAAGCATTAACATTGACCTTATCGTTGCTAGGTGGTCATCCTCGTTTAAACGAGACATAAAAAAACTTGTTTGTACCTTAGATTGTCATCATGTAAATTCGATTATCATGTTTAGAATTTCATAATACAAGCATATAATACTATTATTATCTAAAAAGAACTCGTCATTATACGATGTCAATTTAAGAAATGATCTCATTGACGTGTGATGCAAAATTTAACAAATACTGGACCAAAACACAGCTTATGACATTTATAGTACAATGATCAATATTATTTGAAATGTTGTACGAACCGAAATGAGAAAATCCACAGGAGAAACATAAATGAATACAATAACTGATTAAAATTAATTAAAAAAAAAAAATATATTAAAACACGAAATCTACTACTAAAACTAAAACTGTACCGCGTAAAAATGGAAAAATTAGACCACTAACTAATATACAAAGTAAAGAAATTATGTTTTCCTCAAGCTCGAATAAATAGTAAAATAATAATTGTCATAACAATTTATATTTATTTATACTATAAAATCAATTATTTCACTATTTATTATTGTTACTCATACCATTATGATTTACCAATATTAAAATTGAAATAATGCACTATTCCCATTTTGAAACACTGAAATACCCTTGATTGAATAAACACAATACAATTTTAATATGAACTAATTCATCTCAATTAAATTGCATTGGAAACAAGGAAATATTATTTTTATTGGACGTTTTGTTCATAAATTATTTATCATTTCCTTATTTGTTTTATTATCATCATAAAACGATCCATGATTATTATTTATAAGGTTATTTACAAATCACGAGTAAACCATGTTATCGTACTACATTTTAAGTGAAGTACTAATTGAAACCCATAATAAAAATAATTTCAAAGTCTTTAAGTTTAAGTTTAAGTATAAACGCAATCCGTTAGTCGTTACTCGTCCTCCCATAAGTGTAATAAAAACAATTTATACTGGTTTCAGCAAATAATTAAAATGTATTGTTCTTACAAGTTATCATTTACGATTCACCAAACAAACATAGGAAATTAGGTAATAATAAATTTCAAAATCCAATTCATTAATGATATTTTTTTCGTTCATAAAGTTAAAGTCACAACATTATAATATTTATAATGAAATCATAAAAAACACATATTTATAAATTAATCGTATACTTACATTGTATTCGTGCTACTTAATTAAAAAAAAATAAATAAAAAATAATTTAAAGTTATCCGCGAAGAAAAATTTCAAATCACATTATTTATGCAAAGAAGAATATCGAAATCAAAATAATGATATTATATAATATTTTACGCCAAGCAATTATTATTGTAAAAAAATTAATAAATCATTTTTTTTTTTTTTTACAGTTATGTCTTACCAACCTGAATTCGTTTCAAAAACGTATACAACGTGAACTCCGTAACGCACTAAACGTATACCGTACATTACGGAAACCCACTCGTTGATTAAATAATTTGCTATTTCACTTAACGCAGTAGGAAAAAAAAAGGAGGGAAGGAAACGTGCTCATGTGTATTCCTGGCACGATTTCAGAATAAAAAAAATAAATAAATAAATAAAATAATAAAAAAAAAATCGTTTAGAAATACCTCTCGGCAGCCCATTTTGATTTCGTCCTCCCCTCGCGCCCCCGCCACGAAGCACCGTGCCCCCTTCCCCGCCCGCCCGCCCGAAACGGATCCCTGCCCGCGTCTCGGCGCGCACGCACGACAGCCGGCCGCGTGTCATTTGTTTTGCAAAAGCGACAGGGCCACGCTGCCTGCCGTGTGTGTGTGTGTGTACGCGTGTGCTCCGTCGTCCGCCGCTGTCACGGCTTTTAGCGCCCGGGCCGGGCCCGCGACACGCGACTGCCGCCGCCAGTCATGTGCTCTCGCCCCTTCCCCCTCAGCGTCGGAATGCATACATTACAGCGTTCACGGCGGTACGCACACCACGTCACACCCCGCCGTTTCGGTTCCGCGTTCGCTTCTTTAATCTTCATCCGCTATCCTCCCCGTCCCGCCATAGAAACCGGTCGACGGAAAATTGGAAATTTAATCGTGTCCTGCGAAAGAGCGCTATCCAAAAAAAAAAAAAAAAACAGTACCGTATGCCATGTAGGTGTCGTGTTTTCAACGGTTTTATCTAGTAATCACGATTTCGCGGTGAATCCGATAAATCATAAGGGTAATCCGAAAAATCATAAGAACAAAAATGACTAATCACATATTATTATTTTTTTTTGTTACAAATAATTCAATATTCTAATAATGATTTTGTGACGTACGTGTAATAAAAAAAATAAAAAAAGTACGAATAATTTTTTTTTTATTATTATTATAATAATGTTTACTCTAAAATATAACTCTGCATATAAAATAACTCGAGAAAATCGGCGAAGTTACAAATATGAAATTACGAATCATTATTTTGTGGCACGAAATCGTGGTCCCGTCGGGAATTCACGATATTGAATTATTAGAAAAGTATTAGAAAACTATTAAAAACACTTGTATATATTTTCATGGGGAGTAATCGTGTTGCGTTTTTTTCCGAGTCAAAAGGTAAAACGGGCACAATCGTGTTATATCGCTAGACATATTATAGAGTGGTCGTTTCCGCGTGCTTTTGTCTCGTCGCGGAGTCGAGACGGCGACACGTCTGTTTTTTCCTTCTAATCGCACCATACAGGTCTGCCATGAGGAACGGGAATCGATCATCAATCACCCGCGCACATCGCGTCGGACGGAGGGCGTTAGGTTTCCCTCTCAGACCTTGAAACGAATTTCACCATAGGCACGGCACGCTGCCGCCGACTTGCCCGTTTTTTTCGATCGCGTCAGATTTCTCCGACAAAGTTTACGAACGAATGCGATCGTGATCGGATCAAAGTGCTCACGGTTATACATCTTTAGGGTATTTATTGAAACATTCGAATTTACAAATGCAGTTCATGTGTACGTGGACAAAGCACATCGTTAAATATCACGGCGGGACGTAGTATAGTAACGTTGTATAATCTAGTACGAGTCTACTGCATATGTATTTTTTTTTCAACAAATATTTTAACGTTATAACACTTTTCGGAATCGTAGTCATAGTTAAATATAATCTCATCCCAGCAACAGAAACCGTACTCATGGTTTATTCATATCGCCGTTCAACTCAAACACAACAATAATCATAATAATAATGATAATAATAGTACGTGTATGCCTAAGTAGATACCTCCAGATACTCGTATATTAGTGTTAAGTATATGGCACTTTAAATTTCATGAAGGTACCATACAAATAATGTGTATTAAATTATCATTAAGAATGTGCAGAGTATCACGTTGTTATATATCTGATTCTACTTTATTGGGTGCTTAAGATTTGAAAAAAGCAAAATTCATATGATGTTGCATGGCGTGTAACGTGCACCGTAAAAACATATCAATAAAAACACATTAAAATATAAGTTGTATGAAATAATTGTTTGACAGTTTTATTTTTAAATTAAATCTTACTTATAAAATAAACTTTAGTTGAAATAATTCCCTGTATTCATGTTAAATAATATTTTTCTTGACAATACAACGATTTATACGTGGTGGTTAATATTGTATAATCTCTGCACCGAACATTATTGGCAAATACCGTTTATACAGAAAACAATAAATTATTAACTTAATAGGCGTGCGTATTGCATTTCCTTAGTTCCCACGTTGATATCATGTTCGCCGATGCTATAACTTTTAACAATCAAACAATGGAGATTATTGTGAGACACTATAATGTTTTTTTTCTACATCACGCTAATACATAATACAATTATACAGAATGGTACCGATGGATACATTAGGTATTTATGGAGTGGATTCATGCTCTCATTTCTACTGTTCAATTTTATTAAATGTAATAAACTAAATAAAAAGTAATACAATTAATGTTAAAATACTACTGGTTCTCACAAAAATTAAACAATTCCAAATTATATTTCAAACATAAAATTAGTTTATGTAATTAATGAGGTACTTCCTGCAATGGAAAAAACTTGTCATTTTCACATTTTTTTTCTCAAAGTATGTGATTGTTATTAATATGAAAACAATATACAACCTACTCATTTTCATGTTTATTTCTCAAAAGGAATGCATAAGAGTATGAATTGAGTAATACATTTTTCAATAACGATCAAATGTTCACTTAAAACTGTTTATATTTATATTTAGGTATAAGTAAATATTGAAATAGGTGTTTTCTTCTATTTTTTTATTTTTTTATTTCTCAAGTACAATATGGAACAGACATTCGTGAAATATGATTTTATTTCCTTTGAAATTCAGTGAGTTATGTGTGTATATAATATAAACATATAATTCAATATACTACACACACACACACACACACACACACACACACACACACACACACACACACACACACACACACACACACACACACACACACACATATATATTACATTATATGTATGTATTGTTCATTATATTAAACTTTGGTGTCACATGTTCATTGATCGGATTTCATACAGCTAAATTTTGTATAATGCGTTAGAATAATTTATAAAATACCATGTATATATAAAACACAGATATTATTATGGCGCAACAAATTAGACCGCATATTTCACTGACTTTTCATTAGATAATATCGTTGAACAATGTACATGATTCGCCACATACCAGCCACGTTTTTTTTTATCATTAAATTAATAAAAACAATTCTGAAACAAATACTAATCTGAGTGCTATGCATATATATATATATATATATATAATTTTTAGGAACATAACGGTATATATAAACATATCGTTGTACAGTTATGAAAAATATTGTAATTAGTAAATCGTTGTTGATAACTAGAAACATATTTCACGACAAACGTACAGTTTATTTTCCAAATACACTTTTGATCAGAGCGATTGCACAGTTCAAGTGAAATACACATCTGGTGTTTAATTAACATGAGTGATAGCTTATTGTTCAAATCTCATAACAATACACTTTGACAAAAATAACCAAAAAAAATACCACTGCACTATTGCAGTCCAGCCACGTACTACATACTATTTCAGATGGCCCAATTTTGTCGGGAAAATCTTACTGACGATTTTTTTTTCGTTTGAGGAAAATCTCTCCGGGCGATCTGATCACAAGAAACTTAAATAATTGATAGTTAATTTTAAAAATATTACAGTAAAGTACTCTAAGTGTAGATTTATTTATACTTCGTTCACTCGAGAAACGGTAAAATAAAACGGACCTGTATGGCCTAGAACTCGACGCATACGTGTTCGTATACTTTCTACCGTTTACATTCAAAAACACGAATTATAGCAATAAATTATTATTATTACGGCATCGGTAGACGATCAGCAGCGGCTCACATTTTGATATTAGATTGTAAATTGTAATCGATAAGTAGAAGTATTGCGGAGTAAGTACTTATTATTACGCGGTGAGTAAATACAGTCTATGACATAACATTACAAAATAAACATTAAATAACGCTAGATTTATGATCCAAATAAAAAAAAGACAAATAATGCAATGGCCACATATTGTAGGGAAAGACTGATTTTTGAGAAGAGAAATAAAATAGAACAATAGAAAACTAATTACATTTGATAATGACCATAATTCACGACAATTTACAACGATAAATTTACTTTCAAACTTAATAAAAAATAACTTCGAAAGCGATTAATGCTTTACATACTGACTTACTTATAATAAATTCATGAAAAATGTAATTAAAACACAATGATATCATAAAACATTGAAAATATAGTACGTAAAAAAATAGTAGAATTAATTATGTAATAAGCAATCGAATTAATGAGACCACATTGATTTATTTAGATGAGATATAAATTCTATTATGAGTCTTTTGAAAATGAAAATTATAACTTCATTGATATTACTAATAAAATAATAAGTATAATTAATTAACATCAACTAGTGCAGAAAAATATTTGATGAATGATGTTGCTGTTAAGTGAAAGTATACATAAGTAAATAAATTGTATAAAAATGATTTTTCATTGTATAAGAGACTTCAACGGAAAAAAAACTCCGTGATGATTCACATCATTTTAAATCTATAAGTCAAATTATTCAATATAGTAATGTTCTTTCTTAAACTCTTTTATGAAACTGGATCAGTAAGATTGTATAGTATCATACTAATGTATCTAAAATTGCGAAGTGCATTAGTGCGTGTAAGTACTATGTACATAACACACATAGTTATGTCTTTTACAGCCTTCAGCAAAGCGTGTTTATAAATAGATCAAAAATAAATGAAAATACTTGTCACTGATTTATATTAAATATTTGTATGAATAAATAATACCTTTAAATATTTATATAATGAATAATATTTCCTTTAATGATAGTTAAAAACCTAATAGATAACAAACACGTATAATAATATATTATAAATTATTAAATCAAAACTACCATAAATAATCATATTTGAGTAACATGTGTTTAATTGTGTAAGATTAGATGTATAATAATAATAATAATCAAAAAGTTATTATTAATATGTAATATATATTATGGTGGGCTTTTAATCAAAAGACAAAAATTATCAATTTTTTTTTCAAAATCAACCTTTTATTATTATTTTGAAGTGTATATTTAACTTAAAACAACTTCCGATATTTTTCATTGCTTTGATTAAATGTTACACCCGAAAATTCAAGTACTGTGTGTCCCTAAAAAAACCTATAAAATTAAATACGCAGATTTTCGATAAAAGTATTATAATTAAATGCACTCTATATAGGATACTTAAAAAAAATGGTTTCATACATAATCCACATAAATAATTGTTTACATATTACGTAATATTTTGTTGTACTCCAGTGGGTTCAGCTATTTTACACTGGTTATTAAAATTAATAAAATTACATCATATGAGTATATTGCGGGCACCTGAATCTATAATAATTAATTACTTATAACATCACAACTCAACACACTAACTCTGTATTTTAGTATAAATTAAATTTACTTATTGTTATTAATAATTTTAAGTTTATGAAACATTATATTAATAATTCGTGTTCTATCATATTTATCATTATTATACGTTTTACATTATTGTATTTTGATGATTTGAAATTCATTTGGTTTAAAGTGTTGATGATTCAACCCATATTTTTCCAGCTCTACATTTATATAATAAAAATAGCATTCGCTAATTCACTGCTTATTAAAATCTCATAATAACAAAATCAACACTAATTAAAAATCTACATATATTTCAAAGAATAACTTCTGAATGCCAATAACAATGGATTCAAAATATGTATCTAATACCTTTATACACCATTCTGATTCATTCGATCTCGCAATAGAAATGTGTTGAACACGTATACTTAATTATTCTAATCCAATATATTAGAAAGTGTTATATTTTGTGAACGGATACAGAATAGTTTTGATCTTGTATTGTTCTCGAGTCGTTTAAACATGATTAACTTTTCAGTATAGCATAAACGCACAAAGAAAAACTTCAACTACTTTAATCCTCTCCGTTTTCTACGTTACACTTTTCAATCACATAGAAATATTATCAATTGAAGATGAGGTGATATTTTCGAGGACTGAGTTATTTGTACTAATGAAAGTTAATGATGACTTAGCGAATTGTTTGAACGTTTAATTTTCTTTCACAAATTTACATTGCCTGTACATAATTTTTTCAAGTTAAAATATATATTTATATATAACTGACAAACGTAGTTTAAAATTTAGCATACACTTGAGTCAATTCAAATGAACCATTCCTTTTTTATGATTCTTTTTTATTAATGTGTTGTTATAACAATCGTGCCAATCAAACTTTTGAAAACGCAATACTTCCATGCCATTTCCGAAATAAATTTTAGAAATATTAGGTACCTATAACTTTTCAAAAAACGTATAGATTTATATTATTATTAACCTTACATTGAATTAAATTGTAAACTTTTAAGTTAAATACCATATGTACCGACTATGGTATACAGTGCTAACACTGATATGTATTACACCATTTATAACATTCAGATTTAATAACCAAAGTAATTACCAACTTTAAAAATATGTCTTAACTCGTGTAATTTGTATTACTCGTATAAACTATGCCATCATTATAATTCAAGAGAAGCGTAGGTATCTATTCTATTCGTTTTATTTAAGTATTTTCATCGCGCATTTATTGTTTGTCATCTAAAGTTTCAAAAGTTATTCAAGTGTATTTGTGAAATGAAACAATAAGTACTATGTTGAACACGTCGTCTGAATTAGCGTTTTATTAATTGTACCGTACCAAGTTACATCCAAATTTAAAATTATTATTTAACGCTGTCTGCAGATAATACATTTGAAGGTGTTATGTGTAAATATAGTAAATAAGAAATAATTTAAGCGTGCAAAAGTATTATTTATTATTATCATTAATATATGAAGGTTTAAAGTATTACCCGAGGAAGAATTTATAATTTTTTACAACTTTTTAAGAAGTGTAAATTATTTATCAAATTAAAATTGTTGAAGCAGTTATTAAAAATATTTTATGAAAATACCTACTCAAACACATTGAATTCCGAAACGTATATATTTGTCTACCATATGATATGATGATAAATTATTATATACATGCTGATTATGATAGTAAGTGCAAGAAGAATATGAATTATATGCATACGAATAAAAATATCATAAAAACAAGTTAGGAAAGCTCACTCTGCGAGTTTGTGAAATCCCCGTTTTCTAAACGCTTTTCGATGTAGCGCAACAAACAGTAATTCCAATCACAATTTTAAAGACTTTCATATTTTGATAACCATTCATTTTCATTATTGACTAATAGTATAATTGAATTAATATCTAAATACCAACACTCGTCACTATATACGTACTGACGGACGGACGGACGGACGAAACGGGCATATAATGTATAGGACATATAGATAATTGTTTTTTTTCTTTCGATAAAAATAATATTAAATGGTAGGTACCAAAATCTAAAACGATTTCATGATTTGTGCGTGACATGCATGTAAGTACAGACTAACCGAAGGATAACAAAAACACGCTGCACATAGTACGTATAACGTATAATTATGCAGGAGGCGGTATTATTATTTTTCATAGTCGATTTCGTAAAAAAAAAGTGTATTTCGGTTTTTTGTTTTTTCAGTCGTGCAACAGAATTCGAGGCGCACAAGGACGCGTGGGCTTTTGAAAGTGCGTCGTTTTATTTTTTTTTTTAAAGAAACTCTTCGAGGGTATAAGTCATGACACGTGAGGGGCAAGTTTGATATAACACACAGAATTTGCTAGCCAAATACTTTTCGAAAAGGTGTCAGAATAATGTGTCTACTCATTTCTACATCTATATAAATAAAAATATATATAACATCCATGCACTATATAATATGAAGAGTTATTTCGATTGCCCCTTTATATTTCGTATTCCGCGACCGTTGTTTCCGTCCTCTGCCGCTGCTCAACACTTGCTTCAATTCCAATCAAACTCACAATGATATTTTGTGTACGTGCGGTCTCGGCACGTTTTTCAACACCCCCGGCCTTCTCCCACGGGGCCAATATCGTCTCGTCTCTCCGTTTATATGCGACATGACGGCCGGACAAGTGAGCCGACGAATCCCTCGCTCCTCGCACCGTCGTCCTCGGGCAATTTTTCACAAACCGGCGTTATAGCCGGCACGTCTTGTGTATATCACTCAAATAAATTAAACGCTTTCTCGAGGGGAGACGTGATCCCGTTGCAATGTGAAGATGCCGTTTTTTTTTCTTCTACGCTTTATGTGACCGCCCGAAAGTCACGACGAGCAATGTGTTGGCGCAAAATTCATCAAAAATAAGAACGTCGCACATAAAATCGGACACAAAATTACGGATCGACAATCAATCAATATTGGAGTGTTCTACGATTAGAAACTTAAAAGATTTTTTTCACAGTCCACTGCGGGCTTTTCGTTTGCTACGTGTTCTGTTTCACAGTGAAAATACGTATATTCAAATTGCAGAAACGTACTAACGCGACAAAAATGTATGATTTAGGACAATTATTATTATTATTGAAATAGCACCTACATTATTTACATTCGAGTGCGCTTACGTTCAATAAACATATGCTGCCCGTCTAAAACACACTAACCTACTGTTACACATTCATATTATTTTGAAGGTATTAACAGGGCCGCCGTGTTCATAATTGTATAATTATAGTTATACATTACATAACGCGACGATTTACCTCGAAATAAACAATTTCACACAAACCCCGAACGGATTGAATATTTTTAATGAAAAATACCTGCGAGTGAACCGACTTGTTGTGTTCATAAACCTATGATTATAACAAAGGAATGTATGTTAAGTCTGTGTTATACATATTTTATTCTAGCCCAGGAGCAATGTTTCAAGATTGAAAAATTGAAAATTCACGAACGTTGCATAATAGTTCATTTGTTTTCTTGATAGAATGTGCGGTTATTCCACGTCGTCATTATATCTTCTACCAATCAGACGTTTTAAGCCGTTTGTGTAAATAATTCAATTTATTTATAAGCCAGATAAGACGTTTTTCAGGCAAGTGTGAGGAAATATCTGTGAAAACATTTCAATCGAATATGGAAACTAAACTGTTCTTAAAAAACTGAATTCGATAGGTTTTTTTTTAGCTTAAAACACGGTTTATCACAATATACCGTGGTTTAAAATAATATAATATAAGAGCTCATATCATCCATAAGAGAAAGTGTTTTCAATTAAAGCCATATTGACAAGTGTTCTGTCGGAGTCTGGAAACTAGTAAATCCAGTAGGTACGCATATCATCTAAACAGAAGAGAGTTTATCGAATATATTTTGATTCATTTGCATAAGTGCATGTACTACTGGTCTGAGGTATATAATGGACTAAACATGAAATTTTTGAGTAGATGCCTCTTCATCTCGAAGTTGCTTTTTTAAAGTGTTCTTTAATACCTTCAGCATTCAGACTACGATTTAGAAAGTAAATAGATTTAGTATATTCGTCGTCATGAGCCGGTATGAGAAGTAAAATATATTGATTATCTTTTAAAATAATTTGATTATTTGTTTTCAAAAGAAAAAATAAGGGAATTGAAAGAATTTATTTGTAGGTATTTAAAGATTGAAATTCAACTATAAATTTAAATGTTAATATATTTTTCATTATAAAAATAAATCATTAATTAAAAATTAAAAACATTAACACACGCATTGTTTCAAAACTCCACAGGAATGTTCACAACATATTTCTTGCAAGCATTGTATGTTTTACAAAAGCAAACCTATATGGAATGTCAAAAAGACGCAATAACCAATATAAGTTAATATTATATAAATAGTTTATATACAATTTTATTCATATTGTAACTTGATAAGACCCGAATAGTATTCTATAAAATATTGTTAAAATATTTAAATGTTTTAAATTATGTGAGACAAGGAGGTAAATATTTTATAAATAAATAAAGAAATTGTGTTTACTGACAGTATATAATATTTCATTCGTCAGCTTTAGTAAATTTAAAAAAAAAACACCAACTAAAGAATGAACTACTGAGGTACAATTGACATTGCAAAAATAGTCGAGGAAGCGATTTTGAAAATGATTGACGATGCAAAACCAAAACGAAAACAAAATTTTTTTACTTTACAGTATTTTTAAATGTATTACAATTGTTTTTATAAAAAGAACAAATTTATCATAGTAATTATTAAAAAAGTATTGAAATGTAAAACAGTTGCACAGGAATCCACTACGATTCAAACATATTTAATTTCAAGTCCATTTCATGATGATAAGCAGCAATTTAAATAAATCATGATTTGAGTAAGATAAAATACAATTAATCCATCGTTCATTTTAAGTGAAATTTGATATGAAGATCATTTTGAGTGACTTAAAATTGTAATATATA
Source organism: Therioaphis trifolii (assembly GCA_027580255.1). Classification (NCBI taxonomy): domain Eukaryota; kingdom Metazoa; phylum Arthropoda; class Insecta; order Hemiptera; family Aphididae; genus Therioaphis; species Therioaphis trifolii. Next base: position 31,431,890 of record CM050406.1, read on the forward strand.
AATCATGACCAATCAAATGTTCCATTGAAAAAATTATAAAAAAAAAATATTTCATTTCAATTTTAGCAATTTTTCACACCTTATAACTGAAACTATTACCCACAAATAATTAAAATAACGTGAAGAAATTTTTACCATAATATTTTTATTATAGATCTTCAATGATTTTTAGTTATCATTAATGTACAAAAACCTATAGCTAACATTAAAATAAAACCCAAGACCCATTTTTATAGATGTTCATAGAAGTTCTTTCGCTTTCTGGGCATGTATACGTATTACAATTTCTGTTTGATAATGAAAATAAAGAGAATTAATTTCATAATTTCTTTTAATTTTACACAGATTTTACTAAAAATTAAGGACATGAGTACAAATTTACATTAAAGATTTTACTACAATTATAAATTACTTTTAGTCTCTACTGTCTACGGTACAGAGCACATTTTTAACAGATTTTTTTTTTAATCCCACGAACCTTTTAAGACTTGTGTCCTTCTTTTGAGAACCACTGCACTAGGTTATTACATCTCAAGACTTAATTTTAATTTTGTATTTGCCAATACTTTAACATTTCAGGAAAACTGTTTGTAAACTTGTAACTGTCAAAAGATTAAGGTTCAAATCAATAAATTATTACATCAAAACTTTTCCTAAAAAACGCCGAATTTATATTCACAGTCTAAGCACACAACAATTATGCATTGCGATTAATTCTTTTTTTTTTTAAGGATATAAAACAATTTTTCTTATTTTTTGTTTAGTCAATAACACGGAAGTGAAGTAAATTATAAACAAATAGTGTAAATATTTTATGAATAAAAAAAAAAACACATTGATGGCTCAACAAAATCAGAGACAAGACTGTAAAATCACATCATAATAATTGTAGTAATCATTTGCACGAACCCGTTACACATATTGTGGTGAACTAATATTTATATTAAAAAACTTAATTAAAATATATGTAGATTATATATGTATTACTTAGGTTTAATAATCGTTGTGAATAAATAATTGCAATTGAAGTACCTCTCTATAATACCATTATAAATCAATTATCTACTTCTTAAATTATTCCATCCGTAAAAATGGTTTATAGATACCAGGTTCCATTAACATAGGTATACGCGTTTCTATCAGACAGGATACAAAGTGTATTTAGGAAGACTCGTCCACCTCAACTGACCTTGGTGTATGATAGTTGAGCGTTATAATTAAAGCAATAACATACTTTCACATACGTATTCATTATTCACACGATATTGAAAAAAAAGGACGTCCTTCGCACCATGGGGTATTTTCGCTCCTCGGACAAGATAATGGGGATGGGTGTATTGAATTTCAGAAGAATGATAGATCATTTCTTCAGTTAAACGATTTTGAGTAAAGCGTCAATATAAAAAAAATATATACCGTTTATAAATTCAACCGTTTTTAGTTTGATTGTCGGTATGTTTTTTTTTTCAAACCTGTTTGAAGTTTTTCTTGTTGGACATATGAGGAAATCTTTTTCACCAAAAGGTTCAAATATGCTGTTCTATCTATACCCAAAGTTTTATAATGATTGAATGGACGATTTTTTTTCAATAAAGATTTAAAGTTGAAAATGTACATAAAATTGGTCAATTCTGCAAAAATTGTATAATAATTTACATACTTAAACGATGAAAATAGTGAATTTCATTGTAAAACCAATAAATAACTCACTTTACTCAGAATTTAAAAATCCAGAAAATAGTTGAGTATTGTTTTTTTCTCAACAAGATGTTTTGAAAAAACGTTAAGTGATGAAAAAAATGATTTATTGATGTATAATTAAATAACGTTCAAGTATTATGTTCAAATATTACTTTATTATCTTGTAAATCATCAAAAACAATATATTTTGTACAAAGAAACGGAAAATTAGCGAACCATCAATAACCTATATGAGTGACATGTAAAATGTATAAAACCAAACTTAAAAAGAATCAGTGTAACTAAAATAAAGGGATCGGTATCAGATGCGAGACGACGTGATCTCACTTCACTTCAGTAGATGATTACGATGTATTGTTATGTAAGAATGTAAGAAATGTATTATCATTGAAAAACTATTTCAAGATAAACGAAATGTAATATATCGTTCATAAGAAGTTTTATAAACACATTATGTACAAAAATTTATAAAAATGATGATTAAATGAAATAAGTAGTTCCAAAGCCAATGTATTTTACGAACATTTAAATTAAAAACGCTAAAACGTAAAAAACAACTGTAGCTATTGATATGAATCTATCAAAGTTAAATGTTCAACCTAAAAGTGGAGAAGTCACTTTAAATAAAATAATAAACTAGATACGCCTATAACCATTAGTATATTATTCTATGTTTACTAAGCGTAAATTTTTTTTCAATATAACCGAATCGAATTTTTTAATTATAGTTAAATACATTTTTTTGAACCGTAGATTTTTTTAAATTAAATGGACATGCTATTAAAATAAAGGAAACCAATAATTTACAATTAGCAAAACAATATTTCGTTTTTAAATCATTTACTTTAAAGTTTGAAACTAATATTATATTGCACATATGTTCCACCACACACTTTTGACCCAGTGAACATTTTTTAGGCTTGTTGTAGTTGGACTTCTAATAGAATTAGATATGGGTTTGCTATCAAGTGAGATAATGTTACCGAATAAGGTACCGAACAATTCCCTTGGGGCGTAATAGGAGGGAATCTGTCTTAAAAGTGATATAGTTCGTTATAATGGTTTCAATATCATTCATTATACTTAAAATGACACGAGACCTATTAGTTATTTTAGCTCCGTAATTTGTGGCTAGATCCCAGCATTCGGTTTAGATAATGCATTCTGTATTTAATCCACTAAACATTACCTTATATAATTTAATATAAATATGTATGATATGTATACATATATACATAACAGGCATTTAAAATTTGATTTGAATGCACTTAAAATCAATCTCGAGAAATATTAATAATAATTAAAAGTTATGCATTTAGGTAATATTTGGTTAAAATCAAGTGATGATGATTAGGTACCGACAAATCATAACCGTAGTGAATTAACTGAGTTTTTAGATTTATCAACCGCAATATCAGAGATTTTTTCACGTTTCCTCTTTCGAAAAATCGTTTCTAGTTGTTATACAATAACATTTATAGTTATATTTAATTAGATGAAAAAATAATCACAGCATAATTCAGAATGTATTTGAAACCTACTTACATAAATATGCTACAAGAATATTCTATATATATATATATATATATATATATATATATATATATATTTATATATATATATATATATTTATTTATTTATTTATTTATTTATTTATTTATTTATTTATTTATTATATAATATTATATGCAAGAATATTATACTACACCTACATACATAATCGAAAAACACGTTTACAATATTTTCAGTATTTCATTGGAACCTATTGTTTTCAGTAATACACTTGAAAAATATACATCTCGAAGTTATTTGTACTGAATTTCAAAGGAAAAATGTGTTTTGTTTTTAATAATTCCGTCATTATTTACTTGTAGCATATTTACATATTCCAAAACAAATGTACCATAAAACCGTATCTCTCAATATATATATATATATATATATATATATATATATATATATATATATATATCAAAATAACTCTGGGGAATGTCAAAGCTCCCCCTGTCCAGAAGAAACGAGTAGGAAAATCACGTTTACCTTAGAGGCATAATATTTCTATACGTGGGCGTGTGTATACAATATACATGTATCCTTGCCGAAATTCACAAGGGGAACGCTACTATAAATCTCGATGACATTTCGTTCGTATTTTTGGTTTTTAGACAATTGGGGATGTAAGATAAATATATGCGTACTCTTTATTTATATTTTTTAAGTTTCACAATGTTTTCCAAGTACATCGGTCATGTGACACGCGGAAGAACAAAAACAACTTATGATATTGAAAATGTTTACGTATAATGTTGACGTTCTAAGGGTATGGCAAAGTTAATGAAAATAGTGGTAAGAGTATGGTACGATACTTTGAACTCATAAATGACGTAAAATTATCTATAGTTGATTTAAATAACGGTCTGATTATTTTAAAGGTAACAAGTCAATTTTAATTTATCACGAAAACAGAAATTTGAAATTGAAAAAAAATAAAATTTTCAGTTATAACCTATAAAGGTTAAAAATTTTTAAATAAATGACGCAGTTATTGAATCGTCTTGATTTATTTGGTAATAACGAAAATAATAGTGAGCACAAATCTGCTAGTGAAATCCGAAACGGGCGTTAGAGATAACTATCTGTGTTGTTCTCGTGGTAAAATATTCCAATCCCATCCATGAACTTTCTTATTGAAAAATCGCCAATTATACGATTACTATTCGGGAACACGTAATAACGAAAACCATACCACGTTATTCTCATAGTTATATATTATGACCAATTGGGTTATTCATTCCCAAACGGGAACGGGTTGCACAGTGTGATTCTCAGTTCGAAAACAAATAATAACAAGTGAAAGGTGAAAAACCGTACGAATTTATTTTAAATTAAACGTATTCATAAGTAATACACAAAAATGTCTTCGCCCATCTATTGTAGTTATTATTATGGAAGCGTAGAAGTCAACGTATCCCGAGGCCGACAGACCTTTTATGGGCGAGTCACCAGAATATTATCGTTGAAATTTCACAGACATATTATACCGTGCACTTCTGACGTAACCTTCACCGAGACGATGTCTATCTTAATTCTAGATGTTTATTAAGCGTGCGATAATCGTATTTTATATTCGTATTACGATTATTGCGAAACAAATATTTTGCACGGTGTACATTCAATTTTTCATCTATTATTGTGTTTTTCAACCCAAACATAGTACGACATGTTTTAAAGTGTTCGATATAATTATCACACCTTAGAAAATAAATACTAATAGAAGATATAAAATATTTATTTAAGTCATTTACCCCTAGTTCAAAGAATACAATTGTGAAAAATAGCAATTGAGTTTTATACGAAAAATAAAAGCAAGCAATCAATAAAATATCCTGATCTTGATGAAAATAAATCAATAATTTTAATGCCGTAAAAATTCCGAAACCTCATAAATTTTATATGATTATATATGTATATATATATATATATATTTTGTATTGAAATTGATATTATCGAATTAAATTACTTCCGATTGTTGGATTTAACCTTTCAACTCTCATGACTATTTTTTGTCCTTGGGAAATTTCATAAGTTGATAATATCACTGTAATTTTCCATCGACTAAATGATTTATTGAATTTATTCGTACAAAAATAACCCTAAAACCCGTTTTAAGAACTTGGCACGAAACCAAAAGTATAAAGACACACGTATAAAACAATTTACGTTTATAACTCGAAGTCAAACGAACAATGTTCAACCGGTTGTAAATAAATTTGTTTATCAAGAGTTGGTGTTCATTTTTGAAATGTGAATTTTGACAGCTGAACTTGATGCTCCTTTTAAATTATCTACTAAAAGCACTGTAAAATATCAAATTAGATTATCAAACTGGTATGTTAAAACAACATAAATGTAAACATGTTTGAACCTGATACAGTTAGAAACGAAAATATGAAGTACTTGAGAAGTGAAAAAAATCATGTTAATTTCCATATTTTTTAAAATCAAACACCAACATAATAATGAATCTATTAAACTACTTACATATATTTAACATTATCTTTGAAAAAAGAACACGTGCGTATCGGTAAAATACTTCTTACTTGGTCTATATACGTCGCCCATAACGATACCGTAGACGTATTTACCAGTAAATGTACTTGACCACCATTTGAAGAAGCACAAAGAAGAGAAGGAAAAAAGCTATTGAGAAGTTTATGGTTTATGTTCAACGCGGATCGTGACTTGAATATTATGAATATCAGCATATAGGCTGACCTAAAACCGAGCGACAACACACTAATGAAGCCTTGGGACTTCGTCAACAAAGTTTACCACACTCGTGTACACCATGTATGTTCCTTTTCATAGATCATCAGCATATGAAACACGGTTTAGCCCTACGATTCGGATCTATAAAACTTCAATGGCACTTTATTTATTAGGTTGAGTGAAGTTTATTAGTTAAAGTTGAGTGCACTTAATTTGCGAAACATGCAAATACACACAAAAGACTATTGAAATACTCCATTTAGAAATGTAAATATTGGATTTTAATCTTATGTAATTCCAATAGTACCCATATGGCGCTATATACAAATTAGCCTGTTTCTGATTGCTGAATTATCATTATTATTATTATTATTATTATTTATTACTATTATTTTTTTTTAATGACATTATATTTCCAGTGATGCAATATTTAGCACATATAATAGATGTGCATAATGAATTAAAATGGTTTACTGTTTTTATATTATAGTTTAACTATACTCAGTTTCTACGTTTTTTTTCAATTATTACAAATAATTTACTATAAAACTGGAAATAGACCGCAAACAAAATTTTCACAAGGTCGATTTTATTTTTAATTCTAAAAATATAGTGAATGTTCTACTTCTGTCTTAAATTAGTTGGGAAAAAATATCCCGCAGACACATATTATAAATTAGTATCATTTTGGACGTAAAATGAATTGCATTTGAAAAACTATTCCAATGGAATTCTTATAAATTAAATTTGATCAATATTTGTAAAAACGATAGTTCATACATTTTGCCATTGGTTTTTTTTTTAAGTTTCTCATCATGATCAAATTACTGAAGGCCATATTAAACTTTTCGAGAAATTCGATTACACCTAAATAATTTCTAAAAAGTTCACAAAAAAAGTTAATCTACGTAGAACCCAATACTTCGACCACTACACATTCTTAAGCATGATTTCATTTACACATCGTGAAATATTTATCTAAATATAATTGAGAGTTAAGACATTTTAGATGTACATACAATATTGTTTAAAATAATTATACCAATTCATTAGCACATTATAAAACCAAAATAAGAATAAATTCACATATGTTAATTATTCATACAGACATAATAAATTAAAAATTACGTACAACTAAAAATTCGAAAACTCAATAAACATTTTTTGTTTGTTTATTATAAAGTGGACTACGGTTAGGTTAAAATAGAAAAAATAGCCTAGTAAATAGAACATCTAACTTTTAAACGATTATTGGCGAGATAATCTTGAATAAATCGTCAATGATATACAGTAATGTAACATCATGACACGGAAAAATTTGATTTAAATATAAGCGCAAATGGATTATTTTATGTGCATCTCAAAACAAATACATTAACAATAATAAAAAATAATATAAACCTCATTTATCATCAAATTATTGTGGATAAATAGGTACTGTAAAAAAGTGTAACTTTTATTTAAAAAATACTATTTTCAGTATTTAAATTGTAATAGTTTTCTACATAAACATTCAAAAACGCTTAGAATTAAGAATTAATTTTACGTCTGGTTCAAATTATCGTAACATAATATTATAATCATAGTTATTTTTTATGATAAAACGTTGAACTGACGTGTATGGATAATTGCATGTTCCTACTCTAGAGCGTATATTATTCTCGGTCTCACTTTAATGAACATGCGTGTTACTCATGTCTTACCAGAATAATATTGAGTTAACAGATTACAAATTAATAGTAATGTTGTAAAGTGCACTCTAAAATGTTCAATAGAAACTCATCAAAAAATTAATTATTTGTTACTAAGACAAGTATTGTAGTCCTTTAAAATTGTGTGTGTGTTTTTTTTTCATAAATACTTGATGGTTAGTTTTGAATTAATGTAAGTATTTATTTTATAGTTTATTAAAAGTATATAATCGTTATACACATAATAATGTATACGGCCGTTTCGCATTACCGATGCACAGAGCGTGAGTAACACAGAAACAAAAAATAAATAAAATACAGTTAGTCGTTTGTCATAGCAGTTGCGCATTAGGAATTTCAAATAGCGTTCAAATAATATTAGTTTACAGCCCTACTCGGATGTCTTTTATTCGTATTGGAAATAAGAAACAAGTACTGAGCATCAAAAATTAATAATGAAAAATCGATTTCAAACACTAAATGAAGAATTTACGAATTAACGGTCGTTTTTTTATACAATCTAATTTATTTCTTTGACTGACATTAGAATTTAAAAATTATGTTACGAAGTCAAAAAAGAGTGTAAATTTAATAAAAACTAACAATATAATTATTAAATACGCCGATATTTCTTTAAATTTAAACATAATATATAATTTTATGCTCAATAAAACAACACTGTTCTTAAATAATAAACATGATAAGTTTATATCGGGTACCAGTGTAAACTCGCAGTTCTAAACTTTTTATGAGGATATTCATTTTGTATGATGAAAAAATGATTTGTGATTAGGAAACTAACAGTTATTAATTGTAAACCATTAAACAGTTCATATTAAATGTAAAACATAAAAATGCATTTTGTTTTTTTTTTATATATTTTTCGACTGATCATGAAATGGTTAAAAATAAATTAAGAGACGGTCAATTTAATTAAAAATACTGTCGCTGACCATAGGTACCAATAAATATTTAAAAAAAATGTAGGTAGGTAATTTTTTTTTAATAATAGCTTAAATAACAATTAAATAATGATTTTTTTTATTACAATAGGTACGTTTAATGCAAATTGATAGACGTATAGACGTTTAACTATATTTTTTTAATTTAATGAGTGACATTTTAAAATTGAAATAGGTTACTCTTAGTTCTTACTCAAAGATCATAAGATGTTTATTTATAACAAACAAAATAATTTAAATCCGGTCGTTTTGGTATAAATTCACGTTTTAAAATATTTTTACACCATTAAAATCTTTGATATATCTTACTCAAATCGCCCATAAACTGATTTTCAATAATTTGTTATTGAACAATGTAAATTAGAAAATGAAAACTTTCACTTCACGCCTAAGTGCCTAAGACATATAATTTTACTAGGCTAGGTAATCAATCAAAACTCTTACTATCTGACAGATATTAAATAATCGTTTTGCAATTAACAAAACGCCACAAACATTAAACACCAAATTGTACAAAAGTATGAAAAAATACAATATTTTAGATTATTGTGGCTCTAATATCATGAGTTATGATATATTATTAAATATATGTACAGGACAATTACTAAATACTTAACAATTTTTTTTTAAATAAATTATTTTTAAAAAAAAACCAATATAAAAACTCATTTTTGAAAAATGCGTTTATCATAAAAATATTATTTTAATTGAAAACATGTAATATACTAGATTTTACTATTCTTTTAATTGATCATTTTTAAATATAACACTTATTACATTTTCAGCCTTTAAAATGATTAATTTGAAATGAAGATATTATAAACAAAACGAATGAAAGAACATGTTAAATTAAAAAAAAAAAATCAAGTTTTAGAATTGCGCTATAAGTTTTATAAATATTTAACAAACACTTCACGAACAATATTAGAAGCTATGAGTTTAAAAGCAATTTGCAGTAGCTGGTTATTAAATAAGAATTAATGTTTATGACATATAAACTAAAACGAAATGTATAGTTAAAATATGTTTTAATTAAAGTCTTCATGTTTATCTTGTAGTAGGTATCTATACTTAAAACTTTTTGGACTTTTAATTCCAAATTTATCATGTGTTAAAAAATTAAAATTTATAATTTATGATATTATATTATACGGCTTAATACGATATTTTACGTATTGTAGTTATCCAAAGAAAAACAATCTTCATCCGAAGAATAATGAGACAAAATTACATGTTCAATATATACATTTCATTCCACTAACGAAGAATAAGGCAGTAGTACACCTACTACTTACATAAAAGTAAAACAAATGATGCAATTAACTAAAAGGTAATTTGCCATGTACATCGTATGTACATATACACCTTTATATACCGACATAAATGGCTCAATAGCTATAGTCTATACGGATTTCTCTAAAGTATATAAATTTGTTGAAACAATTAAGAGTATATCAGTTATTACGCAAGTAAAATCTATTGTAGTGAAACTGAGTACTAATCAAAATGAAATTCAGCCTAAAAAGAAAAATATATAGGAACGTTTTACATTCTGAGTGAAACGAAAAAACTATTTATTTTATAATGAAGTTTATTGTTATCATTTTTATTTTTTTTTTAGGAACAACTTTTTTGGAAAGTAAATTTTGTCCAAAAGTTACATTCAGCCCTACTACAAATCAGAAATTGCATTTAGATGGTTTTTTTGAAACGTCATTTTTCTCTATTCTCAAAAGTTTTCAAAGCACAAGGAAAAACCACAAAAAAAGTAAAGTGTAAACGACAAAATATGCCATACACGAGATTTTCATAAAACGTTTTATAGTTAATTATTCATAACTACAAAAATGATGTAGTACAAAATTTGAAATTTGTCCTGTATATCAACAATACACTTGAGTGAACTTTAGAAAATGTTCAACAAATAAGTTGCCCACTTTTGTACTAAATATAGAACTTTGAAAACATCATGTTTTTATATAATATAATCTTTAATTTTTGATATTTAATCTTGAAATTGTAATGTAACTTAACTGCTGCTGATGGTACTGACAAAAAATCTCAATGTTTTAATATCATTCTCCAATTTTAACTCGAACTGAAACAATTTTATATCTATAATAATATACAGCTCGTATTTCAAGATCATCGAAAAGAATTGTGGATATAATTTTGTAGAATATTAACCAACGGATATTTCAGATGATACAAGACTGTAAACAAACACAGTACGAATAATTAAACCGTTAAATTCTGTAAAGTGTTATTTTATGCAAGGCGTTATAGACACAGGTGCAATTAGGATGCATACGATGTTGTGAGACGTGGACGTCGAAAAAATCATCAATTACGAACAAATAACGGTGTTTGATAGCAACAATAGAAGACTGTAGGTAGGTCAATAATAAGTTACATGTTATCGGTAATAAGATATCCAAATGATAGATACATGTATAATTACAATACTATTATTTGATTCACGGGTAATCGTTTATATCTCGTAGACAAATAAAATGCATATCGTGTCTTTCTGGATAAGTATCCATGACCATATAATATAATAGGAATCGAAAAATCTCTTACAGATAAAAGTAAGAATTTAGATACGGAGTTCTCCGATGATTTTAAATATTTTAAATAATTTGAAAGTTATGGAAGAATACAGTCGTTTAATTTCAGAGCACAAATTTCATTTATTCATTACACCAACATTGAATGAATGAATAGTTTATTAGGTACAAAATTCGATGTTTTAGTTTGTTTTGTGATGTACAAAAATAAATGTAAGTAAACTCAAGAAGAAGTTTTAGTTGAAATATACGTAGTATTTAATAAAGTATATTATAAAATTTCTTGTGATATGATTTCATTTACGCATAATATATATATATATATATATATATATATATATATATATATATATATATATATATATATATATATATATATGTAATATTGTTTATAGTCTTCATCGCTTTTACAGCAGTCATTAGCATCATTTCAGTTTTTCAAGAGAAAGACAAATTTAATATTTTAAGCAAACAAATTATTCTCAAGTATTTTTCTATACGTGTATTGTTTTTGATTTTGTCACTAAATTAAGAATAATATTAGTCAAAAGTCATAAATTACTAACTGATTGGCATCAGCAAGCACAGATTACGATCACCCACATTCTGCATCAATTTCTAACTAGTTCAATTTAGAATGTTTAACGAGTTACCTTATTTCTTATACCTAACCATAATAAAGTTCAGTGTATATATATATATATATACTTGTACTGTTCAAAACAAATATTTTAGTATATTGTTTAAATAAATATTTAAATAAGATGAAATGCGCAAATAAAGTTTATTAAGATAGGCCCCAATAATCATGTAATTAAAATTGAAAAAGTTCTCTCTAAATTCATCTAAAATTTCAGTTTTGATGAAATAGTTTGATTTTATAGTAAATAACAGAATAGGTATTTATTAGTTATTAATTCTAAAAATTCATTAAATAAAAAGGTATCTGTATTTATTTGATTAATTAAAATTTTGATGAATAATTTAACAACATTATTTTTTAACACTAAAATTTCAAAACAGTATAGCAGTTAGTCGAACTCTATACCCAAAACTATTTTATAAATTCAATGATGTACTTATTATTGCTTTCAAATTTGAAACAATAAGATGTACAACTTTCATGCACTAAAATGGTTCAATTGTAACGAGTGTCCAACATTCAGTCTTTGTATTCTGTTCGAATCTACTTTTAAAATTTAAATTATAACTGCTTAAATATTTTACTATAAACCATTGAAAAATATACTATAAAATATTTGAATTTCAAACCCTCTGCTTGATTTAATTTTTTTACATTCAGGTGTAAAAAAAAGATCATTGGTGCCTGTTTGTAATGATTTTCCAGGATAATTAAATATATATTAAATTAACAAAGACCATATAATAGTACAATTAAGGTCAAAATAATTTTCAAATAAACTTCCTAAATTAAAAATATCGTGTATTGATTTATAATTACACACCTATAAGTTGATGGACGCGTAAGGCACGTACACAGTTGCCTTGACCATTGGTGGTATGAAAAAATGACTTCACTTCTGAATAAGATATTAAATTAAGGATAATATTTCTAAAACAAATTATAATCTAAACGTGAATGAATATCTAAAGACCGATATTTAAAAATAATTAACTAACATCAATCAATTATAAATAATTAACATTTTTTGTTCATACAGATTTAAAACTATACAATATCAAATTAAACGAAATAACGTGATAATAGTTTTCAATCAATAAATTAATGAAATCAATTTGATTGTTAATTAATTTTAGCCATATAACCATAAAATTAATTACGTAAATAAAATAATTTAAAAGAATACAATATTTCAATAAGGCTCCTTACAATTATTTAGAACAATCAACTGAAATCGAGGTACCAGCAAAAACATAAGAACACGTGAATAACCCGAGCAAACCACAGTAGCAGTTATTTTCGGAAATAAATCAATAAAATCATTGAAGATTTATCAAGATTCAAATGACTATAACAGTCAGTAGTTATCTTAAATACGACGTTCAACAACGAAATCTACACGAAAATTTGATAAATGTTATCGAAAGAGAATACTGTAACACCAAAGTTTCGGGGAGGGGGGATTTATCAATTATTAAAATACGTTAAAACGAAATGACCGGTAACATAAGAGTCAGCGCTGATATAACAGCCCCGGAAAGTGAGATTACGTCTGGTCCTAGGACCACCTCCTCGGGCTCTCTAAATATAACTCGTTGAGGCCAATAATTATTACGCCGGATAGCTTAACAACTTGCCGTGTGCGTGTACGTGTAATAACAACAACAACAACAACGGAGTTTTAAAAAGAAAATAGGAGAGAGAGAGAGAGAAAAGACAAACTGTTCGATACGGCCGCCCCAGCGGGTAACATTCTTGAATAATAATTTTTTTTTTTTTTTTTACCAGCGTTTAACTCGAATGGAATCTGCGGCACTCCCAGCCGTGGCCGACCGGACGACCTTCAAGTGTCCGCGCGCCAGGTTCACTGGATGTGGTATTTTGTTGTGTACCTATTTTCACGATATGTATTCGCGTGCGAGTACGGCGAGGAAAAGAGGATCGCCGCCGAGTGCGCGAGCGTGTACGAAGTGCGTACGCACCGTGCGCGCGTATTAAAATGAAAGACGAGAAAAAAAATATCGTGTGCACAATGTCTCCGTGCAATGACAATAGCATTTTAATTGCTAATTGTCCACGATTATATCGGCCATTTTTCAGCCTCTCACACCGCCGGCTGCTGCCGCGCATACCCTGCAGAGCGCCCAGAGCACAATAATCGCGTGTGTGGTTATAACCAGGGCAATATGAGCAGGTCCGATACGACGTCGATGACAATGGATTTTATTGTCGTATATTTGTCATGCGAAGATCTATTATTACGAGGCGCAAAAATCGTGTTCGATGACTTTAATAGACGCGTACAGAAAGACGAATTTCATTCAGAGTACACGCTCTCTTATTTCCTGACGTTAAGAGATATAATAAACGAAAAAGTAAACAATCTGTATAACCGGTGTTACGTAGAAATCGAATTTTGAAATTGTACACAATCGTATTTTTGGTAGGTACGTAATTTTAGAAATTAACATTTATAGAGACATAAGTTACGAAAAGTAAACAACGATGAACAACATGAATACTTATGCATTTTTTAACCCTAAGAACAAAACCTGACCAAACCAATAGCGTAGTGCCAATATGAAATTATTTGACAAATTAAAATTGAATTAAGAACTCATTTCCAATTTTATTTATCTTCGAACATACATAAATTCTATTAAAATACAAAAAAGATTAATATTTCTTTATTTGAAATAAAATTGTATTGTCTTTACAGAAATTAAGAATACAGGGTGTTAGTATGAATAATATAAAAATAGAGTAATTCTATACAGACAATACAGCTTAAATGTACCAAATCGATTTTAAATAAATTGCAATTCTACTGAAGTTAATAAAAATCCACACTTACTGACCTAATCGATTAAAACAATAAGTAGTTAAAATATTTATAAAAAAATCACAATAGTTATTGAGCCCCACAAATATGTAAAGATAAATAGTAAAATTTGTATTATTATTAAATATGTAAGCAGTGGGCAGAGATAGCTCATCACATTATACCTAACATATAATTTAATTTCTTTTCTTTCACAATAACACATAGGTGTCAAACACAGGTTTGAAAACACTTTTTCGTTCAATTGGTCACGGAGTATCATATTTTAACACAATACGAAAATCTGTATCGAATCACTATTGTTTGAAATGACAAGTAAACATTATTACCTGTATCTATTCAGTTTACTTAAACATCAAAACGTATATTATAATTTTGTTCTAAACTATACGTAAATAAATTCGATTTGTAATATTAACTATCGAGACAAAGCATCGACATTTAATTGCAATACAATGACAATTTATTATTTCCTTTTTATTTTTTAGTTGGCAATTTAATTCTCAGCAATTAAATGCTGCTTAGATTTTACAGACTGTTAAACAGGTAAAATATAGTTCTTTAGTTTTCCAAAAGTTTTTGCTACAATATTAATTGTGTTAAATTAGTAGAACTTTGAACTTCATGGAGATTTGTAACTTTTAACTCACGCTTATTTATAAAAGCTTAACATAACTCATGTATTAATGATTTTTTGAGTATAACTATATGTATGTGACTAAAAAACTATAATAAATTGACGTACTTTTTGCATTTGTTAATAATATCATAAACAAGGATATTGATATTGATTAAAACAATTTTTTTTAAATCATTTCTTATTTTATACGTTTATCGAGAAACTGAATAAACATTAATAAAAATGAAAATAATTGTTATAAGGTACGCTATAAAATAGTTTATTTTTACTAAGTTATTTGAAAGTTATAAAATATACAATGTACAAATGATTTAAAATTAGAACACAAACAAGAAATAAGTAGGTATTTGTTTGATTTTATCTTAATTGAATATTATTTACTGATTAATTTTATGATAATTGTAAAGAAAATAGTATTTTCTACTCTTCAATCTCTACCTAAAAACATTAAAATGAATAATTAAAAAAAAAAAAAAAAGACTGACAAGTACTTGTGTATTGTAGTATGTAATATGTATATGTAAAAAAAAACTAAATATGTTACTAAGTTTAGATAAAATATAATGTATATATAATAATTGAGCTTAAAATACGAAATTTAAGAGAATGGCGACAGGAACATTGTTTATTTTAGCACATATAAAATAATATTGTATTCAAAGCACGCTGAAGATAAAATAAAATGTTTTACCGTTAGGTCATTTAGCGGTTAACCACATATAGGGTCAATAACGTCACCTAAATGATAGCGATATATTTAAGAATATAATGTTATAACTAATCATATAACAGTCACTAGACGTATAATATATTGAAACATATAGACATATTTAAGTCTCCAAAACATTTAGTAAGATCGTGCAACCGAAATCGAGTACATGAAATAATGCGTTCATTGAAATTGTAGCTGTTAATAGCCATAACCATTGAAATTTAATGTATTGATATAAACCTAGAGAACATAATAAAAATACATTTAGAATTTAGTATGGTCTTCGAGAAATATATTTTCATGATGTCTTATTTAATAAATAATATTTCCTGTGTTATTTGTTTTATTTTACTAATTTTATATCAATAGAAAAAATCAGGACAGAAATATTAGCTCAATCAAACCGGCAAATGTATAAACGCCTATCATTTTTTCTTTGTTATAAGTACTTGAATTCACTAGAAAACTAATCACTTACATATAATTTATGACTATAATCACATCATAATATACATAATTTACATTAAAACTGCTTAATAGCACAAAATATATTCCAGTCTGGAAATTAAACCTTAAAAACCACTAGGTGAATGAACTCTGTATAAAACTGGCTAACAAATTTTCTGTAAATTGATTTATTAAAATATATTGAATAATAAACTGTAAATCTACATTATTCGAAATATTCTAATAACTCAATAAAAACAATATTTTTCCACTGTTTAAGTAGTTACGAATTTCCTTAGTTGTAGGAAAATAATCAATAAATATTTGATGTGTGTAAAAAAGTATAAAATCTGTAAGAAGGTCTATGTGAAAATTTAGAAGTTTTAAGAAATACCATCGCAAATTAACAAGAACTTATTAAAAACCTTCAAAAACTGTATTGAATTTTCAGAATCGCCACTTAGAAATTATGACAGTTGAAATATCTATATAATATTTATATATTTCTAATATTTTTTAAATACAAGTGTAGAATTTTTTTTTTTTATTAAGAAACTTTGTAAAAGAAGTGTAGAATTAAAAATGTGTCATGTCAATAATTTACAAAAATTTCATAATTATACGCTTAAAAAAAATAAAAATTATTTTACTTAAATTATAAACATATCAGTTGTTTAAATGCTTTATTATTATTTTTTTTTATGCATTATATACATATATGAGCTAATCACTAGTTAATCGAATTCATTGAGGTTTTCCTTATTCGAGGCTTTTAATTCAGATTTTCATCCAGAAGAAACTATTTTACCGTATTTCCGAAACATTGTTATGATTGAGGATAAGCAATTTTTGGTCTAATTAAAAAAGTTGATTAATTCACAACCTAAAAACCTCATACAAATAGCTTTTACCACATGAACCCATCTCTTTAACGGCATGCCTTTACGTTTACCGATACGTATACCGAGAAGCACGTTTTAAACCAAGTAGCTAAAACATAATTTACAACCGACAGATTTTACTTTTAGTTAAACCATAAAAAAAAATGCACGTATATAAAACTAAAACTTGAAGCGTTCGTAAAAGCGTGTATATCACACACGTATCAAAATTCACCTCTCTGCAAGTTGAAACAAAATTACATTATTTCTCGGTCGTGTTTTTTGTCATTGCGTATATTTTTTGTTTCTGTCGCGTGTGCGTACCAAAAGTTTAATTTTCCATGCCCGTAGAAGCGGTGGAAATAAGTGACCTTTTTCCGTCCATACCTGGCGGAAAAGACTAATTTTCCGCCCGCTGAACGAAACAGTAAATGCCCGACGTGGGGAACATTATTGGAATGCGTATGGATACGTCGCGTTTACTCGGTCTAAATACTGATGGATGGATTTCTTCCGTGTTGTTCCTGTCGAGGCCGTGTCGATTAGAGAGACGTGACGAAAATAGTTTTTTCCCGCGACTGAAACAGTCCACTTCCCGCCCTAGTTGTACCCCATAATATTGGGTGTAGCACACTGTTTACCGAGCTTTTTAGTTCTTACCGACAAATCATGCGTTTAGATACACAACAACTATGCGTTCATTTACCGCGATATTGCGATTCTTTGGCCATTCCCGACGAGTCGCTAAAAGGTAACGACTACTGTGCCGCGCAAGTACCAAAAGTGACGATCGGCGCGTGCCGAGGTACGTTATCGAATTATTAACGATCGAAAGGTCGGGGAGGGAGTGCAAAATAAACAAAACGTCCGTAAATACGTGTCCACGAACACGTGTAATCGCGTACGCTCCGAGTTCAACAAGTCTACTTATGAGTGTACTCGTCTGCGTCACGACCACGAAATAAAAAAACCAAAAAAAAAAAAATCAAAACCGACTCCTCACCTTGTATATGCCGTCGACCAGCTTGGTGATCTCTTCGGTCTCCATCTCGACGCGTGTGCGTCTGTGTGTGTGTGTGTGTGTGTGTGTAGGTACGGACACTCGTTTACGCGATCACGCGCACTCGCACGGTCGGAAAAATGTCACATGCGCGTTGGGTAAAACACCGCACGGGGACCGGTTTCGAGCACGGGATGATCCAGACACGCGTGTAGATCCGCACGCGTCCGATACGTGAATTGGGGGGGTGCGCCTACCCAGCACGCGGTGTAACACGGGGAGTCGACGAGAACAGAACGAAGGCACACGCCGCGAGAGAACGAGACTTCGACGACGACGACGTGACACGGAGCGCGCGCTCACGACGGACAACGAATGCGACGGAGGACGGCGATCGCGAACGGTCACGTTGCCACTGACGACTACGGTGTAAACCGAGTGCCGCGACGCGGCCGGGCCCCGTAGTCGACACGCCGCCGCCGCCGCCGCAACGCACGATACCGCGGTATAATATACGGTGTTGGTGGTGGTGGCTAAGAACTCGGGCTAGAAGCGTCCGTCGAACGCTGGATCTCGGTTACGCCTGCCCGGCCGCGTATGAAATAATATTATTATTATTATTATTATTATTATTATTATTATTATTATTATTACGACGTTGTTATTATTATTATCGTCGTGCGTACGATACACCGTCGCGGCAGGTGTAACACACTCGAGGCGCACACCGTGGGCGAGAAAGCGGTCTGGCGGCGGCCGTTCTCCAGAAACGGACTACGTTTTCATCCGTGTGCGGATGCTGCGCGGCGTACAGGAGAAGGGACGTTTTTTTTTCTTTCCCCGTCGCGTGTTTACCCGCCCGAAATGAGGAAGAAATCACCGTGCGTGTTTCTTATTTCACATCATAACAAAAACATTGATAATAATAATAATAATAATAATAATATGGTAACCCGCGACGGCGACGAAGCAGTCCTCGGGCGCGTCCTTCGGACGCATCACAACAACAACGACGACAACGGCGGCGGCGGCTGCGGTTATTGCTGCTGCGAGAGCTCAACGGCGACCGGTCCGAAAAGAATACGGTTGTACGTACGGGCTGGATGATACAGGGGCAGTGCAGTCCGGATGGTATATCATATATGTGTGTGTACAGGTATGTATTATTATCGTGGAAACGAGTTTACGAAAAGAAAGAGATGGAGACGGAAAAATGTTGTATCTTTTTTTTTCATTTTTTTTTTTTTTTTTTTTTTTTACAACGGAACACACGCGTGTACAAGACGATGATCACGGCGATACCGCCGTTAACGGACGAAATTAATTTTCCAGAAGATGCGTTTGTACAAACACGTGGTCGGAGAACTTACGTTTCTGCACTGTTGTTCGACTGCGCCTCCTAAATATAATAACACGCCGGCGTCTCCGCGTATTGAGCGTAGCGCGAATACGTTTACGTGTTGTTTTTCCCCCTCGCAGACGTACGCGACACCGACTGTCTCTGATACGAATGGAAACGTTTATACGAAAGATGCTGTATTGCTGTACAAACACGCGGCGGCGGGAGCGAGTGTACCGATGCTTGTTTCGTATACACGGGAAAGACGAGAAATAATATATTCGCACTGCAATCTTACTAATGGTATATGGAGAGAAAAAAAAAGGCCACTTCAAACGCCCTACTCGAGTCCATACTATTACTCGTTATTAGCAATATCATTTCCGAAATATTTCATTTTCCGAGAATCCGGAAAACTCGGTTGTTTATTATTCATCGTGTAAAACGCATAGACAATAATCATTAAAATAACATTACTACCCGACAAAACTGTTTACTCGGCTTGTTTGTAATGTTAATATATGACGTGTTGAAACTTTATTGTCTTCCCGTTTTTTTTTTTTCTTAGTACAACATTTTTTAAATTTGACATAGTATCCCGAAAAGTGTCATGTTTCAAACGTATTATATTTGCAAATGTATTTCCATTGTATGTATATATATAAAAACAAAAATACAAAAAATACAAAAATGCCAATCAATTTTTAATTGTGTTGAAGTGCTTCAATAATATTTTCGTTCTACTCAGATTTCTTCTTTTCAAATGTTAGATTTCGTTCCGACAAATGTTGTAACGTGAGCAATATTCGTACCAGCATATTAATTTAATTGAACCATCCTCGTGTGTTATAAATTATATACGGTTTTTTTTTTTTTTTTTTTTTATTCGTATACCGAAAACGAATTATTTAAAAACGCATATCGAATACGTTATATCGGATATGTACACGGTGAGACCCATTCTACGGTTATTCTGTAAAATAAAAAATAAACTTTCGACGATCGCATAATTGCATTCGATAATATCAAACTTCGTTATGAGTACGACGCACACCAAAATTAGGGTTTCGTTCCAGTTCGCAATAAACTTTACGCGTAGTGCGTAGGTAGGTACCGCAGTGCCAGTGCGTCGTACACAACGCGTAGCTCGTAATAAACACTGTTTCTACGGCACGTTGAAACTACCATAAAAAAATAACGCACACTCATTTAACACGCCTAAGACATTTTTCTTTTGTCTGCGCGTTACAGAAAAATAGTTGTAAAATATTGTTATCGGCATTATATACCTATAACGCGTGATATGCTCAACGAAAACGTAAAAAAATATGCGTACTTATTCGGTATTATGCGTTTAAAAATATTTGAATAGCTTATATTCGATTAACTACAACGTCCAATGCAGTATTACAAGAAATTCCATGTTAATTAGTAATAATTATCATTATTATGTAGGCAAGGATTGATAACGTATAACGTTACGAAACATTATATTTCTCGTATGAATATATTTTATTTCCGTACGTAAGTCTCTGGCAGACACGTCATTATTAATATTTTTGCGGAAAGCGAAACAATAAATTATTAAAAACAAAGTATGTAGCGATATCAATCGCTATTTATAAGTGTTATCGAAGCCGATTAGCGAACAAATGGTCGTTTTTTAAAACACAGAAAATAAAGTTATGCGTCAGTAAATATTAAAGTATAAGTAGATACAGGAAATAAAGAACAGAAAAAAATACCACACACCTCAAAAATATATCTTTATTGTTATTGGTATGTTGTATCTATACTTAAACAATGATAAATTGTAATTCGTCGATTTTTTATTAATTTTTATCATATTTGAAATGAACAAAACGGGATTGGAAGTAGATAAAATTAATAATATAGTGAATTATATAGGAACTTTTCTCCGTTTTTATTTGAACAAATAATTATCAATTTCTATGAAAAATAATTTTTCGTGGTAAATTATTTTGTTATCCATAATAATCATATTTTCTTAGTCTCTATTGTATTATTTTTGATAGCTATTCTAGCCAAATTGAATGATGTAATATGAAAAAAAAATTTTTTATATTAATTATTGCTACAGGTGATTTAAGAATAAATGAAAATAAAAATAAATTAATGTGTATTTTTATATAAACAGGCAAAATACATTTAGAAAATGATATTGAACAAACTAATATTCAATTATTGGATCACATCATAGATATTTGCATTATCATATGTAAAATTTAATCCGTATTATTATATTCACATCTGCCATTAACAATAAATCGAATTATATGTACCTAGTAGTTAAATATGATTTTTTAACGTTTTCTTTGATTTGTGTATTTTATTTAATTAGTTTTGTCATTCATTTCGTAAAATGAAATCGAAATAAATCCTAAAATAGGTATGTATAATTCAACGCTATAATAACAATATATTAGTTAACAATAACAACAAAATATTATAAATAAATAATAATATATAATATGTAACTGACATTTTTCCCACCAAAATAATTTATATTTATTTTCTCGACAAATGCTTTGGGGACGAATGATTTGACACGTATAAACCAGGACAAGTTAACGTTTTCAATGGGTAAAATAAAAATTGATCTAAAGCACACATCCAGAAGATTGCAATGTCCATCAAAAATCTGACGCAAAAGATAACTAAGTCTAGAATTTCGTGGAATTGATATTTTATTTGTTTTAATGATATAAATATCCACTAAAAATACATTTATACTCAAAAACATTAATTAATTAATGAGAACATTAAGTGCAAACTGATTTTTGTTAAAACATTAAATCAATTAAAAATGTACATTATCATTTGTAAAGTAAAGATCAGTATTTACTTGGCATTTATGATATTTAAGTATCAATTGATCCCAGATCACAAATTTCCTCGGTTTTAAAGTATAAATCAAATATCAAATTCATACTTGATTTTTAATTTCTGGATAAAATTACTTCGGATGATAACATACCAATTTTATTATTTGTATACTGTTTAAAAATGTACGAGCGGAAAAAAATTTCGAATCCAAATGATGTATTTTACAGCATAAGAAGTGATGAAAAAAAGAATACCAAATAAGCGAGTGAAACAGTCGACCCGACTTCTCTTTGAGTCACGAAATGTTTGCTCAAAAATCCGTCTTTTCTTTTTAATTGTTATCTATACCACTAAAAAGTATTTAATTTTTAGCACGTATTATAATTTATAAATAGTTTTTAACAGTGTCATGCGTTTTAGTGTAATAGTGTTATTTTTATTTTAGCGCTGTAGGCCTAAAGTGATGGTGTACATCGTACTCAGGACACTTGGATGCTAGTGTGTTGTATAATTGCGCATTGACGCGGTGACGAGTTACCGCGTTTCCGTATCACTTTCGGTGTACCGTAATAAATCATCGGACAAACTTATCGGCTTGTAGAAATAGCCGAATAACTTTGCGGAGTTTTCTGTGTAATTGAAAATAATTGACATGCGGCCGTCGTCCAGTGAAACTAACGGGATATAACCAAAATCGTCTCCTTCGCTGGTCACTAAAAATGTAGGTCAACTCGTGAACTATATGGAAATGTTTCCGTATCGCTCTCGTAGACGTCTTCTACTCGTGCGAGTGACGACTGTCGCACTCACATTTCGCTTGTTTTTCGAAAAGTCTCGTATTTCTCTCGGAGGCGGCCGTGAAAATACCGCAGCCGTCAATTTGTTTTCGCTTTGTTTTCTACGGCCGTGCGTACACACGAATGAATAAAATGTTCGTAGTTCAGAATTCGCGTCCGTCGTTAATACGCACACGCGTATACACAGGTACGAATATCATAATACGCACACGGTGATCGCGTAGCCCTAGCCTCGAGTCACCACACATCATTGTTTTGCGCGTACGACGAAATCGCTGATAATGCCCCGTAGACGTGAGCGTGTTTGTTTATGTGTTTTATAAATTATTTAACACATTGATTGAACCGACGCGACGGTCTGTGGGGTATGAGTACACACATGTGGAACGTTCAATCTTTGTGTGGACGCAGCGGTTAGGCGAATAAATATTGTATGCCGTGTAAACGTGTAATACAACAATACTACGGTCACGTACTTGCTGCGTCGTCGGTAATAATACAAAAGTACACAAAAACAAAACAAAAAAAAAAAACAAAAACAAAAAACCCCGTGAATCTTCTTAACGGATATTAGTACTCGCACGGACCGAGAACCAATAACGTTCTCTCGGCGTACGACGAAATCAAAGTAACCATAATCAACAGACTTTTCGCTTCCGACGTGTTTTTCAAGTTCGTGTTTTAAAAACGGTGTGTGTTTACTGCGCGTCGATAGAGAAAAAAAGACAATATCAATCGAGTCCTTCGAACGAAACGCTAACCAAAGCCTCGTGTATGTGTCGTATAATATATATGATTATTATAGAACGTTTCGTCCCTGAACGAACACGACCGACCGACCGAACGAACGTTTTTATTTTCGAGACCGTTTTCGCCGTGCCGATTACAGATTTTTCGTTCGTGACGGCGTGCAAGTCTCGCGCAACACGGAAAATATCGTCGTAATTATGTGAGTAATCCGATACGTGGAAGACGATAAACACACGAATAACGACGCACTGCACGGGCATGACGTCCAGGCGCGCGTTATTACGGCGACGGCGCTTCTAAAGCGTTAAGAGTGTTTTAAAAATGAGTTTGTTTCGAAACGTCACGATGCGCGAAAAAAGCGACGTAGTGTGCAGGCGGTCGGGAATCGGCTAGGACCGTTGACACGGGATGCGTGTGAATCGAGGCGAAAAAAACCAATAGCAAATGATCATAATGATATGTCTGGACCGCGTGCCAAATAAATAATACACATAATATTAGTAACGAATAAAAATGATTAGTACGCGCTGTAAATTGTAACGCCACCGCACGTGTAGTAACAGACGTCCGTTCGAAAATCGCCCGAAATTACGTTTCACGACGGGTTTTAAACAGGTCAAATAGGCTAAGGTTAGCTTGGAATTCGTTTATGTAACCTGACGGTTTTTCGACTCGTGGAATATTATCCGCGTACAGCCGTGCGAACGAATTATATTATTGTTTCCTCGGCGTGTGTAAGAAAAAAATAAATAAATAAATACCGTCGCCGTCGTTGTCGTGCGCCACCCCACCGGCCGGCGTACGCGGTACGCTCTCGTCATGATACCTACATACCTATAAATCTATACCTACTAACACACATCGCCTCCTACGAGCGAGTGTTATTACGAGTGAGTAACCATATTATAATATATCATACGCGCACCGGCGCACGGCAGCGTTCCACGCGTGAATCGTGCTGACATTGACGAAACTATAATATTATCGAAACCGCTCGTTACTTTTACAAATAATTAATAATCTCGTATTATCGTATACGCGTGTATACACGTCGTGCCCCGACGACCGGGCGATACGATTACACACACACACACACACACACACACACACACACACACACACACACACACACACACACACACACACACACACACACACACACACACACACACACACACACACACACACACGTCACACAAACACACACACACACACACACACATGTGTGCAGTGGCATGGCGAGCGATATATTAACCACGGGCAAATATATAACTTTAGACGCCCTCCCCCCCTAAAACCTTTTTTCAAGATTTACAAAATTAAAGAGATATTAAATGTATCAAAGCAAGTTGGTTAGTTAAAAAGTTACAAAAATAAAAAAGTCATTATTAGTTTTATTTGACATTTATAATAAATACCTGCAACGTTTTATAACTGCATAAGGATATGTTTTTGGGTTGGTTATAAGAGTTTTTTATTTTTTTGCTTTGTCTTGACACTCAGTACATACATTTTAATAAAAGAAAATATATTAAATTGACATGCATATTGATTAACTTCACTATAATCACATTTAAAATTTGTTATAATTTTTAAAATAATTGAAATACATGGTAGATATAAGAACCATATTTTTATAATTGTTTATTTAATGTATAAGGTTATAACACATAAGACTTTCCTTTGAAGATAACTAAATTGTATAGTAAAAATTAAGTATCAAATTATACAAATATTTATATTTTTAAATAATATGCAAGAAGTTTTAGAATACCCAAATGTTTTACAAATTTGTATTTTTTACTGAATACTGAATAAAAATAAAGAAACCTGAAAATTATTATTAACTCTGCGATTTATAGTTTGCTCAAAGCGTCCCGTATTATCTGGCATTATTGAAAATAAAGTATACAATATACATGGAAGTTGGTCCACTAACATATTGGTGCTGAGGCACCCTGAGGGGTACCCCCTGGAAAATTTTCCACGGGCTATTGCCCGTTTTGAACCTATATTCGCCACGCCACTGCATGTGCGCGTGGAATTTTATTTTCGCAGCAAAGAAATAACGACGATATCGAGTGAATAAAACAATGTCGGTTTAAATAATATTGCATGTATTTCCCATTCCCCCGAGGGTCGTGCGGACGAACGTGATTACCCGTCGTCGTACGTGCACGTCGAATACACACGTAATATTATGATGATGCACACGGATATCTCGCGATAAACACTATTGCACTCGCACACACGTGACGTGTACGCGGTATCGATGACATATATGCACGTAAAGCGAAATGCCACGGCGATCCGACCCGTTATATTCCGGCGGTTTCGTATGCGCGAGCCGTGCGCGACCTGCCCGCCCGCCCGCGTGTGATTATCGTGTCAATGATTTATTATTATTATTATTATTACGGAGCCTCCGCACGTCGCGCGTACACGATACCGCACTGGATATCTGGCGTTACCTGTGACTGTACAACGTGTCGTGTGTCGTTCTGCGCGAATACTCCGGGGCGCCCGACGCGTTACCCGGTCGCGGTATCCGTTGCGAGTTCGACGCGACGCGAAACGGTGTTCGGTTTGAAGTACGAAGGCACGTGAACCGTGAAATGTTTCCACGGAACATGCACGACATGTGTGTTTATGTGTGTATGTGTGTGTGTGTGTGTGTGTGTGTGTGTGTGTGTGTGTGTGTGTGTGTGTGTGTGTGTGTGTGTGTGTGTGTGTGTGTGTGTGTGTGTGTGTGTGTGTGTGTGTGTGTATGAGTAAGCCAGGCCAGAGTTTAATCGTACATTGAATTCATTGCGATACGGACGAAATTTTCTGAACGTTTATGTTCTGCCCGTCGCATCGGGTGGGCATTTGTGTAGTAACTGCCACGGACCCATGTGCACCTTGTAATCAACCCCTAACAGTAATGGTGTTCACCGGGAGGGTTCGGACATTTAGGGTTCAAACGCCCCTTGATATTTTTATTTTCCTCATGTAAACGAGACCATTTCCTTCATTATTATCAAATTTATCAGACGTTTTTACGCCCATTCACAATCGTGTAGTAGGTAGGTATATATAAATATAAATCTAAGTTTTTCATTGCGTGCTAAATGGTGGATCCATAGAGATCAGGGTGACAGGGTAGGTACGTCTTTTATCATATTAATGCCCCGTATGAAAAATAACTGCTAACTTTAATCGAACTCTAAACGGTTCTATCAATGAATATTGAATAGCCTGACTCACTTCAAATATCTCATTTGTTTTTTTTTCTCTACGAATTCCTCATAATAATTACACATAGTTTTTTTGTAAATGCGGACAGTAGGTTTTTTTAATAAATAAATAAAAAACAATAATAACTCAGTATTTGACGGACAGTTTAAAGATCTAAATTATTCGTTACTACAAAAGGTTACATATACATACAGGCATGTACAAACAGTGTCTGTAATCTGAAGAAATCGTTTCTCAATTTGTCTAATTGCTTTTGAATAAAATGCAAACATTAAATTGTGAACATTATTCAAGTAGAATCCAGCTTTGGAAAATTTGACTGACCATTTGGTTTCGTTTTACTTCTCTAAATTATTTTTAATCATATATAATTTATAAATACACCTACAAATTGTTTATAAAATTTTAAATTAAGAATACACTTATTGAATATTTCAAAGTTTGAATTTAAACTAATAATACATCACACTACAAAACTTATTCAAATATTATACGACATACCTAATTTATTATTATTCAATTATATTATTTTGTATGAATAAGTCGGTTCGTTATAATATTATTTACCGATCGATCAATATAGATTTGGATTATTACATTTTCAAAATTATCTAACCAAAGATAATATCTTTTAAAACATTTTACAAAAGGTTTCTTTTATTTTCAAGTCAGAGTTGATTGACATTAAAGAACAATACAAAAGATCGCAACAACTGCCAATGTCAAATAGTTAGTACATTAAACTTGATAACCATACATCCATACACAATGCATACTTTTAGTATAGCTCATTTTATATTCTCCAGAATATTAAAAATTAAACTTTGAAGAGAATTTTGACATCAGCTGTACGTATCATGTCAACAGTTTATTCCAAGCATGATCGTTTGTTCATTTTATTTTTTTTACAGAACTAAGTACAATATGCTGTTGAATGTTGATACTATCGCATTGTTATCGAAAGTGATATGCACACTAATCCTATACTAATAATTGTATATTTTCAAGATATAAACTAAGAACGTGTTCTGTACTCCGGCATACGCGATTGTTCCTTGATAATTTGTTCAATAGTATTATTAGTAACTAATAGTCTGTAATACTGCAAAAATTAAATTGATTTATTTTATACTATGAATGTTTGTATAAAATTAAATGACAACTGCCAAAAGGCGACTTTGTAATTGTAATGATATTTGAAAATAATTATTTCTCTACACATGTTCGCCCAAAATCAATAAAACACAATAACAAACTGTGCATACATTTCATTATTTCTGGCAAATTTTAGTTTTTGGAAAATTGTTGTCCATTTGTAAGGTTATCTCCTTCAAAAATTTATTTTTAACTAAGTATAAATTGGTATGTCAATAATGCATACCTACCTATAGAATTTGAAATGAATAAGAATACTGTTCGTTATTTTGTATATCACTCATGAGTTATGACTAATTTATAAACTCAATGCACAGTTTGAGTTTAAACCAATCATACACTACTGTCCTGCGACGAGGGGAATGATGTTTTGAAAATTTAAGCCCTTTTCCATTATAAAATCCCTAATAACTACGCCACATCAGATATTATAATCATATAGCTATTATTATTATTATTATTATTATTATTGTATAATATTGTTTATAGGGCGGTTCTTGTTTAGACTAGTGTGGACATAATATATACCAACGTGTTGTAATAACAACAGGGCGGTTCTCTATGGTTTAAGGGCGAATTTTTGAAATCGATAGAAACGCATAAATTAATTACATGACAATTATTATTACTATTATTATAATTATTATTATTATTATTATTATTATTATTATTATTATTATGATTATACATATTTTATTTCAAACCTCTCTATCGTTCATTTTAATTGACGCCCCAAGTCAAATGTATATTCTGAGCGCAAACGTATACCATAAGAATATCAGATTACAAACTTAATAAGTTTAATAAAATAGTAATTATAAAACAAAACACCGAACAAAACGTCAGTTTTAATTGTTCCTTAAAATGTTATATAGATATGGGTAATTTTGTATTTTTTTTTTTTTTTTTAGTAATATTATACCGGCTTAATGACCTGAAAATTCCCCGGGGGCGTTCGACTATTATGTAAGTAGATATACACTCGTTAAAGGTATGTAAAAAAAAAAAAATCGAACCTAACTACTTTTTCCCCCGAACAAAATTAATAGATTTTATTAGTAGGTGTAGAACACTATCTGATTATCTTGAAACGTTTTCCTCATCGATATATTTTTTTTTTATTATTTTTTTTTTTTTTTACTGACTCATTAAATCGTGTGATTCATAAAAACAGGCGTAGGTATAATACTAGCCAACTATTTCTTACACCTCAAAACCTTCAAACTGCAATTTATACGATTACTACCGCATAGAGCTGCGACCACGAGATAGGAAAGTAGGAAATCAGAATAATAGCGTATACATTAAATTCCACAATCACATGTATTGTGGCACTATCGAGAATAATGATTAGACGTCCGCCGCACGTTACTGAGAAGCATTTTTCTTAATCGCCGCGTTTCATCATCAATCCGGGTACGTGGGGGTATGTTAAGCGGTAAAAAAATTTGATTTAAAATTCAGTACTGAATATTCCTGTAACGCACTCTTCGTCAACGTTTCAACGCACGACCTACAATGATAGCACTTATGACTGTAAGTTGCGGCAACGATTCAACCTGAGGCAACAATGAGACGATAAGACGTATTATATATAGGTAGGTGTTGGGTGAAACTTAATAGACGAATGTGATGTGTGTGTGTGTGTGTGTGTGTGTGTGTGTGTGTGTGTGTGTGTATACGCACGTGTATGAATGTGAACATAAGTTTGTATAGATAAATTTGTACTTCAATTTTAGGAACTCTCTAGATAGTAATAATAATAACAATAATAATGATCGTGAACATTTCAATAGTGTAATATTGTTTGCTGTGCTTGAATTCTGAGCTACCGAATTGCACATCAATTGCAATTTACTATGTTTCGCGTAAACGCTAATCAATCATGAACGACTCAGTGCGTAATAACCGCATGAATAAATTTAAAATAGTTCGATAATATAATATTTTAATATTTTCATATACGATTCTGTAGGCGAAAATGTTCGATATACATTATGTACCTAGTTCTATTAAGAAATGGTTGCGCTTAAGATTTTAAAACACGAGAAAAGTTTCAACATTCAATAATATTTTTTATGTAATGTATTAATATGTTATTGTTGTCATAATTATTCATAACATACCTTTTCTACAACTGATTGTCTACTGATTTATTAAGCTGCAATATTACGTGTTTTTAATCATTTTATTACAGTGAATTTTTTTTTTTTATTTGGATTGACATTTTTTTGATATTCTCAATAATGTTTTTTTTAAATGGTACTACTCCTAAGAAATATTACTTATTTGAAAACAAATTTAGGTCCGAAAATCAACTTCCTCTCATATCTATAACGTAGGATTATCTACAACTAAGTTACGTATAATATTTGGTTCACTTATATGGTTTATAAAATATAAGTCCATAGTGATTTTTAATTAGGCACCCACGATACATTTTATACAGTGAAAATAGAATTTAAAATTTACCACATTATAATTCGGTGTAAATATTAAAAAATTATACCTCGATTTACAATATGATCGGGGATACAGTTTAATTATAGTGTTTAGAATATACATAATATGTATATTGTATACATCTATTATATTAGGGATGTATTACCGATCAATTTACATAGATTTAAACGTAGAAAAAAATGTTATATCGTCTTACCAATGACAAATTGTTTTTACGAAAGACTACTTCTCCGGTTCAACTTAAAATTGATAGACATTAAACACCAACCTTAAAAATCACCAAAGTAAAAACAATGACAAGTCTATATTATTATACATGACCGGTGACGACCATGCACAATGCGTTCTTTTTTGGTCTGACGACTAACACATACTACTATATAATTGATAAAGTTATTAAACATTAAACTTGGAAGAATATTTTGGCATTAGTTGAACATGTCAACCTCAATAGTTTATTTCACTATGTACTAGTATTAAATTTCGAGTGAAACGATGTAGATTTTACAATGTTGTGGTTTTTCTTTTTTCTTAAAAGTCTGTGAATACTTTTTGGATTGTAGACGCCATCCAAAAGTTGTATTCAGTCCGTATATAGATCAAAAGTTGTATTTTCTTGGTATTTAATAAAAAATGTCATTTTTTTCGACTCGAGAAGTTTTTCTGAGCGTAAGTAAAAACTGCCAAAAATTGAATAGAAATGGTCAAATGCACCGTAAAGGAGATGTTTTGACAAAGTCGATTTGAGTTATTTAATCATAACTCCAAGAATACTGTGAGAAATTTGAAATTTTCATTAAATATTAAAAACACCACTCTATAAATATTTGGTGAATATTTTTTAAAAAATGGCAACTTTTTGGGATAAATATAGGACATAATAGATATTGAATTTGTCTTGTTTTTTTAAAGTTTTAAACTTATTAAATTTTGGATTCTTAAAACTAAAATCTAATAAATGTAAGAGAACTTAAGTTTTTAGGTACCCATATGTTTCACTAACCTATCAGTTTTGAAAAATTTTTGAAATTCATTAGTTAAGATTTCTTTATTTTTCTTTTTTTTATTGATCTAAATTACAACTTAGGCTGCTATGGCCATTAGTTACATTTTTTTTAAAAATTAATCTACATAAGAGTGTTATTGTCTACATTGTATAATAATGATGGAATATTTTGGTTACACTATTTTAGATTCTGAGTGAAGCGAAGGATCTTATGGTTTTACAATGATGTTTATTTTCTTTTTTTTTTCTTTTTTTTTTCTGTAAACACTTTTTCGTATAGAAATCCTTGTTCAAAAGTTTCGTCCAGCAACTTTTTAGATTCGAAATTGAACTGAGATGGTACTTTAGAATGGTCATTTTTCCAAAATCTCCATAGTTTTTCCAGTAATCAAGAATAACGATCGAAAAACTGAGTAAAAACGGTAAAACCGGTAAAAATCCGCCGTAAACGAGATTTTCACTGTTCAGATTTTAGGTATTTAGTCATAAATCGAAAACTATTGAAGCTAGAAACTTGAAAATTTTATCCAATATCAAATACATACTTTTTTATATTGGACAACATTTTCAGAACAATTATAGCACTTTTGACTTAAATATAGAACTTTTAATTTACCAAATTGTTTGAAAGTTTTTATGTAATATAATTTTAAATATTTGACAAAAAGTACTGAAAATTTAATATGACCTTACTCATATACCTACCTAATTATCCTAACGAAAATTCAAAAATCGTGAGTCAGGATTTTTTTTTATACACACTTTAATAAATTATTATAACTCACCAAAAATTATTCAAATAACCGTAAAATACGTAAACAGTATTTAAATAATAATATATTATATAACACTGAAGCTTTGCTCAGAATCGTTTTATACTAAAGAAATGAGTCATCATTTCTTTAAAACTTAATACATTCATCACCAATATCTTGTCCGAGGACCGAAGGGACGAAGGACGAACTTGTACCACCATCATCTCACTTACCAACTTTTTTTTTTTATATATATATTAATTTATCCAGTCCGGAATCCTTTTAAGATTTCTTTATACACGCTTTTATTTAAGAATTTTAATGAAAATGATTTTTTTTCGTGTAAAATAGTGATTTTTTTAGTCAAATAACCCTTTCAAATTTTACAATATAAATTCTCTCCCGATAAAAGATGATCACCACATATTTTTCCTATCTCTATTTCAAGATTCTAAAAAATTAAATTGATGATTTATTTTTATACGTTTTTAAAGTTAGAAGTAGATATAGTTCCAAGGACTTGGTAAAATGTCAGATTTATTTTTTATTATTCCATTTAATAAAATTTGTAATTTTCGATTATAAAACCTAAAATTCGTATATAATTTATCAAAAACATCTTTTTCCGAGTCACTTTGTTGTAGGTTGAATATATGTTTATTTCCTTGGTTAGTGATTATGATTAAACTTGGTATCATAAACACTAGACTGTGGCAAATGTATGAGTTGCCCCACCCCAAATGACGCCACTGATAAAATTGGTCCTTTCCTTCTAAAACATACCATTTTCCGCTAAATTTTTTGTTGTTAAAATTAATGTTTACTCTTATGTACCCTAATGTATCAACTGTTTCACTTGTACTGTACTGTAATCTAAGTCTATCACTTTTAAGCTTTTTAAAACTAAAATGTTTCATGTAGTGAGTCTCAGAAATTATGGACACTGCAGCTACTGTATCTAATTCCATATTCATATGTTTCCTTTCAATTCCCACTATTACGTTAATTGGCTAAATCATCCGAATATATTTTACCTTATTGACTCTTTTCAACATGATACAACCTTTGAAAACATTCAGCTAGGTCTTCTTAACTGTCTGAATCATTTTCATCTTTCATATAATTTGTTTTATTTAACCCATTTTTACAGTTATGTCCTAAATGTCCTACTCTTGAACATATGTTACGAGTATATTCTCTGTACTTACATTACTTAAACGTATGGTTGGTTCTTCCACAACATGAACGCTTTCTGGTTGATTTCTTCACTTCTTTCCTATTGGTTTGTTCGTTGAAATTTTCCCGGTTTGACTGCCTTTGGTTGCCATTATCATGTAAAACTAAATCCACTTTGTTCCGATCTTCGTCGCCAGTTGTTCTTTATTGGGTTCTAGGATATTGATTAGTAATTACTATGTATTAATTACCACGTTACTTTATTGTATATACTATTGACATTATATAAAATGAGTTATAAAAAACTAGGTACTGAAAACTGAACTATGTGCATATAGTAGCCATAGTTGTACTATTACAATATATTTTATAATATTATTTATAATTATTTTATATATGAATACAAACAGTAATGCCAACATATTATAGTATTATCAATAATTATCTTTGTAAAGCCTTAAAATTATTTTTAACATGTTCATATCAGTCGGATCTAACAATCTTTTTTTGTACCTTTGTTAAATTCATAGAATACGGCGAATTGCATCATTTTCATTATTGTCATGAAATCGACATGGATGTTTCTATTAGGATTACAAAACTTAATTACTCTTACATTATTACTCAGATAAAAATTACATAAAAAAAATGTTATTCCTTCGAGCGTCATAAGAATGGTTTTTTTAATTTAAAACAATATCATACACAATACAAAATAATAGTGTATCAGATGATTCAATCATAAACATGGCTCATCTGTATAGTTATTTACGCCGACTTATATGACCATTACAATTGTCTAAGGACCAAATAAGAGACCAAGGGACAAAGGACGAATCTCCACCGACATAATCCTACCCGTGAATCATGACTCGAAAATTGTTCGATTATTATTATTTATTATTGTTATTATTATTTTTAATTCGAAATTAATGTGTACTGAGTAGTCATTGATATTTGATGCTATTAAACCTTTTTTCGGCTGTACAGTCCGCGTATTAAGAACTAATCTATTTTTAAGATAAAAAAATCACAAGAAATGTACCCATTGTTTTATTTTTTAGAATAAATGTTCGTACAAATGTAATGACCAGTGCCAAGATTCCTTCGTATAATTGCTAAATAAATAAAAATGATTATTTACCTGGTTTATTAATTATTATTTATTGGCCGAAAATTGTACAATATTTCAACCACAAACATACAAAACATACGATGACACCTGTTTCAAATAAATAAATAGAGATGAATCTATGGAGTGGCCCAATTTTATGCATAATGCTTTAACTTTTCGACGGTCATAATGAAACACAATTATTTAACCATCGTCAGATATCTAAAGGTATGTCACGAGTTCAAAGTGTACCTTATACTTAAGTGTTTTAATAAATCAAGTGATTCGGTCAGTGCTGATGAAAATCCTAGAAGACTTACAAAAGTCGAAAAACTTGGATTTGATAACGAAAATGTGCGATGTCATAAAGAAAATTGCGGTCGAGTTAACGTCGACTCGTACATCACGTTTGACCCTAGGTGATCGTGTTCGTAAAAAATTCTCACTTGTATGTGTGCTTTCGAGTTTCGATAGAAGTTGATCGGATTACAGGATAGAGCCGTAGAGGATTTGACAATTTAGAACAAATAATATTTATGTTTTCTTTCACCTGGTTAAAACGAAATGTCGGTTTCGACTCTACGAGAACGATACATTTTACGATAAATCAATTTACAAATGACTCATTTTTCATACAGAAATATAAGAATTACTGACTAATTTTTTTTCCACCCTCAATCCTTAAAATTCAATTTCAAAATGTCACAATTATTATCGTCGTCTAACCTACCCAAAACATATCATTTGAACTCGTCGTTGTATATTTTTAAGTCTGAACTCGTTTTCCAAAGACATTTTCACTCGAACTCTTTACCAATATGTGGCGCTCTCTATCTACTCCGACAATCAGGTACCAACAGTACATTATATTATAATTTATAGTTGAGTGTTTGTAGTGGATCTAAAGGTGGGAATAAAAGTAAACTCAATAAATTGGATGCACATGCTAAAAGTAATTTACATCTTACATGTATGGTTAAATGGTCAGCATATCAGAAAACAAAAGAAACTGGTAGTGTTTATTCTCAAATATCTTCTCAGCATTCATTGATGGTTGAAAGTAGGTAATAAAAAATATATGAAAATGTTAGTTGATATTGTTTTATTTGTGAGTTGTCAAGGAATTGGTTTAAGGGGACACGACGAGAAAAAAGATTCTTTAAATCAAGGTATTAAACTAACAACTAAAAAGTAATAACTAATAACTAATATTACTAATAGTCTTAAATGTAAAATATCTAATAATTATGATAATTATTTGTAAAAAAAATTAATATATTTTTAGGAAACTTTAAAGAATTAAGTAAATTGTTAGCAAAAAGTAATGAGGAATTTGGAAAAAAATTTAATCTTAAAACCAATTACTCAAGTCATATAATTCAAGATGAACTTATAAATATATGCGCAGATGTTGTGAAAGAAATAATTGTAAAAGATATTGAAGACGTTGAGGTGTTTGGAATTATGTGTGATGAAGCAAGGTGAAATATATATTATGTTTTATACATGGACTTCTTAATTTATTTTTATTAAATTAATTTATAGGTGTTACAAACAAGAACAAATAGCATTATGTGTAAGGTATGTTAAAAATCTAGATGTTGTGGAGAGATTTCTCGATTTTATAGATTGTTCTTAGAATCAAGATGCTGAAAGTTTATATCATTACATATTATGGTACCTGAAAAAGTGTAAACTTAGTTCTAAACTACAAATAGTTGCTCAGTCATATGACGGTGCAAATGTTATGTCTGGGAAATTTAACGGACTACAAAATAAAATAAAAAATCAATATCCTTGCGCTATATATACCCACTGTATGGCTCATAAAATGAACCTCATTGTGATTGATATGTGTAAATATGTAAAAGTAATGAATATTTATATACATCTTAGATCTTCATGATTTTATTTATTACTTACATTAATATTTTATATTAGGAAACAAGGCATGTGTTCAACACTGTCACTTTAGAATCCCTGTACGTGCATTTTTCTCATCCGTCAAAAAATCAAAAATTAACTGAGATTCAAACTAAACTAGGAATAAAACATACGGCAATGATTAGACTTAGTGACACTAGATGGAATTGCCGTTATCGAAATATAGAGTCTGTTAAAAACAGTTATAAAGCAATTATTCAAGCTTTAGAAGAAGAAATTGAAAATGAAGATGATAGAGGAGTAAATGAAGCAATTGGTATAATATAATAAGTAATAATTAATGATTCAAAGTATTTAAATTCCAATATCATTGTTTTAGGTATATTAACAAATTTAAAAAGTGGACGATTTATAGTTTATTTATTTATCCTACAAAAAGTATTAATTAATATTAATATTGTTTCTAACAAATTCCAAGAAAAAAATGCAACCTTAGGGGAATCTAAAAATATTATTGAAGGTATTGAAGATGACTTTTAAAAATTCTAGAACAACAGAGTATTTTTCTAAGCTTTGGTGTGAAATAGAAATCTTTGCTAAAGACAATGAAATACCAATACAGATGCCATCTAAAGGTAAGACTTAATAAATATATTATATTTATTTATAAATATTATAATTTTAAATTAATATTTACTTAATTAGGATGCAAAAGAAAAAGACAAGAGCCACACAATCTTAAACATTTTGAGACTACTGTAACCACAAGTGCTGAACAAAATATTAAAGACACCATTGAAACCATAAGCATTGAAGATTACTTTAGAAAAACCGCTTTCTTTCCTGTATTTGATACTATCTTGATAAATTTAGAAAAAAGATTTTCTACTGAAAGCCTCCAAATGGCTACAGCTGCTGATCAATTTTTTCAATTAAACTTTGAGGAAAGTCTTATCTTTGTAGATCATTATAAAGTAAGTATCGTATTGGTTTCTGAAAATTCATTTTTACTTACCTATGCTCTAATTTCCTAGTTTTATTAAAAGTGAACCAGGAACCTGTATTTTGTATATTTTCAGGATTTGATGAATGTATCTAAAGATGTATTAAAGTCAGAAATAGAAGTGGCAAAGAATTGTATATTGCAGTCAACTAATGAAAATTATATAACTTTAAATGATGTGAAAAAGGTTTTAACAAAACGGACTTTCCCTAATTTATATAAACTATTTCAAGTTGCTTTAACAATTCCTATAAGTTCCTCCACTTGTGAGAGGAGTTTTTCGGCCATGCGTAGAATAAAAACTTGGCTTCGAACATCTATGCTGCAGGAAAGGTTCAACAACACCTCAATATTATATATTGAAAAAGAAATTTCTAAATCTATTAATACTGAAACAATTGTTAATATATTTGCTCAAACAAATAGATATATACAATTAAAATAAAAATAATTTAGTAGCTATTCAATATTTTATTTTTTTATGTTCCTATTACCTATATATTTGGTATATTTGTATATTTGGTGCCTCAGCTAGAATCAAGTAGGAGTAGCCACTACAGTTAGAAGTTGGAAGCGTCAGAAGCGACTAAAAATATTTGTTTCCGCTAATAAATAAGACAAAAATGTTAAGCCCCCCTCCCCCACAGATGAAACCAAATATCCGCCTATGGTTAGATCACTAAATTCTACCGCAGTTTTCTCGGTAGTATAAACAGACGAAAAGCCGGTAAGCGATATAATGGTGGTGGAAGTTTATCCATCGTCGATTCGATCTTCACTCTTTAGACAGAGTATGGTAATAGGTAGGTGTGTAGTATTTCGGAAACTATAATCGTATTGAAGTACCTATATTACGATTCTGAGCAAGACTTCAGTTGGTAATCTCCTGTAATGTGTGAATGAGAGACCATGAATTAATGTTTAAAACTTTTAATGTTTTGAGCAATTTTTTTTAAAACTTTTATTACGTTTATACTATTAATATCTATTTCAAGTTTCTAGGTAATATATTATTTTTGGAGTTATAACTAACTGCGGCAAATTTATCTTGTTTTTACTCAAGTTTTTGAAAAACATGCAGCATGTAATTTCTAATCGATTGATAGGGTTGAAGTTAACTCTTAGACCAATTTTACTGCCTCAAAAAGTGTTTCTTAACTAAAAAAAAAAAATAAACATCATTGTACTACCGATCCTTCGCAGAGCTTTGTTTTACTCAGAATCTAAAAATTATGAATCTTAATAATTTCTTTAATTTATTTAGTTATTTCACTATGGAATATCCCTACTGGATAGATTATGTGTCCCTATTACCTATATTTTGTATTGGCAGCTGAATGTACATTTTTTATTAGTTTTTAAATATAATCATACAAACACGCCTTATAAAATATGAAAATAATTTGTCTCTAAAAGCAAAGCTTGTGCAGGATTATAGGAGACAAGATTTATAATTCAACATTTAAGTAACTATATAAATAAGACTAAAAAAAAAAAACAATGACATAAATGGTACTTCATTATTACATTAAAATTAAAGATTATTTATAACTATAACATATACACTTTCTAAATAATAAATATTTGTAGGGTAAAATACACGGATTATATATAAAAATTAAATATGAATATGTAATATTAACTTTATTACACAAAAATGATTTAATAGTTATATTATTGATTTAATATATTGTAGAACAAATATTGTATTTAACATAGGTAACTCTGAAGTATACTAAAATGAGGGTTACTATTAATTTCAATATTTATTTTATTGCATAAGCTAATACAAATATTAAATGGACTTCTGTTACCAAATTTAGTAAAGCATTTATTCAACTTGAAAAATATTTCTATTGTTTTTCCGTGAATTGTAGTAGTGACTAAAACTCATTTCATTTAAGTGAACGTAAAATAAATTTAATGAGATCTCTCGTATGTGCAATTGTTTTAAACTAAACAACTTATATTCAATATAAAGATAATTAGTACTAATATGAAACGGTTTTTTGGGAGGTTATTCTTTAGAGTATTCACTGTAGTATTTTTATTTTATTTTATTTTATACATATAAACGGGATATACCCTTTTGAAAATACAGTTAGTGTGAATGACATAAGATTTAGACAAAGTTAGTACAAAACATATAACTAATTGTACAAATTGAATGATGAATATAAATAGAATTAATAAAGATTGATTTACAATTAGAATATCAGTAATCACAGAATAATACAATAATAACAATAATATGGTAATACAATACATTATGATAAATCAAATATAAAAATTAATTTTCAAATTAACTTAAACCTAAATATGCATTATGTTTAAAAATAATACGTGACATAAAAAAAAGTCTACATAATCCATTATTTGATTTGCTAAATTTAATGATCTAGGAAAGAAATTATCAGAGCAATAGTTATGTTTATAAAATGGTATGTGAAATAAATTTAGTTTTCTCAGACGGTGATTCTTTGTATTAAACTCTATCCTAGCCAGCAATTCAGGAGAATGAATGTGACTATTTAGCAAGTCATAGATAAACATTATATCAGCAACTTTTCTCCTTGTTTCACATGAAATAAACCCTAATTCTTTTATACACATATTGTAAGTTTTCTGTTATACATGGCATATTTAATTTATAACTCAAAAACTTTAAGAATTTAAGTTGTATATTTTCAATAATATTAATGGAAAAGATATTACTAGTTCGAGATGTGATCTAACAAGAGAAAAAAAAAGAATTTTTAAGGCATTAATATTCTTAAAGTTACTTGTATTTCGGTTTATTAAACTTAACATCTCAAAAGCTTTTTTACTGCAATGATTTATGTGAGATGTGAAAGATAATTTACTTTCAAAGATAATCCCTAAATCATTAATTGAAGTAACTCTAGTGACTCTATTATGCATTTTAAACTGGCGTGAACCTATTTTATAAACTTTTCAAGTGTGATTAATTAAAAATCTACAATTATTTAATAACTTTATACATAAAAAATGATATAATTTCGAACTTAGATCATATACAATATATGGTATATACTTTATGAACATTATGATCTAAGATTTCGAACAAATAACAGTCATTACTAATTTCCTACAATTGATAACGCCTGAACGGAATTATGTATATGTAGTTGCATCAAATAGCATTATAAGGAGTATTGTGATACGGTCCCATCAAATCATTTAATTCTTATAGCCCTAGCCGTACCAATACCAGCAACGGACATCGGCTTTTCGTAGGTACGACCACGTTCCGGATTCTGTGCTTAGTAATTTTTTGAATAGTTATTTTCGTGTTTTTTTTTCTTATTTCGATAAAATTTGAAAAAAAATTCTATTGCTAAAGCTCTGGCCACTTACGCGGGCCGAGTGCCGCCTCGCCGTGTACATCATTCGATAGGTCTTTTCATAACGAATAATTTGGTGTGTATTAAAAATGGTACAACACCCGGATTCTGTGCTTAGTAATTTTTTGAAACATCGAATCCGAAGATTTTTTTGTATTTTGATATAATACGTAAAAATTTTCTATTTCTAAGGCTCTGGCCACTTACGCGGGCCGAGTGCCGCCTCGCCGTGTACACCATTCGATAGGTCATTTCATTATGAATAATTTGGTGTGTATTAAAAATGGTACAACACCCGGATTCTGTGCTTTATATTGTTTTGAATAGTGTAACATCGGATTTATCTGTTAGATGAATTGCCTATTCTTATGCCTTGAATGGGTTTTGTGTTTGGAGTAGCATACCCGATGTGCCGTGATAGTGATTGTTCGCTTGTTTTGGGAAGCACTGGGCTCTCTTATCAAAAATTGCTAGCGGAACATTCGTGATAATTACATGTAGATTGTAGAACGTCTATGGCTCTATGCCTTATGGCCATATTATCTTTGTTCTATGTTTAACTTTTAGGCCGGTTCTTGCAATGTCCGGTTAAAGTTAACGGACACTTAACCGGCGGAATTCTGTCGGTAAACATCCCACTAGTCGTAGGTTAACCGTTAACAGGCACTTAACCGGACATTGTAAGAACCGGCCTTAGTGTTTTAATTATAATAATGAGTAAGTGTATCATAGTTGGTTGTACTTCGGGTTAAAAGAGTAATCCCGAAAAACTACACCTATTCAGTGTTCCTAAAGATCCTCAGTTGAGAGAAAAATGGCAGAAATGTATACCCAGAAAAAATTTTGTTTTAAATAACAATTCTCATGTTTGTGAAAAACATTTTAACGAAGGTGATATAATAAAATTTTGGATATCTGGCCCAGTAAAGGTAAATAATAATAATAATAATAATAATTAATATTATTTATATTCTCAAATTAATTCAATTTTAGATACCATATAAAAGATGGAGACTTAAAGAAGGAGTCATTCCTTCACAGTTTCCCGGTCCTGCTTACTTGTCTACTAAAAAAAACATCAGGAAGCTTCCTGCTGTCCGAATTTCAAAAAATGATAATGATTATGTTAATTCTGGATGTGAAACTCCTGCAAAGTTATCTATCATTGAAGGTAAACCTACCAAGGAGAATAA
Source organism: Therioaphis trifolii (assembly GCA_027580255.1). NCBI lineage: Eukaryota > Metazoa > Arthropoda > Insecta > Hemiptera > Aphididae > Therioaphis > Therioaphis trifolii. The sequence goes on from CM050406.1 coordinate 31,474,332, forward strand.
ATACCTATTAATAATAAATTATATTTTTACAAATTCATGAAATTAATTTTATAGAAGCAGGTATTTTATTTAGTGCAAAATTATTTATAATTATTTAATTAGTTATAATTACTGTTAACTAATATAATATCTAGGTTCTTTTTTTATTTAAAATAACCATTTATTACTTTCTATAATCATACAATCATACATATTATTATGGTTTATCTACCTCCTATAAGAAAAGCTTGAGTTAGAGGTGGAGAGGTATTATGGGGATTCAGTTAATTTTACTAATATTATTTACATCTGATATACAATAATAAACAAATATAACAGCAAAAACAAAGAGAAAAAAAATATAAGAACAGAATTATGTCTAATTATGAATACATAGATATACATTTATAATCATATAAATATATAAATATATTATAAATTATAAATAGTTTAAATAATAAATTTTTATGTCACATGCTATGATTTTACCCTTATTAGTTCTAGTTATTAATATTTATTAATTTTATGTTATAGACAATTTGTACCATGAATTAGTGGACTTCCAATTATTCAGTCCATGGACAAAATTACCTATAACTGGACAGAATAAGGATCTGTGCTTTGTTTTATTTTCAAGAATAAAGTCAATACCTACAATTGAGAAATCTGTGACAGTGAATGTACAAGGTGTATCGACTTTCGCCGTTAATGGGAAATTAATTGAAATTATAGAACCTGGTATTGAAATGGCAAAAGATATTAAAACATTTATAGAGAATCTTAAAAAGTTTGAAGCTATAAATCTATGTTATGGTGGTCCTGAAGCTAGCAAGTTTCCAAAGTTTTCCAAAGCATTATGTACTGTTTCTGATAGAGGCTTACTTCAACACCTACAATGTAGTCTGATAATTGAAAAGCCTTCTAAAATCATGTGTTGTATAAAATGTAAATCCTTAATAAATATATTGAAGTGTAGAGAAAGAAGAAAGACGCTTGGTTCAAAAGAATTGATTGAAGTGTCTCCCACGAAAAAAATTAAATTAATGAAATTAGGAAAAAAACCTATTCACTTCAAAGGACTGTAGTAAGGACAAAGAAAAAAATTACAAAATTACAGGAGGAGTTGATTAATTCACACAAAAATATGGCTGAATGCAATGAACAGTTTATTCAAAATAAATTAGGTTACTTGAACGAATCTCAAAAATCTATGGTTATGGAATGTTTTGCAGCTAGCAGAGTTAAAAACCCAAAATCACGACGGTACAGTGAAAATTGGCTAATGTTGTGTCTTTTATTCAACATACGGTCTCCCTCTGCATATAAATATTTAAGAACTAGTACTTTACTTCCACTGCCTCATCCCAAAACAGTACGAAAACATTTGTCATCGATAAAATCAACTTGTGGTTTTGATCAAGATTTCTTGCGCCTTTTACAAAAAAAAACTAAAGACTTTCCAGAAATAAATAAACATGGAGTGTTGCTATTTGATTCAATAAATTTGCGAAAAAGTTTGGCTGTTAATTCTTCCAATCTCACATATTCTGGTCTAGAATATTATGGTGATGAACCAATTGACTCTATTCACAAAGAGTATGCAGATGTGTTTATGTGGCAGTCATTAGGGTCAAATTTCTGTCAAACAATTGAATGCTTTGCATCAAAAGGAGAAGTTAAAGGTTTGATTAAAATTCATAAGTTTACAAAATGCACTTAATGAAATTAATAAATTATTGTTGTGAGATATTTTTTTAATAAGTGAAATTACAATTAATTTTCTAATTTTTTGTTTTAGGTGTGATGATAGCTCAGCTAATATTAAAATCCATAACGTTACTAGAAAATATTGGAATATATGTCGATGGTATAATTTGTGATGGTGCCACCACAAACCGCCGTATGTGGAAAGAGTTTGGAATTGATGGTTCTAAAGCCAATTTAAAATATTAATTCCAGCATCCAATTTATCCAGATCGTAATGTTTATGTATTATCTGCTTTGTACACTTGTTTAAATGCATCAGGAATCGTTTATACAATAGCAAACACTTAAGAGTAAATATCATTTTTTTAAATTAATATTTGATTTAAAAATTAAATATTAATTATGGTAATTGGTATATATGAATAAAACTCACCATTTATCTTTTTTATAGCTCAAATCAGATTCAAAACAAATTGTATGGGATTATTTTAAAGAAGTCTATAAGGAAGACATTAAACACCCCGGAAATTTAAGACTTATACCGAGAATAACACCACAACACCTTGTTTTAACTCCAATGGCAAAAATGCGTGTTCGCCTTTGCACTCAGGTAAATAATACAGATCAATGTATGTATTAATAAATGATAACCATATATTAGTATGTATACTTTTTATATTTATTTACTAGGTGTTTAGTAAGACTATGGCAAACGCAATAAGATTTTATGAATCAAAAGAAAATCTAATGCTCAAAGATTCTAATGAAACTGCTGATTTTGTTGAATTTTTTAACGATTTATTTGACAATTTTAATCGCAATTTGCCATGGCAAGGTCTTAAACTGGACAATGAAGAAGGATTTCAAGTAAAGAAATAATAATTAAATTAACTATAATTGTATTATAATCGTTTTAAATATTTAACATATTATATTAATATATTTGTTAACATAGGGGTTTTTAAAAGCATTGCATTACATTGATTGCTGGGAAGATGAGATGGTTGCTGGTAATATTTGTCCTAAAGAATTTTTAACAAAATCAACAGTTGAAGGGCTTAGAGTTACAATAAGTTCAACCATTGATCTTTCAAAATATTTGTTGGAATCATGTGGCTACGAATATGTCTTAACTGGTAAAATGTGCCAAGACCCACTTGAAGTAATAATATTATAATTATAATCGATGATAATACCTATACAATCTCCATGTATAATGATTTCATATTTTATCCTTTTATTTTGTTTCAGAAATTTTTTGGTATCATTAGACAGTCATGCGGACCAAATAATCATCCTACAACCCCAACTTTTATCCATTTGTATAAAATTCTATCAGTATACTCCGTTCTTAAACCCCCAAAACATGGTAATTGTACTATTACTAACATTGATGCTGATCTAAAAGAAATTTTCCACGATACATCATCTGAAAGATTTGAAAAAATGAACACACTTAAAACAAAATTGGATGAACTGATTGAAGAGGGCCAATGGGAACCTTGTGATGTGCTCCCTAAAGTTGATTCCACAATGGAAAATAGCACTAGAGATTGTATTCTTTATTACGTGTGTGGGTATGTGACAAAACAAATTTAAAAAAAACAAAAGTGTGATGAATGCATATGCTTTTTTAAAGCTGGTGATAGTGAACATCCTTGTGCTGAACTAGTGACCTTAAAAACAAATGGAAAGCTTATGTACCCAAACGCTGCTTTATTTGAATTTTTAAGCATTGTAGAACACGCTTTTGCAAAATATTGTAATGACTTCAATGTATTTGAAAATGTAATAAATGAAATCACTCAAAATAGTTTTAATTTTAAATTCAGCTGCATTTCTCACAGAGTTGAAGTAGCATCTGAAGTTATAGTTTATTTTTTACAAATGAGAATGCGTCAACACTCATATCAAGAAAATCTAAAATGTCAAAAAGTGTCCAGGGAGAAGAAAAAATTATCAAAATTGTACAACTCATGATCTTTATATTCAATTTTTTTTTTAAAGCTTTCAGTATATTTAATCTTAAGTTATTGTTTACTTAAAATTTTATATAATTATAAAATGTATATTAATAATAATGCTTATATAAGTGCAATTGAAGGTGATTGTATTAATTATATGCTTTTTAATTTTATAAGACAAAATATTAAACTTAAATTATAGAAGTGCTGTAGTATGCTTTTTTATTTTGCAAAAAAAAATATGTATTATAATAATATTAATTATAATTTATTTGTTTTTCAGACTCAAAGAAATTTCGTTGATATAAGTAACACTTATGTGAATAAGATAAGTGTAATGTACTATTATGGAATATAATATGGTAAATATAAAAATACTACTATTTTATAGCACAGCAGCTATTGCATGAATTTGAATATAAATTATAGTATTATTATTTAAAGTTCAATATATCCTTAACAAATTTGTCTACAAACTAGATACCTACACTAGAAGTCTTTAAAGAATTTTATAAGAAGTCTATAGAAAAATAGATAGATTATTACATACTATGACTATGCTATTGCCTATTTGTAATAATATTCATTACTCAGTAGAATTGATGTAGTAATTCAAATGAGAAATAATTATGATATACACAATGTATAAATTACACCATATACGTGCAGGGCGGGACCCGTTTCGCCCAAAATCGACCTTTCCCGTTTCGCCCAACGAATTTTTAGTCCTTTAAAAATTAAGTTGGCAATGATTTTAATGAATATTATTATATCGAGTATTTATTTTTAGTATATACTATATTAATATATATAAGAGTTTTCAATGCTTTATCGATGACAAGTATTTACCTTGACTCTTACTATCGTAAAATGTCCTAATTTCCAATTGACGACGAATGCGTGCGAAGCATTTCACTCAACTTTCAATAAAAACTTTTATTCCGATTCTCCATCAATATTAAATTGGCTTAATATCATACGGAACGATGTTCAAACTGAAACGTACATAAAAATGAACAGCATAGCAATACCAAATAATACAAAGGACAAAACATTGATGGAAAGACAAAAACGTAATGAAAAATTGATAATTAAATATAGAAATAAACAAATGACTCGATTTGAATTTATCAAAGCTATGTGCAAAAATTTAAAAAAATGATATCAATAACTCTTAATGTAATCGTATGACGTATAACAATATAAATGATGAAGTAAATTAATATAATACGTTTGTGAACAATTACAGATAAGGTCTGTATGCAAAATATATGTTTGGAGACCAACGAGTTTCGCCTCCTCGTGGTGTTCTCTGAGTAAAGGTACGGTTTCCAAGCTGCGACTAGTCGTTGCGGCTGGTCGTTGCGACCAGCCGCAACGATCGCGTAATCGACTGCTCTTTAAACAAATGCATCATCGTGGTTTCTCCAATCCAATGTGCGATCGACGTGTGCGTGTCAACAATAGTCGTTGCGTTTGACGATCGTACTGCTCTGGAAGCAGTGCATTGCGTGCGCCGCATTGCGATTGTATTCTGAACGAATTTATTATGTTTTTATAAACGAATTTATTTCATCAAAAAATGTCAAAAACGACAAAAACTCTATTCATTACAATCGACAATGACCTGTAAGTTGAAAACGCGATTAAAAACCCTGTGTTGTATGACAGTTTGCACGAAAACATGAAGATCATAAACTTATCATAATTAGCCGAAAAAATTCGGAAATTTATTTTTATCTTCTTATAAGTGGCTATTTATTAAAAATATAAAGAAGCCTTATTTTTCTCTTGTTTTAAATAAATTACTTAATGGCTTCCAATATGTACTCAAAGTATGCATTATTTCTTATTGTTCTTCCTCTTCTATTAGTAAATGTATGCATTTTTTTTTTAAATTATTATTTATAAGTATTTGTTCCGTTTTTAGTGATCTTTAACGACAAATTAAAAAAAAAAAATCGGGTATCCGCATAGAAATATCGAGCTAAACTAAACTAAACTTAAAATAAACGCCAGCCGCAGCCTTCGATCGTATTGTAGGAAACCAATACGCACGCAACGATCAGTCGTTGCGGCTGATCGCAACGATCAGTCGTTGCGGCTGATCGCAACGATTGTCGATTAGTCGCAGCTTGGAAACCGTACCTTAACGCTAAATGAAACTCAAATATCATAATATTTAATAAAATCATTGCCAACTTAATTTTTAAACGACTAAAAATTCGTTGGCCGAAACGGGTTTGTGGGCGGAACGGGAAAGGTCAATTTTGGGCGAAACGGGTCGTCACCTACGTCATACGTGCATGGTGCGTAAAACAGAGATTACGTCGTGTTGTGTCTACCGGGTGTGTAACTACTAGCGCTATTAGTTCACTAAGTCGCCACTTCGACAAGCGATAAGGCGTCGTGCTCCAACCTATGTAAATAACCGTGGGTAGTAGTGTAGTACTGACATCAAAGCAGACTTTTGAAGTCAGTTCAGTACGTTGATTTCATTCCACCCGTGCAGTTACCCAGTAGTGACAGTGTTCCGTCTCTCACCAGTAAGAAATTAAATACTCCTCTAAATCCTATAGTTAAATTAAATGAAATAAGCGATTTTTCCAAAACCATAGAAGAATAAATTAGAAGCCATAATACAAGAAGACCGAGAACGAACTAATCTAAAAGATATTAGTGGTATGCATACAAATTTATTTTATATAATAGGAATAATAATATAGGCATAGTATTAGGGTGTAAAATCTTAAGAACTTATAGAGCACGGTATCAAGTCCGTAGACATAATCCAAGGGTAGAAATGACAAATCTTTAATATTTCAGATGGCAGTTAGATTTTTCAATTTGTTAATAAACGCATTAGAACGGGAATTACACATTATTAGTTGTGACCCCGCTTCATATTCAATTCCGGTATGTCTACAAATTCACTTGGAGACCACAAATGGTCAGATGGGTCATTACTATAAGGAGGACCAAATGGAGGCATTATATGTTCATTTGACCAAGTTCCTAGCTAAACCAACTGAGAATCCGCCCGACATAAATTTCGATTGTAGTAAATTACGGATTATATTAATAAATGAGCCTACGATAATTGCCGACTTTTTGGATGATTTACTGTAGGATTGATAGGTTTAAATGAATATTTTTATGATATAATATAAATATTACCAATATAATAATTAACAATAAAAAAAAAAATACATATATATATATTGACACTAACATAGAATAAGAATTTTATTTGTACCGCCAGTGTAACTTATTTTTAAATATATGTAAAGCATGAGTTCTGGAGATAAGTTGTTGACAATTGATTAGGAGGCATTATTTGGCATAATCCCTCGTTTTGTGGGGGAGGTGTTGTGAATGCACCGGATATTCTAGCCTTACCTTTCGACACTATATGTGACATACATATTATAAATATTGCAAGTATCTATATTACGTGTACCAAAATATTAATTACTTAGTTAAAGAGTAATATTAAGAAATTGATTTCTAAAAAAGTAATAACATCAGGGTCACACGTAATCATGGACGTTTCTCGATGTCTCGAGAAACGGGCTTAGAATATCCAGCCTAATTATTGTCAACATAAAAGGAGCTCCATTACAAGAGCTCCGACACTCAATAACTGAACGACGACTTGTTGACAGTACTCGTGTTAGTTTTATTGCAGTCTTTTGTACAAGTTGCACTGAGTGTTTTTCTAAGTTTTGTAATAATATAATAAATACTATATTTACTAACTAAACTGTGTTAACTTCCATTATAAACACAACCCTAGTCAACGGTGTCGTAAGACTGGTTCGCAACAGGAAAATTTTGGTAGTATTATAAGTTCGCTATATAATGTAATATATTCGCTTGTGTGAAACATTAATACCTACGTGACATGGTTTTTAATGACTCCAATAATCGTGTACCGTATTCTAAGAAAAAAAAAAATTTCTGAGTAGGTACGTTATACATAATATTAACAATTTTATACACTTTACACTCGAGTATTTGCCAAAACTAGGGCTGTGCGATTATTTTTATTAATCGATTATTCGATTAATCGATTATTTTTATCGAATGATAAGTAATCGAATATTCGAATAATCGAATAATAATCGATTATTCGTCGATCGATTAATAATCGTACAGTAGTCTCAAAATTTTCGATTAATCGATTATAATCGAAAATTATAAAAATAATCGATTATTATGGGAAAAAAATAATCGCACAGTCCTAGCCAAAACTAGTTTTTACAAAAGAGTTCACCATTCAAGGTTCGTATGTAAGTAGTGGTAGTAGTTTCTATTATAAATAACGTAAACATTTTGTATGATATCACCAATGAACAGTGGAACGTTTAAAGTGAATATTATATTTTTTCAAGTATTGTCAATATACCTACAATGTCGCAATTTGAATATTCTGCTCTGATCGAGAATTCATCAGACAACGTCAGTGATGTAAGTAAAATTATAATTAATATCAGCTAAAATATTATATTGAAGATATATTTTTTGTTTTTATAATTTAAAGTTTGGATTTGTCATGTGTTTTAAAAATAATGTATTTATATTACAGAAAAATATATTTTAATAATTGTTTTCTATATTTCTTATTTCAAAATTACTATTTTTAAATCAGAAATTCATATACTTAAACTATATAAAAAAAATTAGAAGTGAAACTAGATAAAATTAATTAACTTAAATAACTGTAATATAGTAGTAGAATAGTAGTTAAAATATTACATATAATATCTTTGGTAATTATTATAATTAATACTGGATTAAATATTTCAAATTCACCTAGACCTAAATTAACGTAAATGCACATTTACATAAACCAAAAAACGTAAATTCTCATTTAAATTCAAACTTTTAATAAAAATATATAAAATTTAACGAATTTATTTCAACAAAAAACCTTATATTAAAAATGTTTTCTTTGTACTCTAATATGTTATTATATGTATTAAATATATAGTCCGATTTAAGTGTGAAATGGAATGGAAATACAGGAAAGGTCTTAGATTTTTTTTTTTTTTTAAGAACTTTCAGTATAAACTATTATAGTTCGACAGTTACATTATGATAGATACTGATACAATAAATAATAATTGGTAATTAAACATAATGAGCATAATGCTATAATAATAAATAGATAATAATGTCAGATAAGGAATAAACAAAACGAAATGTTAGTGTACATAATAACAGAGATAATATTAAAGTAAATGCCAAAGTTAATTATTTATTAATAAAGCGGAGAGGAAAGAATTAATTATGGAGGTTAAATCGGATAGGAATTTTGAAAGAGCTAAATTTAAATTTGAGTTTTGAGGATTAATGTTTGGTTTTGTACCAGAAGTAGCAGCCGCATATAACGGGATGGATTGATGAGGATCAATAGGGAGGGACTCGGGTAATACATTTTTTGTATGTGTGATATTTTTTTTGGAGTTGGAAGACTTGATTTTGTGACGATTTAGAATAGTTTTGTAGAACTGGCAACCCTTGAAGTTGGCCGTATGATTTCCGGAACAGTGGACGCATTTAGCTGGACTGGACCGATCCTTGGTGCAGCTAACTGACTTAAGAGCCTCGCCACATTTGACGCACCGTGATGGATAGTGGCAGTATCTTAGCGTGTGACCATAGTCTTGACAGTTGAAACATTGCGGCGGGCCGTGTGTCGTTTTGTTCGGTTTTTCAATCACTACTTTCGTGTTTAGTAAAGAAGAGATGTTGTAGACATGGGCGTCCCCAGGGGGGGCAAGACGGGGCACTTGCCCCCCCCCTGGAATAATGTTATTTCCACTGCAATTGGTTAGTAATATATGAAAAGTAAATTCAAATAAAGAAAAATTTATTGAAAATGCACTGACACAATTAGGTAGAGAATGTCCACGGAGATTAAAATTTATATAAAAAAGAATGATGTTTAATAATATTTTTTTATGTTTTGATTGTAATAATAATACCTACCTAATTTTAATGTTTAATTCATAATTTTATTGAAATAATGACGAAATAAAATATAATTTACTATAAATAAAATGTATATAAAAAAATTTTCATTTATTTTTTAAATTAATTTTGACCCCCCCTAGAAAAATGTCTGGGGACGCCCATGGTTGTAGATATGTTTGTTGTTAACATTGAATTCGACGTCGACAAAAAATATTGGGAGTGGGCGGTTATTTTTTTTTTATATTGCGGACTTGCCTCACTATGTGTCCATTTTCGGCCAAAACGGACGAAATGTCAGCACTGAGTGTTGAATGATGGAGGTTTCTGATAACGATCTTAAATGGACGATGGATGCGAAGACAAAAAGAATGGAAACTGGCGTTAGTTTCCTTCAAATAAGTGACCAATAAATTGAAATTTTCGACACCGTCTATAAATTGAAATTTTCGACAGGGGCCTTAAGGGTACTGTCACACTACGACGGTTACGCCGTACGGCGTGACCGTACGTCTCTGCCGTTCATCAAGAACACATAGGTTTTTACGTGTCGTGTCTCATTTGTACGGTAGCGCCGTCGATGAACGGACGGCGACTCTAGAAACCGTTGAGTGTCACGGTTTCACGGCACTGCCGCCACGCCGTCGGTTTTGTAAACACATTGTTTCTTATCAGTTGTGTCACACTGCAACGGCAAAGACGTCCGGTAGTGGACTTTATAATTTTTTCTGTTAGTTTGTTTTTTGTTTTCCTGGCCGGGTTTAATAAGCCAAATGCTTCAGCCACATCTAAAACTTTTAAAGTTTTTTGGCGATCCATTTCTTAAAAAAATATGTTTTCACTTTAATTAATATACAATTTAACTACGCTTAAAAAAAAGAATACTCACATATATACTATTTTATAATAATTATTATAAAATTAGATACAAAATATATTTTTTAATTTCCAACACTAAACAGCACACAAGTCACTTCAAGAACACAGTCTTCACTGAACTGACTACTGAGCATCTACTGACCAGAAATTATCTTTACAGATATTTATAAAACACTTTATGGACAAAATTAGCATTAAAACCGTTGTAGTGTGGCACGGGTAAAGGTACGGTTTCCAAGCTGCTGGCCGCAACGATTTTACGCAACGACTAATCGTTGCGTGCGTATTGGTTTCCTACAATACGATCGAAGGCTGCGGCTGGCGTTTATTTTAAGTTTAGTTTAGTTCAGCTCGATATTTCAATGCGGATACCCGATTTTTTTTTTTTTAATTTGTCGTTAAAGATCACTAAAAATGGAACAAATACTTATAAATAATAATTTTAAAAAAAAATCATACGTTTACTAATAGAAGAGGAAGAACAATAAGAAATAGTGCATACTTTGAGTACATATTGGATGCCATTAAGTAATTTATTTAAAACAAGAGAAAAATAAGGCTTCTTTATATTTTTAATGTATAGCCATTTATAATAAAATAAAAATAAATTTCCCGAATTTTTTCGGCTAATTATGATAATTTTATGATCTTTATGTTTTCGTGCAAACTTTCATACAACACACGGTTTTTAATCGCGTTTTCAACTTACAGGTCATTGTCGATCGTAACGAATAGAGTTTTCGTTGTTTTTGACATTTTTTGATTACTTAAATAAATTCGTTTATAAAAACATATAATAAATTCGTTCGGAATAAAATCGCAATGCGGCGCACGCAATGCACTGCTTCCAGAGCAGTACGATCGTCAAACGCAACGACTGTTATTGGCACGCACACGTCGATCGCACATTGGAGAAACCATGATGATGCATTTGTTTAAAGAGCAGTCGATTATGCGATCGTTGCCGCTGATCGTTGCGGCCAGCCGCTGCGGATAATCGCAGCTTGGAAACCGTACCTTAAGACCAGTGGTGTATTTAGGGATTTTCCACCTGTAGACACTTTGCGATGCGCCGCCCTTCCCTCCTCTGCGTCTCTCCTAAAATTTTTCACTAAACACATTCGAATCCACAGTTTGAGAATTCGAACCCGGGTTGAACGCGCGCATTTTTTTCGCTACCCACACGCGTACTGGTTCGTGCCGTGTCGCGTATAGTATGTAAGTAGCTGTTTGATTTTGAGCGAACGGACGCACGCGTTTACGGTTCGAATCGTAACTCTAAATCATAAAACTTATGATTTGTAAACGAATTTCTCTAGTCGAAAAATAATTCGAATATGATGTTGTCGAATGAAAAATACTTTTTGTAATTCTAAAAAAAAAAAAAAGGTTGAAATTTGCCGCCCTCCGAATGTCGCCGCTCTAGGCCCGGGCCTACAGGGCCTGTGCCTAAATACGCCTCTGCTTAAGACCGGACGGTTTTGACTTCGACGGTTGAACCGTACGCCGCGTACAGCATAACCGTCGTAGTGTGCTGTGTGGCAGTACCATAATAACTAATTATGGATGATATTCTATTTTCGTATCGCTGCAAGGGGATTTATCGATTCCGCCGGAACACCTGGTTTAAAAAAAAATCATATATCGATTCCGCCGGCTATTGATTCCGCCGGCTACTGTTTATAAAAATCATTTATCGATTCCGCCGGCTATTGATTCCGCCGGCTACTGTTCATAAAAATCATTTATCGACTCCGCCGGCTAGGTACTATACATAGTACGCACAAAAATAATATAGTTTAGTAAATGGTTAATCATATTATTTAGTACTCTTTTTATCAATACATTGCCATTTAAATGCATTCAAATATTTAACATAATCTTTTTTATAAAATTTAAAGTTATTATACAAAATTAAATCATTTTTGCGTTCACTAGAAACAATAGTGAAATTCATATTTAATAAATAAATGATGTACACACACACGCAAGATCACCACACGACTGATTCTACGGAACACAAAAATGCAAGTCATATCTGAAATAAGATAAGATATTGGTAGTTGTGTTCGGGATTGTATCGTTTATTTTCGCTAACGAATATGATTAACCATTTACTAAACTATATTATTTTTGTGCGTACTATGAAGAGTACCTAGCCGGCGGAATCGATAAATGATTTTTATGAACAGTAGCCGGCGGAATCAATAGCCGGCGGAATCGATAAATGATTTTTATAAACAGTAGCCGGCGGAATCAATAGCCGGCGGAATCGATACCAAATCGGCGGAATCGATATACGCCCCGCTGCAATGGTTGGATGGCTAATGCGCTATTGTCATTGTTGACTGTTGTTGTGTCTGTGTCTGTAATCTAGTGTACATCGAATATCTCCAATATTACCCATCTATTTTTAGACTTGTATTGATAAAATAATATTATTATTTTTCATTTGAATAACACTGAATAAATTTTATATTAAAATTATAAACTCAATAATATGTTTAAAATTATTCGTTCTATATAATATCATTCCGTATATTTTTTTACCAGCCCACTAAATCCAAAATAAATCTTCAGGTGCAGCGTAAGCTGAAACCGTGCGCACGGGCCTATGGCTCTGTTTTGCTCGTTCATAGTATTATTTAAAGGAAACCTAGTGTCAATTTCATTAATTAAATGTTGAGTAAGAATCTGTCTCGCGTGTTCCGTCACTGGATTTAAAAATTCGATGACTTTTCCACATCCATATTTTAAAAGTTCCAATGCTGGACCATTTCTATTATTCAGTTCTGTAGAATTCTGAATCTCCGTTACGACACTGGATTGTACTTCTACTTCCAGTTTCAAATGTTTCAATTGTTCCGTCACAGATAAAGTACTTTTGTTCAGTAACTTCATCAGTTCTTCATGAATTTTTAGTATTTCTTTTTCTCAGTGACTTTTGAATAAAGCGTTGATGCATAACTTCGCAAAGAAGACAATCAATAAAACAATGAGCAGATATTGTAGGCTGATTTGTACTGGACGTGGTGCAGTCTTAAGCATGTTGATGAATTCATTAAAGGCGACATAGGGAACTTCCCCCTCCATATCGTTGTTCCGTGCCACCGCACCGCGCCGCGTCCTAGTCAAACGAGCGTTACGCCAAAAAAGTACCGCTCGAAAATTTCACTGCCCAAACGGAAAGGACTGAACGCCGTATAAGATGTTTTCACATCAAAAAAAAAAATTTTAAAATCTCCCGTCTTACTTAAGTAATAACAAACATGTATAAACTCACCTATTCGATTCGATCAGTTTCTTCCTGATCTTAGTGCGAAGTTTGATTAAACCGTCGACGCATGAATTCGCAATGAATAAAATCAATTTAAAAATGATTGCCAAAAGCAGACTCCAGTGTATGCATATTTGTAGTGGAAGTGTGGAAGTGTGGAAGTGTGCAGTCTTGAGCATATTTATAAAAATATTCGGATTCTGATTGATACCTGTTTTAACACAATCGTAAGAATAAAACATTACTTTCAACTATATAGTGCACGTGACAATGTATCTTTTCATCATACAAATATAATTGCGAACGGCACGTACTGAATCTAAGAACCCCTAAAAACCTGTTTATTTATGCTTAGCCCGGTTTCAGAGCGTTCGATACTATCTTTCCTATGTAATCTCCCAATTGGTAGCGAGGCTGGTACTATTGTACAAGGGAAGTGCAAAACCTCGGGCAGAGACTTCAAGCTTCAGGCCCCTTTCGCTGCTGGATGGAGTTGGCGAGCTATTTGAGAGACTAGTATTGGGTAAATTGAACATCCATCTGGATGCCAACAGTATAGCCTCAGCGACTACCAATTTGGCTTCCGCCAGGGAAAATCGACCGGCGACGCGATTAAGTGCGTTATAGAGCAAGCGGAGAAGGCGGCCAGAGGCCCAGCACGGAAGAGGCAATTGTGTGCAGTTGTTGCCGTTGACGTGAAAAAAACGCTTTCAATTCAGCACCTTGCAGGCTACGTATCGATGCGGCACTGCAAAGACGAAGGTTCCCTGGGTACCTGATACGCCTTCTACGGCCATACTTGAGTGGCCGAAACTTAATTGTAGATGGAGTAGGTGAAGGTCCACACAGGATGGAGGTATCATGTGGTGTTCCGCAGGGATCGGTCATTGGGCCGTGCCTATGGAACGTGTTCTATGACGATCTCCTGCGGCAGGAGTTCCTCGAGGCAGTGAAGCTGGTGGGATTTTGGCCCAAGCTCTATCGGGTCACGGATGCTTCCAGCACTATTTATGGAGAAGGAGGAGAGCGATTGATTCCCACTGCAACCATTGTGAAGAACCGGAAGATTCGGTCGAACGCACCCTGTTCGATTGTCCGTACTGGGCGGAAAGCAGGCGGGAGATGGAGCGGTGCTTAGGACGGAAACTACGGCTGGAAGATGTCCCCGAGATCATCCTGGGGCCGGAGCAGGATCTCCTCCCCGATGATGCAGAAAGAAGACAACTGGTCGAGGCGTCGGCGGAGAACCAGAGGCTGGCATTTGGTAGGATGGTGGAGTCGATCCTTGGGCAGAAGACGAATGAGTGCGCGACGAATAGCGCACGCACGCGCGAACAGCTACGGAGCGTCGGTTTGCAGCGGCGCACGTACACCACGCGGTCGCTCACGCAAAACACGACGATGCGACAAAACACGGTCGCGCGAAAAGAATAGCGACGACGGTCGGCTTGCGGCGGCACACGCACGCCACGTGGTCAGTCACGCAAAACACGACGATACGCACACGCGTAATAAATATTCGATACTCGTGGACACGGAAACAGAGAAACGGCGACTACGCGCACTAAATAATACACGGTTAAATAATATGAGGCGTCGAGAACACTCGCGATCAAACCGCGTGGTCATGAGACGCCACGCGAACAAAACACGGGAGCGGGCACGGACATCCGTTGGCCACACTCGACCGTTGGAAAAAGACGAAAAAAGCTCGGTGCTAGCGCGATGATTTCGTTCATCGCGACCGTGGTATCTCGTAGTCGTATCGATGGCGGAACTGATCACGCGGCGCGAAAAGACCGCGGTTGGATGTAAAGTTCAAACATATATGCAGGTCGTTGGCAGAAAAGAAACTGCGGGTGTGTACCCATCCTTGAATGTAAGAAACAACGTTTTCAACAGAGTCAAGCAGTTTAAATACTGAGGATCAGTCATAACTGAAAAGAATGAGATAGCCAAGGAAATATCAGCGAGGATACTTGCCGGCAATAGGGCTCACTATGGACTAGCAAAACTGTTAGGATCGAGATCGTTATCGAGGGAGCTTAAGATGACATTACTGCGCCCAGTTATAACTTACGGAGCGGAAACATGGCCACTACGGAAAGATGATGAAAGAAAGCTGATAGTATGGGAAAGAAAAGTTCTAAGGAAAATTTATGGTCCAACGAAAGATAGCAGTAGCAACGTGTTTAGTCAGGACTCAGATCAGGTGACCAATAATGATGTATACAAAAAAACCACTATTGTACAACTGATGACGAGCCTTAACAGCACCGTCGTACTATTCAGAACAAAAAATAAACAATAGTAATAATAATACAATAAGACAGAACAGGGCGCCCTCCTACCATAATTAATACAAGAAAACAAGTCGAGCGACTGGACATATAATAATAATAATAATAATAATAATAATCACGACGGCGAAGAAGAACAAATCGACCGGCGGCCAACGCACGACGGCGAGGAAAAAAGTCACGTTGCAACAACGGCGAACGTAACACGCCGTCGCTCGCGTGCAAAACGTCCAAGAAAAACACCGACGACGCACGTAAAACGGTTGTACCCGCGACAAACGGGACGCGAGAAATGCTCACGCAAAGGCCGCACGCAACGGAGACAAAAAAAGGTCATAATCTCACACGACGCTCGGGAGGCGACTCGCCGGCGACTTGCTACGACCGGTTGCAGCGGTCGACATGACCAGTGATGGCGACGATCGTCGTAGAGAAGGAAGGAGGTGAGGGGGCCGTCGAGAGCTTCTCAGCTGTTAAAAGCTCAGTAACAAGACGGCGCGAAGTTCCAATGGCACAATTGCGCGGCAAGTTCGAACACAACGAGTGGAGGATAAGAACGAATAATGAACTAGGACTACTTTTCCAGAAGCCAAATATACTAGACACAATAAGGAGTAGAAGACTAAAGTAGGCTGGTCATGCTTGGCGCAGTCAGAACCCCTTGCTACGTATAGTGTTAGAGAAAGATCCAGTTGGGAAGAGACCTCTGGGAAGACCTCGTATGAGATGGGAAGATCTGGTTAAAAATGATGTAAGTACCTTAGGTGGAGGATCAGGTTGGAAAGAACGAGCATCCGAAGAAAGAAGAAGACAACTAAGTACTTACGGATAATCCTTTCCAAGATATATAATACAAATTTCTTTTGTACTTACCATAAATGGAAATAATTGATATTGTCATCATCGTACTCGTATAATGGTCCAATTTGTTAAAATAATTATTAAAATTTATATTTCGTATTTCGTAAAAAAAACACTTCAAATTTTCAGTAAATATCCAGTGAACGAAATTCTTTTTTCGACCATCTAAATCAAATTGTTTATTAGTTACTATAGTTATTTATAACACGATTATTAATTCGTGTATTATTTATTTTTTTCAACCAAAACATTGTTGTTTTTTGGTTAATAGAAAAATTTATAATTGCATTTATTGAAATATATTTATTTAATACAAATAATTTTACTTGTCTTGGTGGTTAAGAATAAATATTATTAAACAATATAATACCAATTTTCTAGCGTAGTTACATTTTTATTTTTTTATCTGGCGACGTTTTTACAAGGAGTGTTTTAGTTGGGATACCACTCGTTTTTTATTAAACATTTAAAAATGGTTAACCTATATTTTTATTTTGATTGAGTGTAAAACGAGAAGGCATAGAATTGTATTAATTATTTATATTTTATTGTCTGAATTTTAAATTTTGGATATTGTATTTATATTTAATATATGAAAATGAATTTTTAATGTTGCTGTGAAACTATAACGTAAATGACACCATTATGGCAAATAACTGAGTGCAGTTTATACATTTATTCATCGACATCATGTGGCCAGAGTTGGTATGCATTTATAACGAGGTCATACAATTTTATAAAATTTAAACTTTGGTATTGCTGGAATTCATTACAAATAGGCCACCTAAATATGTCACTCTATGTAGATATGTTTGGTCACAGTTCATAAGTAACACTCAATTTTCTATTTCTACTACACAGTTTTCCAATGACATCACTTGACTTGAGTGGATCGTAATACCTTATACCATAAAAAATTGTAATGAGAATTCGTTTTTGTAAGTATAAAATCACTTCGAATTCGCCTTTAACTTATTCTCATTAGCACGATTGAGTATCAAATTTCACAAACACTCTTTCAATTTTCATATTTAACCCATCGATAACTCTTCTTAGAATAATAATTTTTATTCAATGATTATTTTTACATTTTTAACGATATCTTGTCACGTTTGATTTGTGGCAGTTGTCTACTGTAGTACCTATTGACAGTACGAATAACATCGGCACAACCGCTACCAAGTAAAAGGGAAAACGCCCCAAAAGAAGTGTGACGGCGTTACCCCCAGTACCACGTTCATGCACTGTTCAACCAGCGATTACGACCGAAGATACAGGACGTACAACGCAAAGGCTGTCCGCCACCGGAGCAGCGTGCAACGCTGCGAACGGACCATAGAGAAACAAAAATGTCGGAAAAAATAGCGTTTCGAGTATTTTCCGTGCTGATACGTTAGCACATTTCCCAATCTGCAGCACTCCGATAAACTCGCAATTCAAAAAAACACCACTTCCATAGTGGATATTCATAGAGAATATTTAATATAAATATGCTAAATGAGTTAATTATTCTCTAACCCATGAAATATTCTCAAATATGCAAAAAAAACTTTTTGCTACGCATTCAGAATTGAACGAATCGTCCACATTTTTTACTCTCATAAGACTGCATAGACCTAGTAACGATATGTAAAAACATATAAATCCGGTTTTTACTCATAATAATATTATGTACTATACGTTATTCACTACGCGTATTATACGTACGTAATACGAGTTAATACACTGAAAGAAATATTTTGAGTAAAATTAACAAAGTGATTTTGTAAAAGACTTATCTTTGTTCAATTTGATAAAATAACAAATACATTGTTGAAATAAAAACACAGAATAAATGAATTTATTCTATGATAAAAATAGCATGTTCAATTTAATGAATTTATTTTGTATTTAACAATTTCAGTGTTAAATCAACTATATCTTTTCAAAACCGTTTGTAGGAATACAAAATGCATATTGATCAACTATCAACATAAATTATTATCATCATCGGCCAGACAATTTGAGATCAAAATAATCAATGTACATAAAAACAAAACTAAAAATGTGTTTACACTAAAGAAATAAATGCATGGTTATTATATTAGAATAAATCTATAATTTTTTTTTATTCTATTATTTCTAATTGAATATTGTTTAATGTTTATTATATTTAACATATAATATGGCAACAATAATTCTGAAAATATAATACATAACATGAACAAGAATATTATCGATAATCACGCATACCTAATTTAACACACAATATGAAATATTTTTCCACTAACTTAAAAATAATACATCATGAACAGATGAAATAAAAATATACAAGGTAATTATTTATTTGTATAAAAAAATCTTCCATTAAATACAATCATTTGCTAATATTGATGGCTTAATAACCGTTCTAAACCTCTAAAACTTCAGTGATCCAATATTTATAAATATATAACATAACTATTTACAACTTTTATTACAGACCTCATAATAAATATGTCAAATTTAATTAATAAAAATCTTATAATTAATCACTCTAGGAAATGTTGGAGTAAATATAATTATAACAAGATTTTGAAGACAAGAAAAACAAAAATTCGAAAATTTTTAAAATGTAAACATCGAGCATCTAAGACTCTGGACAAATTTTTAAATTGAATACAATAATAATAAATATCAACCATGTTACTTAATTATTAATTAAATAAATTTAATAAATAATGTCTCAATTCTATTAGTCAAGACATTTTTAAAAATTAGAATAAGAAATAATTAAAATATTGTCACTGCCATTGTGGCATATTGTCTTTACTATAAATATTGGCACATAATTTATTAAGATATGTAGATAAATCAGTAGACAATGTATATTATTATATTAATATTAAAATAAATAAGTATTAAATTTTAGTGATATTATATTAAAATTTAGTTAAATATAATTTTGTTGTAATTCAATATCAGAAATAGCTGTACTGATTTTTGTAAAACAATTTTATGTTTTTACATTTATTTTTTAGTAAAAAGCATTATTTTTAAATTTACAATTTTTTTTAGGTATCCACTGTAATTTGTTGATAAATAACATTTTAAATTTTAGTGCTGCCATTTAATTTAAAAATATTTATAAAAAGTTGTTCAGTCATAATTATAAAATAAAATTATTTTTTTTATTTTACTATTTATAAATTAAAAATATTTCTCCTTCAGAACATACATTTGAGAATCATGATTTCCATTCAAAACATTAAAAAAAAAAGATTGAATTTTAAAGACAAAAGTGACAACACAAAAAAGTAAAAAAAAAAATTAATAGTCTATATTATAAGTATTTCAATTTTAAATGGCACAATGAAAAAAAAATTAAACAAAAATTAAACAGATATGGTACTAACATAACATAAAAATATATTGATATAATGAAAATAAGACATTGTTAATAATTAAATACTTCAATTATTTAGTCAAGTATTAGTTAAAAACAAAACTAGCAGAATAATAAGAACAATAATTGTAATTTGAATAAAATATTCTGAATAGTAAATTTATGTCAGATATAATAAATATAATATTTGGTATAGTCCAGAATTATTAGATAAAAAATATGAAAACTCACATTATTTCTAGATATTTTAATTCGTGTTTAAAATTCAAAAATACTTATGTATTAAAAAAAAAAAATGTGAAAATTAAAAAAAAAAAACTTTATTATTAACAATTATAAATAATAATGGAAAACAATAATTATGAAAGTTACTAAGAAGAATTTTAAGAATCAATATAATATAAAGAAAATGTTACAAGTATGTCAAATGATATAAAAAAATCAACATTAAACAACATGTTTAAACATAAAAGTTGTACAATAATTAATTCATGTATAACACAAGTCTTCATTCAATAGGGGTTGCAAAACTAAATATAATTATTGAAAAAAAATAAAATAAAACTATTGTTTTTTCCAATATTAAGTCTAGTTTGTTGATAAGATGTGATGCATATTTGTTATAACAACCAATAGGTCCAAGTCTTTATGAACATAAATACTGTATGCAACTGAACACTTAAGTAAAAAGTTACATTTCAAAAATAATAACAAATAAATAATATTAGGAATGCCAAAAATTTAATTTTCAATAATTATATGTATATATAAATTACATTTTAAAGGAACTGCAGCAAATTATATGCTATACATTTTAAATCTATAATGTTGGCTCAACATATTATCATTTAGACATTACATCTAATTGAGCCAACTTTAGTGCTTGGTCATTGCATACTACCATATTTTTGATTCTGAGGAGTAGCCAAACCACCAATCTGTTCTTCACTGCCATCATACTCTGAATAGTCATGTGTACGGTTAATAGCTTGACTAATGGCATCACGCAATCGTTCTCTGAATGTTTTGCATTCCATATCAGAATTATTAGCAAAATCAAAATCAGCTACCTCTACCATATACCTTCAAAAAAAAAATTGTATTAATTCAAATTAAAAAAATGATAAATCGTTTAAGTAAAAATTACAGAAAAAGAATATGATTCTTATCTGTAATTTAATTATTATAAGAAAGTTCAATTCAATACAGACAATAATGTTATCTAGTGGTGTATAAAGGAATATGGTTTATGGGGTTCAAATTCCACCTAAAAATTGTCTTGGTTATATATGATCATTGACCATCCACAAACAAAATAAAGGTAAATTATTGAATTATTTTAATTTTATAAATTGTTTTAATTTAAATTTTATAGATTATTTTAATTTTATAACCTTCCTTTTTGGAATGAAATCCTATGTAAGGCACTGATGTCTTCTATCAGAATTATTCAATTACTCTGACAGTAGATATAATATACAATTATTGTGAAATCAAATAAAATTAATATAAAATACAAATTAGCAAAAAGTATATTCAATAATTTAAATAATAACAATAATTTTTTAGAAATATATTTATACCTAGATTTGTTTTGAAAATAGTAGGCTATTCCAAATACAATAATAACTACTGCAATTGAACTGAAAGTCACAGGAACAACAATAACAGATATTTGTGGATGCTTTTGAACTGAAAACAAAACATAAGAAATATAAGAGTATGTAAATATTTAATTAACTATCATTATAAATTTTCAAAATAAAAATGGGGAGATCATATCAGTAAATGATTACCTTTGTAAATATTAATTCCAATAGGTATAACAAGTTTTGAAACATCATTAGCCATAATGACTAGTAATGTGTGATTTGTTGCTTCATGGAAGTAGTGACGGAATTTCATTAGACATGTATAAACATTTAATTCCCATGTACAAGTTTCATTTCCAGTTCCATTATAGGTTCCTTGTTGGTAATGATTACAGAAACGGAACGGACCACTTCCGTTACAGCTTAACTAAATAATAACATTTGTTTTAATATACAATTTATGCACATCACATTATGTATCAACTCATTATGAAGTACCTGAAGTTCTAACATTTCACCTTCTTGCAGCCACACATTACCTTGGGTCTTAACATTTGTAACTGGATCTAAGAAAATATAAATTGTTAACATTTCAGTTTTATTATAAAAGTTCAAAATCTAAATAAATTAAAAACATTATACCTTTAGGAAGTAATGAACGACTAAAATAACCATACTTTTGAAAATTTTGCAATGGAGCTACAGATAATAGTAAATTCAGAGGATTCTTTTGTTGACAGTCAGAAGTGTAAGTTGAATTGATAATATGATAAGATTTAATATCAGTTTTAGAAGATTCTGTAGTTGTAACAGTCAAATTTGCTGTAGACGATGTAGCTGTAGAATCGGTAGTGGTAGCAATTCCAGATGTACTAGGGGTAACACTATTATCAATAACAACCTTAGTAGGACTAGTCATATTGGCCACTATGATGCCAAGGATTTCATGCTCAACGTCTGGATGAGTATAATTGGCAGAAAATGTATAGTTTGTTGTGTTTCCTTTATATTCACAGTCAACAAACCAATAAACTAAGATCGAACTTGCATTCATATTAAGATAATTTAAATCGGCAGCGTTAATTTCAATTTTGTGTACTGTTTCTAAATGAGTAGATACATAGGTTGTCTTCACAGAATTTTCAGAAAGGTTTGTGTTGTTTTGTAACAACCGAAGTTCACCATTAATATTATCTAAAACATAAAAGTTAGATAATATAACTTTTCACTTTTATATTTATATTTTATTTATAGAATTGTGCATGACATATTGTCAATAAATGCAGGAGCATTATAAAAAAGTTTTAACAAGGGATATCTTACCAGTAACATTAAATTGACCACGACCACTAATGATTGGCCAATTGATAAAAGGATATAATGACTTGAAAACTTCTACTTGATAACTATAATGTGTAGGTCCAATTGTTACCTCAGTAGGTATGATAAATATTGCTGAACAGTCATTAGTACTTATCTAGAATTAAATAAATATAAATTAAATATATACATATTTGCAAACATTTAAAATAAATATCTACATTGAATGAATAGGTATGTTTTTAAAATAATAAATATATTTGTATATATGCAGTCAGTTTCAAAAATGATTGAATCTTTTTAACTAACAATAACAATGGTTAGAATTCACTGAACACATTTATTATTAATTAGACACCTACTATTATATACATTCCAAAACATATTTATGTATTTTAGGTAAGTAAGCATAATGTAAAATCTACATGTTTATTTTGATAAAAGCTAAATATTGGTTTCACACATGGTAAGAAAATAAAAATTAACTTTCTCAACATGAATAAGACAATATCAAATGCTTTTAAAAACAGAAACTTAACACAGAATATTCACAGAAGTGAATTTGACTAAAAGAGCTTAAATTAAAAGGTAATGCTGAGGGATGAACTAGAAGTTTTTTTTTTCAAAGTATAACTATTGCATACATTTTCTGGCGATAATTTTATTCATTCAGTAGTCATTTAAAAATAGAAATTTTACATAAATTTTGCATTCTTTTCTGACATTTTTCTAATTCAAGTAATGCGTTAAGATGTTGTTTACAATGATAGTTAACATCTAATGGTGTATTATTTACAGCATGAGGTCAAAAGGTAGTATTTCATCTTCCATGGGGAATTTTTTTTTTTTTTTTTTATTGACAAAACAAATCATTCGCTACTTTATACTTATACAAATTATCTAAGCTTTAAGTTCTAAAAATATAGAATATACTTAACGTTATAACTGGATTGTAGTTGTTAATACTCTAAAAAACACAAAATCTGATTCAATACACTAAGATATCTAAATAATAAATATCATAAGTTAGTAATGGATCATAATGAATTTTCATAGAAACAAAAAATTACCAATTAACAAGCAATACCTGCATAAAAAATAATTACTGCTTCCCCTAGTTACTTTGCTTATGATACCAAGATAGAGATTAATAACTTAGATATATAATGAGGGAATTAATAGGTACATTTTTAAATCACAGGTATTGTTATCATTGAAAATATAAATAAAAAATAGAAAATGTTAAAACCACTAAGGTCAATCGCACACTGGTAAAGCAGAATTGCTTAAAACAACTTGAAGGAATTTCGCCGAGAATTTCGCTTAAGTTGATTTTAGTAATAATAAAACAGTATGTACTGCACATCAAAACAGCAAGAATAGTCAAAACAAGGTTAGTAACCGACATGTCTTCTGACAAAGAGGACATTGTGGTTCCTATTTTATGGCAATTTCTTTTGAATATCGAAAAAAGTGAAAAAATATAAAGATTGTAGGTCCATCCAATAAATAAAAAAAGCACAGAAAATAACACGATAAAAACATTTTTACGTGAACTATGTGACGATGAACTAAAAATTTAATTTAAAATTTAAAATTTTAGGTGTGTAAGTTCCAAAAAATTTTATTATATCTTGGAAATAATTGATGGAGAAATTTGAAAACCTGATTCAAACTTTAGAAAGAACATTAAACCAGATGAAAAAAAATAACAATAATTAATTAAAATTGGATATAAATACAATATATTATGTAGTTTATTTAAATATTACTATAATACAATATAAACACTAGAATACCAAAAACCTATTTATTTGTGTATACCTAAACACAATACAGATCTTTTCCGTTATACGTATACCTCTATTTAAATTTTATTTTCATATAGTATAAAAATGCTATTCTCGACACAATTTTGATATTGTTATTTAAAATATAATAAAAGTATGCTAAATTGTTTTGTATTTATTTTTTACTGTTTATATGTATACGTGACTCGGAAGTTGCTTTAAGTTAGTACCTTCAAGGTTTAAAAGTATATTATTGTTCAAAATACGCAAGATAAAAAGTTTGATAATGTTTATGATACAGTAAATTAATGCCTATTTTACTAGTTTTAAAATCGAAGTAGCCTGTTTTAAATTGTTAAATTTAAATAATAAATAATTATAGGTATACTTCGAGGTATACTTGCAATATTATTGTTTGAGGTATATCAGTTTATATAATTTTTTTTTAAAATATCTTTGAAAATAAATATCATGTTATTAAGGTTAACAACCAAATTTGTTTAAGTTTAAGTTAAACTAACTTAAATGTTTGGTTTAACTAGTATTTTAAATAGTGGTATACGTATAACGGAAAAGATCCCATAATATTATTTATATTTTAATATTGCGCAAGTACCTACTTAATATTTCATTTTAAATTGATATTATATAGGCATAGACTTAGTTAAGACCCGGATTTATATGCATTTGCATTTTTTTCCAAACAGTCCAAACATTTATTTCTATAAAACATGATTAGCCATGACTAGAGTTGACTGAAGTGCAAAAATGTTTTATTTTGACTATGAATATCAGTGTGAGGGTTTTTACAGAAATACATGTATTCTATTTTTTACTATTCATAATAAAGCTGCCTCAGAAGCTTTAAGCAATTGTGCTTTACCAGTGTACGGTCGGCCTAAAACAATAACCTGCAGCTAAAAATCATTACTGGCTTATGAAATTAATAATAAGTTTCCTTACAAAATGATGATGTGGTTTAAATAAAATGTATATTGATATAATAGTTAAGAAAAAGAAATTATGACTGCATATTGTATAGGTGCTAAACACTATAAATAATAATATACGTTTAACTACTGTAGATAACAATATAAGTTTAATTACTATTTAAAAGTAAACAGTGTAAAGTGTATTAAAAGTTCATAAAATGTAAAAAAAAACTTTCTACTTATAACAAATGTCAAAGAAAGTAAAACTATAAAAACATTTCAATATTTAAGTTCTACATCTAAATTATAAGAACCGGAAGAACTTCTAAGATAGGTAAATATAATTTGAAAACTAATAAAAAATATATTTTGTGTTTCAACTTGCATATTAAGTAATAACTAATAAATAACTAATTATTAATAATAACATATAAGTTAGAGTCACCATCACATATCAATCATACTAACAATATGTTTACTAATTTTATTTTAAAAGAATTTAATTATTTTAACTCTTATTATAAGTTAATTATGTCTAGATTTTGATGAAAGAGTAAAATCTCGAGTAAAATAATCTAACAATTATTTTTTTTTAGAACAATTCTAAATATACCTCTATAAGTACTGATTGAATAAACGTGTTTAATTATTTAAGGCAGTAAAGTATAGTAATAGTTTTAGTAATTTAAGTAGATAAGTTGATATTTTTATTTTTTCTAATTTTGAATTATTCATAAAGTTATATACATATTATTATGTTTTTCAGACAAACAAAATCAAAATTAAGGGCAAACAGAATTTAATGGATTTATTAATTATTTTTTTAATTTATTCCAACATATTATACAGTGTACAGTGGAGTCAGTGTTGAAAGTATTTTCATTTAACAGCACCCATATTCAAACACAGTAATTTGAATGATCAATTATCGAAAATCTATAACTTGTTAGAACATGGTTACTAAATATGATAAAAAAAAATACTTTCATTAGGGACCCTACGGAGTACACGGTATAAAGTGATAGTGGAGTAAGCCTTTAGAGTTGGTATTTTTTTAAGATAATTGTAATAAATGAAGAAATCATTTATTTTAAATTAATTCATCGTACAATAGTGATAGATAAAGGTCTGAAAAATTATTAAAAAAAACTCTAGACTTCAATGTAGTCGGATCAACCAATATGCCTAAATGTTTAATCCTAGCTATACGTAGAGCAGCCTGTTGAGAAAACAGTAATGTTATCAATTTACACAGGCACACACACACACACACACACACACACACACACACACACACACACACACAGTTTTAATTTCTTCTCGACTCACTTGGAATTGACGCTTCGGAAACGCATCGTCTTCATATTTAAAAACCAGCTTATCTCCAACGAGGCACAACCCCTCATCGTTAGTGACCGTAGCGTTCAAGGTGATGTTTGAACCAGTGGTCACCGGGCCATTGTCCTTCAATATCAAACAAAAGACTGTGCGCAAATCCGTACCGGTGGACACGGCGTGCGATATCCGTGCACACGTCGGCGAGTGCGACTCACCGTCAGTGCGACTCCAACACAGGACCGCGAACAGCGCAAACCATATTTTCGATACACCCATCACGAACGACGGCGCATCCAGAGCGAATACATGCGATTAGTCTCGTGGTCGCGGCGGCAGTATTCACGCATGCGAATATGGCCGACGGCGAGAAAAAATGACGCACAACGACCCGTTAAAACGACGGACTGCGTACGCTAGCTACGCGTATCGTTTCGAAGAAAGAAAACAGAACACTATTGAGCAATACTACTGTTGTGACTAATGGGGAGATACAGAATACGCGAGTCGTGCTGTTATCAGTGGTTGTCTTATCACGTCGTCTCGCACATATGATCCGCGCGGAGAACGAACAAAAAAACCGTGAGGTAGGTAGCGCCAGCAGCCGCGGCTTTAGTTTTGGCGCCAACCGACGCGTGGCGAGGCGCGTCCGAACTCCGTCCCCGTTGCCAACAAATCGTCGTTATTGTTGTTGTTCTCGTAGTTATTATTATTATTATTATTATTAATTTTTTTTTCGTGTTTTCTCCGTGCCAGTTTTATTTCAAGCCACGGATAAAACCACGATTTTCCTCGACCTCCCTGGCGAAAATTCCATTTCTCTTTTGGTCAGTTTCAAAAAAAAAAAATAATAATAATAAATAAATACAAACATTACAAACATTTGGAAACAAAAAGTTAAACGATCACGACGGACGAAAACGATGTACAATATGTTTTTACGATCGGTACATTATGGATGGTTATTGCCGTAATGATGTAAAACGTAATCGAATCATTACAGTTTTTGCACATGGCGTAGTGATTGAAGAAGTATCTTACCTTTACGTCGATGTATACGATATAATATACCATCGACGAGTTTGGGAAAAGTTCTAGGCTAATGTAGAGCGTGGCGCTCGAGTGGAATTTAAGATAAATATTGTCGTTAGAATATTCTATTTGTTGTTTCAAACGTAAATGGTACTCGATGCCAAACATACCTATAAGAAGAAAACACGGATCGAGAGTAGGCACCACTCTCATGGTATTTCTCAGAAACAAAACCATTGTTTATCGTTTTATTTTTATTTTTTTATTTTCATTATATCAATGAACTTTGGTATTCTAAATTCTGCCAAAGTCCCTAACTCGTTTAATAATCGAGATTAATAGCGCAGAGATTTCAAATAAAACACGACGAAAAAATTCAAATTTCACTGTCAAAAAAAAAATAATAATAATAATAATAATAATGGTGATACAACCGAATACGAACTAGAATTAATTTTAACATAGTCGTCGGTTATATGCTCGAACGAACTCGGCATTGTACTGGTCGTGGACCGCGCGGGCGAAGAGGATGAAGCGACGTACCTGTGGTCATACGCGTACGTCGGCTATTGATAGAAACGCGAAACGGCTATAAATAATGTGTGTAGTATTTTTATTTTATTTTTTTTAAAGACCGTACCACCGCCGCCAGTGTGCCAACGCGATGGTTTAACATCGCAACAACAGCTGCAGTCTTACACCCAATTATAATCGTCATCCTTCCACCGCCATGCACCACGATTCGACGAAAATACCGAATTCGCGCCCGGGCTTCGCCAAGTTCAAGGCCGTTCGCGTTCGCTGGTAGATATTTTTACCACGTTACATTGTGTTGTTGTTGTCATTGTTATTATCAACGTAGTTGCTTTATTCTAGTTATTGTTATTATTAGTTGCGAATGCAGCCATCGAAGCCTCGTTCGTCATTCATTACAATTTACAATATCACACAAGTATACCTAACATGTCAATATTATTACAAAAAAAAAAATAATAATAATACAATTTTTTTGACATACCTACCTAATATACATATTACATGAATAATTTACAAAACAATATTAAAAAAACCAGATCTAGAGACATACTTTGTACCAAGGGGTATGTTTCGCTCGTCGGGCACGATAATAGGGGTGGGTGTATTGAAGGTCAAAGAAACGATGGATCATTGCTTTAGTTAAGTGATTCTGAACAAAACTTCAGTATTAAAATGTATCACTTATGTATTTCACTAATTTTAGTCTAATAGTCGGTAGGTTTTTTTCAACTTTATTTTAACTTTTCTTGTTAGATAAAATAGACATTATTGTTAATCAAAAGATTCAAAATATGTTTTTCAATCTGTGTCCAAAGTTTTATTATTATTGGACGAATTAATTTTTTTAATAAATATGTAGTTAGTTCAGTATATTTGCATGGTATTATTCATCAGTACTTTTTTTTTTTTAATTTTTATCAAATATATAACATTATACTATTAAAATATTTTGAAAATTTCAATTTTCTAGCAACACTGCTTTCCGAGATTTGAGGAATTCTCATTTTCGACGTTAACTCGTTTTTTGAGGGATCCGCAGATATGTTACATGATACCTAATACCCATATATGTCGAATCGAACACTTCTTTACTGATATTTTGATATTTTTACATTTAAAGAGCGTGCACTCATAGTATAAAGCCTATAGCAGTAAAATATATTTCTTTCGAACAATATTGTTGAAAATATTAGACTTTGAAAAAAATCAACAAATCTCGTTTCATTCAAAATCTACTATAATAACGTGGTAAGAATTTTCTTCCATTAGATGAGCTAAACGAGACAAGAGCACAAGATTTGATATCTTTCATTGTCCAAAAGACGTCGATATTCAACTTCAACATTTAGGAGATGAATTATACAATAGTAATAAGCAATAACTTTAACATAGGAATTTAAATAAAAGTTGTGGAAAACTTTAAACTTTTTTTTGCCTAAGATGTATTCTATTTTTATGATATTTACATTTGTTTAGTTTCAATTATTTTTTGTGTTTGCACTCTGTCCACTCTAAATCATAATCCAAAATTCTTTCTACAGACCATTTTAATCGGTTGTAGATCATAGGTTTTATCATTTCTAAAAAATCTTGTCTTATTTCAGCGAAATCAATTGTTTCCTCCACTATTTCAGAACTCAATGATACTTCTTTTCCTAAAATTTGTATTAACATATTATTAGAGAATATGCAGTATTTTACTTTTCATTTATTGAAAAATAACGCAATTTGAAGACCAATATGCAAAACCAAATAAATTTAAGTTTCATTGTTGTACATGATACATGAGCCAGTACCTGAATTTTTCATTAGTTTTAATCGATTTTTTTCTATAATATGTTGATTCGTCTCTTTACAAACTTCATCAAAATCAGGTTCACAGGTATTCATTATTAAATCGATGCAATCTATCGCTACGTACATAACTTTACACGCGTTTAATTCACGTTGAGTCATTTGATCATGTTCAGGAATAATTTCTTTTTTTAACAACGTGACAGCTGTTTGACTAATTATATCAAGATACTTTTCTCTAAACGATTGTTCGAGTCGCATACACTGGTGAAAGAGCGCATCAATACTAAGAGGCCTATCCGTTTGTAAAACATGATAAAGATATTTCATCTTAACATCATGATATTGATATTTTTCGAGTAATGCATTTTGTCCAACAGCGGAATTTGTTGATTTATTATGTAGAATCATCATTTTTTCAGACAGTACATCATTTTGTAGCTGAAACGTTTCATATATTGATATAGTATAACATAGTTTTTCTGTAGTTAATTAGCCATTAAAAAGTCAATTGCAAATCATGATATAGTATGAAATATTAATTTAAATTTTATAGTGTTTATTAGGAATGAATAAATACGATTTTTTATTTTTTATTTTCGAGTTACTATAAAAATACTATTAGAATATTATGATTAGCTAATAATAAATTAAAATTAATTTCAATCATTATTATTTTTAGTCTTTTTTTACTCTTTGGCCTGTTAAATTTTGAAGTTTTGAATTTTGGTCTTTTAGTGACTCGAAGTTAATTATTTCTAATGTGTAGCCAAGGGCGTCCGCAGGATTTTTTCAAAGGGGGGGCAAGGTATTTTAATTTTTCAATTTTTGTTTCCTTATCTTAGTGATAAAGTACCTTATTGTTTTTGACGTGTTTTCTATCGTATAGGTAGGGAACGAAAAATTAAATTATTAATTATGTGTAAAGAGTGGATCTTTAAGTTATTACATATTTTTATTGCTTTTGTGCAACTTAACGAGGGTGAAAAATGTGGACGATTTATCTTGCACAGAGTTCGAAGAAAAAAAATAATTTTGCATAATAAAGCATATTTTGGACATTAGAGAATATTTCGCCTATTTTTTATATTTTAGATTATATTCTATTATTGTTTATGAAAATTCATATATTTTGTTAATTTCTCGAAATGTGATTTTTTCTAGCAATAATTTTACCTAGGAAAAAAAATAATTTGATTAAAGAGTGATAAAAATTCAAAATCATTAAATTATCTACTTGTCTGTAATCGAATTGGTTATGTTCCTAAGGAATGGTGCAAAGTTACTTTTATTTTTTATAAAACTATTACGTTTTTTTAAATTATATTTTATTATATTTACATAGTTATGAATCAACTGATTTACATTTTTTATTATTCGATAGTTTACCAGTTACCAAGAGAATGGCGCTTAACAGTTATTTATTGTATCTATTTTAGAAAAAAATCATATTAGCATTCTTACAAATTTAAGGAATATTTAGAGAATATTTTAAGGTCTTTTTGAAGCATATTGCATCATATTTTAAGGTTTTAAGAACCTAAAAATCTGCTCTTTAATTATGTGTATAGTTGGAACGTTATAACTTAATCTTACAGTATCAATGTAAATTTATTATTGTGTAACTTTAAATTAACAAATGCATTTTTTTTTATATAAATCAAATGTAATCATTGATTTGAAAATTTTATATTTTATAGTATTTTAGTATTTATAATCAATGATACTAATGAAATCACGAGATCCTACTAAATATTCACATATAAAAGTCGAAACAGTGCATCGAAAACCGATGACTTAAAACACTCATAAAGATCCACATAAAATTTGTCGACCGTGGCACTCAACGTTTTAAAAAAAAAATTTTAATTTAAAAAAATATTTATTTCGCGATATTTTATACTACATAATGATTATGATAATTGACACATAAATAATCCAAGGGGGGGGGCATATGCCCCTACTTGCCCCTCCCTGCGGACGCCCTTGTGTGTAGCATAACACAATCAATGAGGAATATAAATATTATTTGTAACAAAAATCGCATTTTAACCGAGTCAATAGTTTTAAGATTACCCTGAACTTAGAAAAGAAGACTTCACTTTATACATACATGCATATGTAGTGGATATGTGCGCGAGTGTGTAATTTATAATGAATCAATAGACATTTTAAGGGTGATATTCTAGATTTCCATGTATTCAAAAATGATCATAAATTCAATTGTTATTCGACAAATAAACAGTGAGTAGATACCGTAATAATTAAATCTTTAAAACACATTATTTTATTAAGATACCTATACAGAAAATTAAACATACTTTTATCATATCCGCTTTGTTTTCAATGTCGAGAACAGCACAACCTTGTAGAGGCACTTGGATTTTAACTATAGGATCTAATCTTCCTAAAATTTCTACTTGAAAATACCATGTTTCGCTATGAGACCCTATTGTTTTTGGTTCGAATAAAACTGGTAGGCGTTTTATTTGTCCAGGACCTAAAATATTAGTCCGAATATCAAAGTAAAAACTGTCAATTCGCTCTTTTAAAAAACAATCGTATTTTGTTTTAATATATTCTTTTTTTTCCCACTTATAACTGAAACTTATTTGTCCCCGATTTTCTATTACAATTTCATCCCAATGATTTTCATTTACTTTAATAACGTTTATTGGTTTTGATTTCGTTTCCAACTTAAACGTTTCACATACGCTGCTTTTATACATTGGTTTTGTAATAAAATCATTTAATCTAATTAAAATAATATCTTCATTGCCGATTGATTCGTCTTCAGGTGGGGGCTCAACGCAAATGGACGGTATAGGAATTCTATGTTCAAATTTACGTTTTACGTTTTTGTTGTAAATGCTTTCTCCAACAACTGCTAACTTTTCAGAACTTTCAAAAGGTATCAAACTTTGTAAGGTATGCACTTTGTCACACACTTGCATATTTTTATCAGTTGCAAGCATCCCGAAATCAAATCGAGCATATCTCTGAGACCTGGATAATCCCTTTTCATTGCGTACGACATCTGGTATACGCACACTAGTGAAATTGTTTATTTCTTTACTGATTGAATAAGGAAAATCACTAGTGTATTCACTATTAACTCCTAACTTAAATGCTATATCAGCCATCCATTTTTTTTCAACTTTTGATCTGAATCTGTCGGATTCATTCATTAACAACGACGAAGAACTTCGACATACCTAAAGTAATATTTATTAACTACGCATTATTATAGTGGCGTTTTTACATATTTACCTTTAAACCGAGACTTTTGTGCTGTTGTTTCCTAATTTTAAGCCATCTATTCCAATTCTGTAGACGCTTGCACTCTATCACATCTCCGCATGGCATTATTTCATCAGCTGTTTCTACAGGTATATATTCCCATTCAATATCCCCGTTACAACCCATTTTTAATGTCCAGTTATCACATAAAAGTCTAGTTTTTTACTAAACTTCTAAAAAAATTAAACAAAACAATTTCTATGGTAGCCAATATTTCAGTAGAATCAACTTTCAATCTAATATTTTTTATGTTATAGTAACTTGTATATGGATTCAGATTAGGAATATCTTTCAGCATTCTCACCAAAAATACATACTGTGAAATACATATATGTACGTACACGGAAAAAAAATTAGTTAAAAATAATATTGTTATATCAACTAAATGTATAATAATTACAACTATTGTGTGGCTGTTTAAATAACTATTCTAATATAATATTGTTATATTATTACAGCATTGGTAAACAATATTATTTTTAGAACAACTATATTTATGATAGTAATAAGTTAATAACCAATGTATATCAGTTGGAATAATTATTACTTCCTTGATTATTGATAAACCATGTTTGCGTTAAACCAACTTATATTATGATTTATGGTTTATTTAACAAAGGCTATAGTTAAAATATTTTAACTATTTAATTTTGTAAAATCAACATTAAAATAAAGCTAGAATATTGAACCGTGTAGCGTTTTTAGGGTTATATAGGTACTTATGTACAATACTAGTTACAATTGTACAACGAGTTGTTTGATTTTAATTTCTGCAGAAATTGTTCGTTATTTGCTTTCGTAATTCGTTAATCTTTTACAATTGTTTGAAACTGTGTGCTACTGTGTTTCGTGTCCCACAACGTTCCGCTGTCGCCGTGTTCGTCAACGTTTAAACGTCAACAGCTATTTTCAGGTATGTATCTTTTACTTTAATAACTATAAATCCTTATGTTCAATAGGTAGGTACAACCATTTTTTCTTTGAGTCAATATTATAATTATTTTGTTATTATTGTTCATGTAAAGTAATATTTACTGTCACAGGTTAGAATAATATGGACGAATTCACAGAAAAATATTTAAAAGAATGGGGTTTCGACTATTTAGTCAGCCGTTTCAAAGGTATGGCAAAATCTAAATCAAATTAAAATTGTATCAATAAATAAATTAAAACTGATTGATAAGTTACTTATTAAAATTATTTTAGAGGAAGAAATAGATAGAACGGCTTTTTTAGAATTGACTGAATCAATGGTAGCTACACTGATTCCAAAAATGGGACCACAATCCAAATTCTTGAAATTACTACGGACGTTAAGAGAAGAAATCCAGAGGGATAAAGTAGGATAAACTTTTTTTTATTCCTTAAGGCTTTAATTGTTTATTGTTTATCCCTTATTAAATAAAAATACCGTGCTGTCATCATCATGCTTCAACGTTATAACAATTATATACTATAACAAGGGTGGCCAACATGACTATGTACGCGAGCCACATGTATTAATTATGATTTTATAAAGAGCCATATTCTAAAAAACTGTTCGGTAAAATTGATATCAATTTTTTGAACGACGTATTCATGTGAATCATTTTATTCAACAGTGAAAATAATCAAGTCAAAATATCGTTCAAATTTGACTGATGATCATCTCATAAAATTTCTAGGAACTGCTCTTACATCAATTCAACGAGATCTTAAGAAGCTTAATAAAAAAGTAGAACAAAAAAAAATACCACGCAAACAAATTTAACTGAATGTTTATTTTTTTTAATTTGCTATTCATATTAATTTTTTTTTTTTTTTTTTTTTTTGTTTATTAAACTGTAAACTATAGCCTTATATCTATACAATAAAAACTTTTTTTTTTTTTTAATGAACACAAAAAAATTTAAATATTTTGGTTTTTGTAAATAAGACCATGAGCCGCATACGACTATGACGAGAGCCGCATGTGGCTCGCGAGCCGCAAATTGGCCACCCCTGTACTATAATATAATATACCTATACCTATTTATCATTTATGCACGATTCGATACCTATCAAATAAAAAGATACCTAGAAATCTGACATATCAGAATTTTGAGCAAATAATGTTTTTAAATGTGCAACACTCTAATGCGTGATTAATATATGAATGATTTCAGAATTAAATTGATTTTAAAATTTTCAAAGTATTTTTTACAACACTGACTTTAGGATGGTTAATCAAATAGATTAATGAAAGTATTATTATACAAGTAGACATTCTCAAACTGTTTGTTTCTAGGAAATAGCATCAACAGATTCTAGTATCAGTGCATCTGGTTCTTTGAATTTAATTGACATTGGTAATATTGCATACTTTGAAATACTTACTACACAAGATAATTTTAACGGTTTAGCTGCTGAGGAAATACTACCTATCACAAATTCAAATTTAGGTAGAATCATTTTCTTATTTATTACCTACCTATATCAATTTACCTATATTATCCAATGTTATTAATTTTTGAATTGTATGTTAATATAGATTCAAATGAAAATAATTTATATTTAGGTCAATACATAAATGGTATTTTAAATAAATATCAGGATGGACAAATGATCTTAGATTATTTTAATGTGCATAAGAACTTAAATTTTTCAATGAAAAACAAATTAAGTACTGTTATAATTAACCACGAGCTTAAACATCAAGAAGATTTAAGCATTAAGAGATTAACATTTATAAATTTGGCTAAAGGTATTTAAATAAATATTCAATGCTACAATTTAGTAGTAATTGTTTGTAGAATTGTATTAAATTCCTTTTGATATTTTTATAAGGTATTGAAACTCTTTTCCCAACTGAAAGCAAAGAAACCTATTTTATACCAAGGCAAAAAGAGGTCAATTTAGTAACCCCAAACAGAGGGAAACTTTTTGATAAATATTGCAATGTGAAAAGAAAAATTTCAAAAATTTCAAATTATAAAAGAAAAAACCCAGAACCCGTAGCTATACCTGAATTAACTAATCTCAACGAAAAAGGTCAAATTATGTTCATATTATAGTACTATTTATTAATATGATGGTAAATAAAACAATAACTTATAATTACTAAAATATATACGTGTTATAGATTACGAAGATTCCCTCAACTGGTTAAAAAATCAAGTTGAACCAGAAAGTGTCCTGCATAAACTATTGGTAGAAACAGCACCTTATAGGCTAACTGTTCAAATTAATGAAAATGTGATGGAAATTTATCCAGCCTTAAAAAAACCTACTGGTCATGTTCTTGTTAGTATAATATTATGTAACATTTTTATATAAAACTTTGAGATACTAAAAGTATAAAGGTATAAAATAAATTATAATATAATCTTAGACTTAGAGTGAATTGTATGCTTTCAGATTGATTTAGATTTTGCTCATATGTACCCAAAAAAAGAAATGAACTTGTTTAGCAAATTTGAAACGTTTAAAGATAAATTGAAGATGTATCTAAATCAGAATTCTGTTAACATTAGTATCTCAGGTTCACCACTTCTAACCAAACTTAATGCACCAATAAACAATAGCAGTGTATAACTTTCATATTATTAGGGCTCAGAAATTGAACATAATAAAATGTTTATAGTTTGAATTTTTTTTTAGATTTGTAAATACAATAATTTTTTAACAATTTATTTCAGATGATCATGATTTGGCTGCACTCAAACAAATACCTTTTCTATTTACACCAGTCAATATTGTTTTAAAAAACAAAAAAGTGATAAGACCATCTAAAATAGAACAATCCAATGCTTTCATCGTGAACATTCCTGTAAATATTTAAAATTAATTTTTGATAAAATACTCTATATTAATTTATAACCATTTTAATATTTTATAGAATGCCATTGAACTGAAGATCGTACATAAACAAAAAGAAATACAAAACCCTGAAAAAAAAAATTATCTGTTCAAAGTTTGTGCAAGGATTTACAATTCTCACAACCTATCAGTCTATAAACTCCATTATTTTTTAAACAGCACACAATATGTTTAATTATTTCTTATGTAATTTAAAGTTTAATTGTATTAATTGTTTAATCATTCATCTTGGTATTTATCATGATATAAATGAAATAAAAGAATTTGTTTGTAAAGCAAATAATTGCCTTCGCAGTTTTAGTACATTAAATTTGTTAAAAAGCATTTGAAAACCCACATTTTAATTCCTAATCATAATGATACCTGTAATTCTCATATTTCAATTCCTAATGTTATTGATCAAAATATTGATGATTGTAATTTAAGTACTAATCAATTAATTGTACCATTAGATGCACCAAATATACAAGATTCAGATAATAATGCTGTATCTGATATTTCACTTTTAGATACATCAGAGTTATTAAAACAAGAGTTACAAAAAAATGCTCTGTACTTAACTAGTAAATGGTATAGCAATGTATCAATTCCAAGAAATATTGTGCAAACATTAATTAATGATGTACAACATTTTAATGATTCAATATTCTCTATAATAAAACAGAAAATTGATAGTGAACTCTCTAAATTAAACATTTCTTCTAAAACTACCTCAGAGTTTACAAATATATTTGATGTGCTTTCTAATTCATTTGATGAGGTTAAAACAGAATATTTTCGCTTACAATTATTAGAAAATATAGGTGTCTTAATAAGACCTTATCTGTATA
Source organism: Therioaphis trifolii (assembly GCA_027580255.1). Taxonomy (NCBI): domain Eukaryota; kingdom Metazoa; phylum Arthropoda; class Insecta; order Hemiptera; family Aphididae; genus Therioaphis; species Therioaphis trifolii. Next base: position 31,512,938 of record CM050406.1, read on the forward strand.
TATAAAAAGACTTGTCCTGGGTGATTCATCATCGCCTAGCCAAAACTACCGAACCGATTTATTCGAAATTTTCAGTTAATGTACTTATTACTATGTGTAGGCGCACTAAGAAAGGATTTTTCGAAATTCGCATTTTAAATGGTAAAAATGAGCATAAAATAGTTAATTAAGCTAACCTGGCCTAACGGGTATTTAGAATATTTGTTTGATTTAATAGGGTCGCCATTGGTTACGAAAAATATATCATACATATAACGCGGACCATTTTATGAAAAATTATATGTATAGATTGGCGAGATATATAGTTTGGATTGGGGACGGGAAAGGAACGAGGACGAATTCAGTGACGAGGAGGTGTATGGAGATGAAAACGGGTATACACAAATATTAAAGTAAAATAATTATAAGATATTATAGACGGGGACGGGAATGGGATGTGGACGAGTACGGTGACAGGGAGGTGTATGGTGATATACAAATATTTTTCACTCGGGCGAAGCCGGGTACATTCAGCTAGTCAGATTATAATTGGACAAAGGTTAAATGATAGACTTACTAGTGGTAGAGTAATTTTAGAACCAAAAAGTGTTGAAATGATTATGATATCCTTGAGATTAGTTTTGAAAAAAAAATTTGAACATTCTAATTGTTTTAATGTCATAGTTGAATATCTAAGACAAGTACAGGAAAACAATAATCCATGTATAATTAAAAGTTTTGTTCAATCTTCCCTATGGAAAGTTAAGCTAAATAACCAAAATAAAATTATTTTACCATATTTTCTTTATCACGATGATTTTGAAGTAAATAACCCATTGGGGTCTCATGCTGGAACATAAAAACTTGGAGCTGTATACATTTCTCTTGCTTGTTTACCACCTGAACTAGCATCATCACCAAATTATATTTATTTAGTTGCTCTTTTCAAACTGATGATAAAAATTGTTTTGTGATATCACTCGAGATAATTTCAAGTATTTACATCTTTGATTATTCCGACTATAGGTATTAGTATAAAAATATTAAAATTATTAATCATTTATTTTAGCACAAAATAACTAATCCTCTTCGTGTGAATTATGCAAAAGAGCAGAACGTTCAGTGCATGGACAGTGATGATTTAGTCATGTAAATAATTATATCCATCAGACACCTATCGTGTGATCATCAAAATATTTCCCCAGGTTCTCTAGATAAAGCAATCTTAAAGTTACTCATAATTATTTAAAATACCTTGGTATTTAAGCAGTTGTGCATTAAATGAGAAAAAGCATACATTCAGTTCAATGCATCATGCTAAACAAATTATCCCACAATTTTTTATAATTCGGTTTTTTTTTTTTTTTTTTTTATTTGTTATTTTGCTTATAAAACTGTAATACATTCTTATAGGCTATATTATGATCTTTATGTAAGCCGTACGTTTTTCTTTTTTTACATCACTTTGATGTTACAAGTGGTTAGAACGCGACAAATCACATTCCTAAATATACATACGCACATGCACCATACCCCAGAAGCCAGACGGCGCCTAATAACGACGCCGTCTCTGAGTCAAAAACCAATTAGTGGGTTATTATCCCTTTTATAATTTTTAAAACTTACACATGTGCATCTTAATATATTTTTAGAACAAAGCCCTTTGTCTCAGACCCCTATTCAAATCCGGCCGCGGCACATTAAAAAAACCAGTTGTTGCTGAGTCATAACATTATAGAGTGCGGAACTACCTAGGCCGACTAAACACACACTGTTGTGGCTCTTCTCTCTCCCGTTTATTCCCAATTCATATCAAGACTCGCGAGCGGACGGTATACTTGCGTCTAAATAGGCGCAGAGTGCGTTTTCATTACTTTTTCTGTGTTTCGTCGTATCGTATTTTGACCAAGTAAACAATTTGTTAATTTTTTTTTTCAACACTTAATTCTCTTGTATTTACTCAAAATTTCGAGAATAATTATTGATGATATTCTGGCGGTTCTTTCGACAATATAAGATGATTGGTGGATAGAGCGTTTAATACGTTAGTGGATATAGTTTACACAGTGTATGAATATATTTGGTATTATCTTAGAACGCATAAATACTCATTCGTTTATCTCTTTCCATTCTCTAAATTAAACATTTTTTTTTTTTTTTTTAATGGAATTCAATGTATTGTTGTGGTGCGTCTCTCGAATTGGGACAATTGGTGAATGAATCACTTGATTTGTCAATTTAAATTGTATTGCTTAAATCACATAAATATTCAAGTGTTAACTTCTGTCTAACTTCCGACTAGAAACACCCAAATATTTGCTTATACTTCTTTTTTGTTATTATTCGAAATACATTCTAAGATAGTTATATATATTTACACAGAAACACGGATAGACACTCACGCACACGCACACATATATGTGTATATGATTATTATATATTTTACTTCAGACCAAATTATCAAAATAAATATTCAGCGTACTGCACCAAGTACACGAATAATTAAAGTGGTCAACAGTCAAGTGTTGTGAACATCATCCTTCTTTTATGTGCATTTCAGTAACCAAGATTCTGCAAGCAGTTTGAGGTAAGTGCATTTACTATTGTCTCTCATTAAAATAAGTAGCAGGAAATCAAACCTGTTAACCTTAAATATTTATTTTTACTTTTCTCATAGTGCTCTGGTAATCCATTATAAACTATCACCAATTATCAATAAAATCCCCAACCTCATTATTATTCCTCTCTCTCATTTGTCTACCCCCACTTTTTCCTGCTTTTGTTTACCCATAAAAAATATTACCCATACATTGTTAATTATATGAAATAATAATTGGATATTAACATGCTTAAAAATACCTTGAAATGTTGTATTTATTTAGAATAAGATCAAATATTTTATTAAATACCTAATACATGTCATACAATATCGGCAAACTTCAAATTTCCAAAGCTATTAAAGGTCCTTGGAATCTGGGTTCGAAATATTTATCTACTCTGATTTTTTAGAAAATTTTTTTTTTTTTTTTTAAATTCTAATGTTGAAACTTCTACTCTTACTGAGGTATCTAATCTAATTGATATATTTATAATTTGTAAATAAACTAATTCCTATTAATATGAAATAAAAATAAAAATATAAGTTCATTTTTACGTTAACATAACTGTAAAATAAGTAGAATATGTATCTTTTGAGTTAAATTTTAAATGGACTGCAGTGACCACAGATATATAAAACAACTAGATAGCCGACTCAACGAATAAAATTGAAGTCTAGAATCCATATGCGAACAGGGCAAAATATGATTGATTAATCCATGACATTCTATATTATTCCATGAAATATAATTTTCTCTGTGATTGAAACCACAAATATATAAAAATGTTATCTTTCTATATGGATTCGGATTGAAACACAATTTTCGATTATAATTTATAAACTATAAACTATAAAGTGCAATTCAAGTAATTCAACATCATGGTGGTTTCTTGTTCTGTCTGGTTGTGTCAACAGGAGACTGAAAGGAAGCAAAGTTCATTTTTTTTCGTACGTTATACATTGTTATATCTTATGTAAACTTATTATTAGTTAGGACGATAGGTTATTAAATTGTTTTTAAAAAAATCATGGAGTAATTAAATATTTTATGGATTAATCAATCGCATTTGCCCTGTTCGCTGTCAGACTTCATAGGTCTTATGAGACTATCACTGAGTCGGCTATCTAGTTGTTTTATATATCTGTGGCAGTGACAATCTGCAAATATGTAGGTACAACTGCATAAGTGTATAATATAACGTACATAAGCGTAATCATAAATTGGTAATCACGTCACATCATAGAGTAGTATCACTAGTATCATTCATATTATACTACTCTATGTGTTGCACCGCTAAATGTTCGAAACAAAAATACTTATTTATGTGAAAACAAAAAAAAAATTGCGAAACACTAATATTTCGTATCATGTTATCTTATGCACAAAGGCGCATAGTCAAATGTTGAATAAGTAGGTACTAGTAACGTTTTATCCATGAGATATGGTGTAGAAGCTCACAATATAAATGTATTCGTTTTAAATCGGTTAAGTACAATTTAAGAATCTAAGATTTTTGCAACAACTTTTAGAGACCATAGAAATCATTTTTAAATTGCCATACAATTTTTAGGGGGGTGCTACCTCTTTGGCGATGTCACTGTTGTACGATAAATATATAAAGAATTGATTCAAGAAAATATTGTCATCAGTCATCAAATTTTGAATGATATCCTCACATTGTCCAAACATATTTTTATACTTGTAGTACTGATTAATAACTTAATAATACACACGAATATGATATACTGAATCTTTTCATTCATTGACATTAATGAACAGTTCAAATTTCTAGGACTTTAATACTACAATTAAAATAAAATAAATAAAACACAACAAATTTCATAAAAATTGAGATTTTTGTAGTCATCTAAAAACATCATAGAACCAAAATGTCACCATAACACTTAAAAAATAAAAAATAAATTCGTAAACTATTATTAATTTAATAATATTTTAACTGACGTATTTTTACCTCATTTTAGATCCCGTTTGCTATTTATATGACAACATAAAAATAATAATAAAAAAAATTATGTCTTTTACTTCAAAAGGTCTAATACGTAATATTATAATATACAGACACGGGCACACGGGTACACTTTTTATTGGTAGTATAATGGCACAAAACAACCAAGTCATATGAGAAATATCTCAGTCTCAATAACTATAAAGTAAACTAATGTATGTTGAATGTTCCATGTAAAATAAAAACTAAATATAATACGAAAACACTCAACATTAATATAACTCAATAGTCAAGGTATACTGTTTCTTAATAATAAGTAAGCCAACTTTGAATCAATTGAAAAATATTTTTAAAAAAATATAGGTATTTTTTATTTTTACTTAGGTAGGTACATGATATACCTACGTAGGTAAAATATATCGGTGCAATTGAATTGGCTCCCTAATACAGGTAGTCAATATTTTTACCCTTAATAATTACCTTTGAATTGGCTCCCAAATATTTTCTAATGAATTGGCTCTTTACCGGCCTTTTCAAAAATGTATTGGTTACCAAAATGTTAATAATTTAAAGTACGTAATTCATAATTCGTATATTTTACATCGTTACACAAAATTAAATTAAAAAATTAAAAAAATAGACAATATTTTACTTAATTGCATCATTATAACATTTATGTGTACTCGTATTATATAAATTAAAAAATTAAAAAAACAGACAATATTTTACTTAATTGCATCATTATAACATTTGTGTATACCCGTATTATATAAATAAAACAATTAAAAAAACAGACAATATTTTATACTAAAGTGCGTCATTATAAAATGTATACATACAAATTAATAAGTTTAATAAAAATATTATATTATTAGACTATTTTTCGGGGTCTATACGTCTTATTGGCCAATATTTTTATGTATTGAAACCTCAAACTTGCACCAAATAAAATAAATCAAATATTAATGATAAAATAAAAGAAGTAAATGATAATCGATTATTATAGTATATTACGACAATTATTGTAGTAGATTAAGACGATAAGACTAAACTCAATAAATTTGTAATATAAGGCCTCGGTCACACGAGCGTTGAAAGAACGGACGTTACGACGGACGTCATAACGTCCGTTGTTGAATTATGGAATACTGCTCGACGACGCGACGGTCACACACTTGACGTCCGTCGAATTTACCGTCCGGTCGACGTTGACGACGCGACGTAAAATACATGCTACGACGGACGTTATGACGTGATGTAAGATGCGAAATCAACGACTGACGTTCTATTCTACGTTCGTGTGACTGGGGTAGTGACGTTGTGACGTCCGTTCTTTCAACGGTCGTGTGACCGAGGCCTAAATAGTATAGGTATATCCAGCGGTAGATTATATTATTTGAGTGCTAACTGCCAGGCTATATTACTAATATAATATTAGGTTGACGTTGTAAAAGTAAACGCCTATAATATGAGAACCCCTGGTTAAAAAATAATATTTTACAATTTAAGGAGCCAATTCAAATATATATTTTTCAGTAGCAAATTGAAGGATCGAATTTATATTTACCCAAAATTAGGAACCAATTCAATGGTAGCCAAATAATATATGTATTATGAATATAAAAACAGATGTATATAATGATTAATTTTAATGATAATAGTAAATGCGCAATGCATTGCTTGTAATGGTTTATTGTCATTAAATACAGGTCAATAATCAATAATATTTAACAAAAGATAGTATTAGGTAGGTAGTTGAATAAAAAAAAAAAAAAAAAAAAAAAAAACAAGAAAGTAATTATTATTAATATGAAAGAATAAATAAATGCTTTTTTTTCTTTAGAAGAAATTAAAAAATATATATTGAAATAAATAAGGAAAATAAGTTATTTTACTTACATTATTGTTTTCTTACTTTGAGTAAGAATAATAATTCCTTAAACGAATTATTATTCAACTTAAATCCATAGAGTTTTTTTAGAAGTTAAACTTTAGAGAAAATTGTTTGGAAAAATTCCGAACGGTTTTAGATGATGATTTATGACTATAATATTTCGCTCTTTGTGTTTGAAGAATAGACATTAAAAATTTCTTCGATGTAATGTGGAGTATTGCGTGCGTAATAATACATTTTCGCCATTGATATGGTTCCTATTTTTAAACACACATACGCGTACATGGTGCATCAATGACGTAAGTATTAGAGAACAAAAGTCACGTGAAATGTGTATTATTTCCATACGTATGAAATGCAATCTAACGAGTAATAATATTTAAAAAGTCGAGTGTCGGCACAAATCGTTTTGTGCTGGTGTACATAAAAAATAAACATAAAAAAAACGTCAGGTCCGGCCTATTAAATGCACCATTTATGGCGATTATCTCGGTCCGCGAGTGCCCGAAATATTTTATGATAAATATGTTATTTGATTTAATGGCCAACCAAGTTATTGTTATTATTATTACATTTTTTTTCTTTTTTAGATGTGTTTGCCGTGTTTTTAATTATTCTTTTTGACATGTGTACTTTGTGTGTAAGTACACAAATAGCAATGTGTAGTGTTTACTATTTATGACAGTTGGAGTGTATCAGACGTACGTCTAAAACGATACGTTATTGTTATAGTGTTTTGGAATAAAATTCGAAACGTTTGAAATTTCATGATCGCAACTTTACACACGAATCGAGAATATTTTTGGTCGACAACAATTTGATCGCAAATTATATTTCATGTTCGATCCGGAAACACGGTAGATCCGGGGATCATCAAGTCATCTGGAAAAGAATGCACGTTGGAATTGATCGGTAACGTGCACTCGTAACGCGTCATAAACAATGATGAAGCGCACATTGGATCAAACGACGATTCTCTAATATCGTATTAAACTTACTGACCGTCATCTAGCCGGTTTTCATTCGGACGGTTCGATTTCGACACGGATGTGTCCGCCGCGACCGGTCGAAAACTTTAACCCAGCCGAGAATGTGTGGTTTTCAAACAATTCACAACACATTTGGAACAAGCTTCTCGATAATGATGCAAAGAAATCATTGTATCCTGTGTGACTTTGCAATCGTTGCAAATATATTTAATTGGTTTCATGAAAAAGTCAATCGTTCAAATGTAAATTAAAAATAATGATTTTTTTAATTTCCGGACATACTACAGTCGAGGTGTAAAAACGATCGTTCCGGTTTTAAGATGAAGATGAGTTAGCAAACCAAGACATTTTTATTGGTGTGTGTATGCGATTTCAACGAATCAGTTTTATTTTGAACAACCACGAGTTACTGATAGATTTGTATGGCAAACGATATTGTCTGATTCAAACTTAAGACTTTGCCTGATATTTGTTATTCTTTCGCATTTTTCAAAATATTATATTTACCTGTTTTAAAATAATCACCAATCACTGTACACACATTTGTTAGTTACTGAATATCGGGTTACTAGAAACCAAACACGTCTGTGAAGGTAAAATTGGAAAAGTATTGGTATTCGTGCTTGGCATTTTCAAGAAGTTGCCATTTCGAATAGTACAATGACAAGTTTATATTTTTGAAAGTATTACACTGTCGTTGTTGTATTTAAAACGAAGCGCCAATACATTTTTACAATATTGCGATTTATGATTAGAGCGTATAATTAAAAAAAAAAAAAATGATGTGAATAATGATGAATACACATATTGTAAATAATCATCACTGTACCTATCACGTACAACATACAATATTTTTCTAGTTTTAACGTTTTGTCGAAACAAATAAAAAAAAAATCACATTCAAAATGCACAAAGTACACAAAAATCATTCATAACAATTCGTTAGTAAGTAGTAATACGTACGTGTTGCACTGTTATGCAATGACATTTTACAATTTTTGTTGTTAGTTACTATTTAGAATTCGCAAAGAAAAAGAATCGAACAATTAGACCAATTGTTTACATTATGATAGTGAGGTTTGACTCAGAAACGAAGTCACGTTTAAATTCCTCGTGCGTTTATGGTGATATAATTAGACATTGGTCACCGAGTGAGCATACCGCAAAAGGTAATTTTAATTTTCAAACGTTTTATAGTCTCTATAATATTTAAACACATCCGTACTCACACATTTTGCGTGTACGTTCTTGAGTCATGTTATTCAAGTATAATTGGTATCGCTAATTTGATTAAATATAAACACAACTATGTATACTATGTTTAATATACCCACCAATGTAACACATCAACATGATATGAACGTTTCCGGCACCTGGTGGAGATCTCATCCTTCTTCATTACTTTCAGTATATTTTTCTATTATTCGATCAAAATTGGACTATGGATGTTTTCTTTTCGGATCAGCGTCTTCTTCTGTCCACCTCTTAATATCAAATGTCGCTGGTTAGCTGGAAAACTTCTTCTAAAATCCTTCTATAACTCCAACTCTATTATTTTTGACACTTTCTTTTCCCTATTTCTTAATTGGCGCCACGTTCGAAAATCACTTCCTGTTCTTTCACTCACTGCGAACTCTTTATCTTTTCTCCTTGAGTATATTTGCAGCTCAACCCTACTCCCTTGCTTCAATCTTTCCTATGGAAATCTTCTATATTTATACCCTCTGTTAATAAAGACCCTTGTTCCCTAAGCCTCTCATCCATTACGTTAAAATCCCTTCCCCCCTCTACTGTAAACAGTCTTTTTCTTAATTACATTAGTGATAATTTCCCTTTATTCATTTTAGTCTACACTGATGGATCCGTTTCCCTCCTTTCAGCAGGGTATTCTTTTAGTATCCCTAAATTATGTATTTCCTACTCTAACAATCTTCCCCCTACATCTTCAGCCTTTTCTGTCGAATGCTTTGCTATTATTGAAGTCCTCGTACTTATCTCTTCCTTACCTCCTAATAGCTTTTTAATTGTCTCTGACTCAATGTCAGCTGTTCAGACGTTAATTAGTTATCCTTTCAATCCTCATCTTTATCTTCTTATTCTCCGTATAAAGACTATCCTCTTGTCTCTTAATCAAGCTAACTTCATCATCAAATTCCTCTGGGCTCCCAGCCACTCGAAATTGCGGACTACCTAGCTAGGTCCACTTCTACCATCTCTTTGCCTTTCCCTTGTAAAATCCCTTCCTCAGACTTCCTTCCAATTCTGCGTCTACGTATTAATATTATTTGGTTCTCCTATTGGAATCGTCTCCCGGCTAACTTCGCCTCAAAATATAAAAGTGTTGTTCCTAATATATTAAAAAAAACCTGGTCCAGAACGCCCATTATGCGATTTAGACGCTTACGAGTTGGTCATTACTTACTTCCTTCCCAATTTTATAAACTCTCTTTAAACGATTCTCCTTATTGTACCAAACATCCTGAGCAAATAATATGTGACCTCTCTCACATTATTTTTAACTGCCCTGCATTATCCTCTAGCCGTTTAATTCTTTTTAATTTTTTAAAATCTCAAAACATCCAACTAACTCTTCCTTCTATTCTTAATTCCAATTCTGAATCTGTTATCATCCGAAAATTATCATTTATTCTTGAGACTGGCCTATCCGTCTAATTAAATTTTATTGTTGTAAACAAATAGCCAATCGTACATATATTTTGTAAATGTAGAAATACCTACAGTTTCTTAAAAAAAAAAAAAAAAAAAAAAAAAAAAAACATGATATTCGAGTAAATGACATATCATGCGATAATGCCACTTGTCTCTGGCTCTTGACTAAGAGGACCGTTTAGTTTTAAATTTAAAAACTTATTTTTTTTTCTTGGCGGATAGTGGGTTTAATTTTCCCCAATATTAAAATCGAATATATTGCCATGCCCCTGAAAACTAGGCAACAAAACGTACAAAAAAATCGTAATTATTTTTCTAACGGACTTGGAATTTAAACAATTAAGTTTGAATGGAAATATAAATTGTTATTATTTAATAACACGATTTAAATTAATTAAATTACACTCATGTCGGCTGTCTCAAATACCTAACACTAATTAAAACTTATCATGCAAACCGTTTGTACACTGACGAACCCGCCGCATTAGGTATAACACTGAAACGCATTTGTATTATATATATGTTTACTCGTCTAGGTATTTGCACGGAAAACGTCATATTAACCCACGCCGGTTTAAGAGTAGGTACGAAATTTGTATTACGATCACAATTAATTACAATTATATAATTATAGTAGAAATACATATCGTTGAGGACTCGATTGTATCGATCGTTAATCATGTACACGTGATTCCCGGGTTTTTGGCTTTCGCCTACGATCACACGGTCCGCCTATTAGCGCTAGGCGCTATTCGCGGGCCGAGGACGTACGGGAGCGACGCCGGCAAGCCGGACGATCGGTCCCGGGTCGTCTATGGACCACCAGCACCGGCCGAAGCCGTACCTTTTTTGAGGCCGGAGAGACCGAGGTCCCTTTGGGTCCGACCCCCCACTAGGTCCAGTGGTTTGGGTTTCCACTATCTTCACGCTGGTCCCACAACCACCACGTTTCAGCCGAGGTAGGCTCCTCAACCTTGAGGGGCACTGAGTCCCGGACGGCAAGCCGGACGGGCGTACAGTGGGGCTCCCCTCTCCCGTGGCACCGACTTGGTTTTAAGTTGACGTCGGTAGGTCAACCCGGTCCCCATTAATCAGGGCACCTCCCACTATTTTGGCTTCCCAGGCCGGCTAGTGGTGGGCCAGCGTTAATCATGTACAGTGAGACACGAGTAAGTGGATTTTTATGATTTATTTGTTTTTTTTGTGCGGTTCAGTCGTAGTACGTAAACTAAAAATCTCATAAAGGATTATTTATCATTATTTTTAGAACATTTTCATTCGACATTATTTTGATAATTTTATTAGAACAATGACTAAACATACTGTTAAACGATGGTACGTGGTATTCGGCAGGCAACACAGTCGGTACAGAATGTTTATGTTCTTATGACAATTTCACGGAATGTTAGTCTCAGCAGATTGTTTTCTTTTTACTCGAAGAAATCGAAAGCCGTACGTAAATGGTTATAAGGTTGAAAATGTTCAGTAAAATAACAAATGACTTATAAAACAGTAGGATCACGAAAAAAAATTCGATGACGTCCAACGATGAAATATTATGTCGGTCGGTGTTTTATCACGTTATGAAAATATATATTCGTGTCGCCATAATCGTAGGCAAATTTCAATCGAATTAATGTTATAGATTAAAATCGAATTTTATTGGCATTCACAGTTTGCACGCCGGTAAATTATTTCGGCCGTGAAGCAAAAGAATAACAATTTAATACATTACGGTTTAGAGTAAGATATTTCGACGTGAGTGAGGCCGAAAAATTCAATCGAAAAGTTTTTACGTCCCAAGGATTGTGGAATCAAAGGTTATATACTTTTATGTAGATTTATAACGTTTTCGGTATCGCATCAGTATTAGCGGCGTATAGCATCACTATAGGCGGCGTACAGAACAGAATATATACTATAGGTACTATGGAAATAAGAAATTTTACACTATGGCCGTTCCTCGGCGAAAATTAAAACAAACGTCCGTGTTGAATTATTAATATTTAATTATTGTTACTTGTTCGGAAACATAATATATGAAGGCGTTTTCGACGTTTTAGGAAGATATATTTTAAATTCTGACGGAATATTACACATGGACCTTCTATAGAACGAACATTTTATCAAGTTTATCGAATCAGACTAATTATTTTATATAGTTTCGACTATTATTTTTTAATTCATGTTGATATTCGTGAAAAAAAATTGTTACCAAAAATAAGCGATAAGAGGTAAAATGTGTAACTAACTGTTTATCGATGAAATCTTCTTTGTTTGTTCTAAAATATTCCTATCAGTCCAAATATCTAAAAAAAAATAAATAAATAAATAAATAAAATGTATATATAATATATATATATATATATATATATATATATATATATATATATATATAGGTATTTGAAAAAAATTAGATTGTACCTAATAAATTATTTAAGGCTTTTTGGGATATAATTTCTCTAGGTCTAGTTATGGTCATAAAATAAACTATTATTATATACATTAATTGAACAAAATTAACTTAACTCTTGAACGCTGAAAATAAATGTCAATTTAGTTCTTGGCCATATAAATATATTGTTACAATTTAAAACATAAATCAAAAAATAATCGTTAAAGTTTAAATTTATGAAATAATCATATTCAAACTAAAACGCAGACTCTTAATACTCTAATGATTGGATTACTATATTATTCTCAAATTACAGTACAACTCTAAACACCGAAATTCTAGATTTATAAAACTTGACTCAAATTTATCTGGACTAACTGAATGCAACTCTATCTTCGGAAGCGTATCAAATAAAGTTCACACAAATAAAGTTCAAATGATTCTAACCTATTTCAAATATTTCACTTCGGGAACTTTACAATGCCCCACCGTATTTTTCAACCAAACTCTTCATAATAATTTAAATATGAAAACTACAAAAAAAATAAAAACTAAAATATCACACGTATTTTCTGTGTACACTTACATAGCCTATTCTACTCCTGTAAAACATATTTTCACCTTATGTTTTCACGAAATTCTGGCCACAGGCTACAAAGGAATCGTTATTGTAAACTTTTTGTTTAAAATTATAATGTTTTATGATTATGATTACCAATAGAAATAAAATGTATGCAATATTATAATGTATGTATGAATATATTATATTGTATGAAAAAATTATTTTTGGGTGAAAAGCAAATAAATAGTCTATCAACCGTTTTCAATGGGTAGCCGCTTAACTCAATCCATTTATTTTTACACTACCGAAAGCCGTCAACATATAAACTTATTGGTATAAACTACTTGGTATTAGATGGTATATGTCAAACATAGTTGAAAAATTATAAAGTTTAAAATTATGAATTGTATTCAGCCTACAGTTTCATTTTATCATATTGTTTAAAATTACCACAAGACAATCATACTCTACAAATGTATAATGTATGACTTTATGTGACCATATGAACCTAATATCAGTGTAGTTTAAACACATGCATTAACTATTATATTTTTTTACAAGAAAAATATTTTTGATCGGATGTATAGAGTTTTAAAGATATTTTCTCAGGAAATATTTTGACCGACCACACACTTGGCCATTATTTAGGATATTTCGTTTGATATTCTTAAAAAAATAGGTACTGATTAAATAACGATGGAAAATATAGAATGCTCGGAAAATTCGTTTACGACTAAATCTCCATCGTTTATTTTGTTATTTTTTTAGATTCTGAGTGAAGTGAAGGATTTTATGCTTTTACAATGATGTTTATTTTTTTTTTCTGGAGACACTTTTCCTCGCCTGAACTTTGTCAAAAGTTTCATCTCGCAACTCTATACATCGGAAATCACATGTAGATGGTACTTTGAAAGTTCATTTTTTCCCTAATCTTAATTGTTTTTCCAGGTGAGAGAAAAAACTGCCCAAAAATCCAGTAAAAATGGCGAAATTCACCGTAAACGTCACTTTCATTAAATCGACTTTAGTTTTTTCGTCATAACTCCAAAATTAATATTGCTAGAAACTTGACGTTTTTACCATGTATTATTGACGTATTATTACATACTTTAAAAATTTTACTATTATTGAGCTAAAAATACACCACGTTTCTTTTAAGTATATTTTTAATAAAGTTTTAAATTTTAAGTAAAAAGTTCTGAAAATTTTATATGACTACTCATACTCTTCTCTAACAATACTATCATGACTTAGAATTTTATTTTTTAATAAGCTTTTAAGTAAATTATTTGACGACTTTTACGTAACAAGCTGTTTTTACGTCAATTTTCAATATTTATTTTTAAAAATAGGTTCATCTAATAATAATGAAACTTTTTATACAGATAGAACTATATATTTTGAATCTTATGGATTGAATGAAATTTCTTCTTTGTCAAACAAAAAACTAGATAATTTTGAAAAAAAAAACCTACTGACAATGACACGAAAAATAGTAAAATGTATGAACGGTATATTTGTATACTAAATCTTTACTCAGAATCATTTACCTAAGGAAATCATCTACCATTTCTTTAAAATTCAATACACCTGTCTTCATCAACTTGTTCGAGGAGCGAAGAATACCCCATGGGGCGAAGAACGTACTTTTTTTTTTTAATTCCAAATATAATCGTTCAGAAAGACTTGACTAATTAGATTGAAAGTCGTTTTTCGAGTGTGATGATATTTAATCATCTACTTCTGTTAATAAGCAAAAAAAAAAAAAAAAATCCACCACTATAATGTGCCGAGGCGAGTGAAACGTGGCCAGTGCTCAACGACGCGTGATTTGTAGTTTATTATAATATTTCCTATATCCTGTGCAAAGAGTACAGTTCGAAAATGTGATTTGTATGGCAGCCGGTCCACGGTGTTTTTACATTCACTATTGCAGTTTTTAAGTTTTTAATCCGAAGACTGATGAGATGAAGGATAAACACCCGATTTCTATGTGAGGCCGGTTTTTCATTTTGTTTGATTAATTACACCTCGATATCGAGGTCATTGGCTTTCGAAGTTGTACGGTATTTACAACTTTAAAACAGTATCGTATGCAAATGTTATCTTTTTAATTATTATTATTATTATTATTATTTTTTAAACTTATTTATGCGTTTTTCAACACATAGGAGTATTGCGCAGAACTATTGATTTTATCAGCTTGCATAATTCATTTTAATCGTTTTACCTGTATCTTTGAGGAAGCGAATGCTTTCTGTATTGTTTTCTCGTCGAATCACGTCTACGAGACAGTGTTATTTCGAGTTTCAAGGCTTACTAATTTTGGTTAGATTTGACGGGTGAGACGACGAGCCTTTACCTGCAGTCCACAGTAATGATATTTTAATACGTTTCTATCGATTTTATTGGTTGGTTATATCGTCGAAATTTCACCTCGCACTTGAACGTCATTCACATAAGATCATTTGAAACGGAGTTCAAGTTGAAAATAACACTATTTTTTTTTTTACTATTTTTGATTTATGATAACATTTATCTGGGATTTTTTCCCTTGCCACGGTATCTATCAATAAATCATTTAATATACAATATTTTCATTATTTCTTAGTTGCACGTACGACTTAGTCTGGCGTTTTATTTTATTATCTTTCTCTCGTGTGCCCAGGTGATTGAACGATAACGCAACTATTCATGTATTATGTTTTTCCATTTAATGTATTATTTTAATTTTGAGTTCACGGGTTCTAAAACAATTGATTTTATTACAAACATTTTTTTTCAAACGTTACACGAGCATGTCCGGCCATACGATTTATTTTTTCGGGAAAATTTCCTCAGATTTGAATTTGTTTATTAAAAAGTGAAAGTTTTTTGGTTAAGTGTGCATTGTGCTTATTGCATATAAGTATACCGCGTATATGTAGAATTGTAGACACACTAATATTTCTCTTACGTTTAATATTATGCGTCGGTTTTTTTTTCGACTTATATACCTGTTTTAGGCGCCTACGTTTGTTTAAAATATGTCCTTTGAGTCTTAATCGAAAGTTTTCTTTTCTTTTTCTTTGATTGATTTTATTACGGTTATTTTCTATTACGGATATCGTTTTTTGTTCAAAAATATTAAAGTATTTCACTCGACAAGCATTGACACGCTTGTAGTGTATCATCCAGGAATGATTGTAATTGTTTGTAATGTATAGGTGTATATATCAAAATAAATTGATTCTTGTGTACCTACAATTTTTTTTTTGTTAGAGTTGGAATTTAATTAAATTCCAAAATACAATAGTACAAACTATTAAATTAAAGTAAGTCGAATTTTCTTTTGCATGTTATCAATAATAAATGTCTTTTTAAGTACCTATGTAAAATTGTATAGTGGCTTGACATCGTTATTATATTTTAGAGACATATCTTTAACTTCCAAGGCTCCTTTATTATTTAATTTAAACATCATTATAAACATGTCATGTGCATGACTAAACATATTTATATGATATTAGTTTAGAGCAATGCACTCCATTAATTGTTTAACGCATTGTTTGTTATCTTAGAAGTGGAAAATAAAATCCAAAATTTCAAAGAATTTTGTTTTGAAATTTATAGTCTCCTCAAGTAATGTAGACTGTAGTTGGGCTATAACTTTTATTACAATTTTAAAATGTTATCATTAAGTTATTTTGAGTAGATATAAATATTTTTTCTGTGTTTCTTAAACCAATTTGCCAAATCAACCCAGATATGTTGACCTACGTAGTACGTATACATCTAGAATGTTTTGTTTTGTTTGACATTATAAACACGAATTCTTAAGAACACTAATGTTGGGAAATGCTTATAAATATGCTGATGAACTTATTTATCTTTATTTCTAATATTTTAACTTAAAATAATATATTCAATTATAATCAAATCTATATTTATAAAAGCTACTCATTTATTGCATTTATTATGTATGTATTATGTAAGTAAGCAATCATTATTTGTATTTTCTATAAAAAAAAAGGAGTCAAAATTTACAAAAATTATCGAAGATCACTATTCGAACTCTAGCCGTATACTTTTTAATATAAAAAAAATATATAAAGAATAATATGTTTTCAAAATATGATAAAGACACATACAAAATATGAAAATATGTTAAATATTTCAAAATAATATGGTTCTGTGTACAAAACGTCATTTTGTATACGATTAAAATATATTTAAGTTTAGGCTTTATTTAACTGATATAACATTTAATCTATATTACTACTTAGATAATTATATTGTTTACCGTTAAATCCAACTAGATTACATGTAATAATATTATTACTCTGATAAATATTATGTTTTCGTGGTAAAGAAATTGCAAATTTTCTTATTCCCGTGTGTATTCCTCGATGGTTTATCTTTGTTACCGTGCATTTATAATTTTAGTTTAATTTCGTTAAGTTTGTCGATTTAAAAATTGCAAATATAGGTTAGGTGAGGATTGTCTTATCGTTTGATAATTCAGTAATTTTATTTAATCATGTTGATAATCTAGGGTAAAATTAATTATGCTTCTAGGTTCATGTTAATTTCTATTCACGTTTATACTACCTAAATGCCATGAACTACAAAGTTTTACACATTTCTTTAGCTTCATCATAATTAATATGTATTATTAACCATAGTTTCGAATAAATGGGAGTATGCAATTTTCATTTGAGCCAGACGTTCCATCACTTCTATCTAAGAATACCGATAAGTGGTAGGTAGAGCTCGTGATTTGTAATTAATACATCGCGATAGTTTTTGAAGTAAACATGAAACAAAAACAAAAAAATTCAAAAAGTATAATCCTTAAATTTTCAATATTATCTATGATATCAGGTGCAATGCTTTGGAAATAAATCCTAATATATAAGAAATTTAATTTTTGGCACGTTTTTTTATTACCGTTTATCTGGACGTGTGTTTACAATGAAAATCGATTTCACACAAATTCTTTAGCAAATATCAAAATTATTTCCATATCTATAAAAGTGTACATCAATTAACTCGTAATCTAAAATGTTCATGATCACGGCGTGTCGACCAATGATTTTAATTGTATTTTACTAATACCACTAACGCGTTTCCGAATTTCTTTTTCGAAACACTGCGATGGAAGATTTTCAAATACATCTGGTCCTAATAACGATTTAGATTTTAAATAAGTTATTTCTAATAATGTTTTAAAACCTGTTTTTGACTTACATAAAACATCCATCCAAATTGATACACAATTCCTTTCGCCTATTCTAAGTGCATATAACGTCATTTTACCTTGAAATATCTTCTAGTAAATCTCGATTATACCTACTTCTTCCTCAACTCAAGAAGTATTTTCCGAAAACTTGTTCGCCACCAAACTATTAATATTATAATCTTAAACATCATTATGACTATACGTATATATATATTTTTAATGGATTGACTGCATCTATGATCTTTAATGCGTTTTCGAGTGGAACACGTGTGCGTAGAACTGTTAATTTTTTATGGTGACCTGGTGGTGGTAACAGCATATGGATCCAGACGATCGGACCAATTGCAGTGGACTGCAACAACTCTGCAGCCCCGGGACTGATACCCGGTCGAACGGGTTACGGAGACTACTACGCATATGCATTTTGGTAAGTTCCCATGCGCCAAAATTTCGACGATAGAATCAAGTAGTTTCAACTATGAGATTTATACGCATACGAGACGTCGCGCTGGCAACATTACTTTTTAGCTAATTTCTAATGAAAATAACAGGTTTTCAAAGCACACCAATTAAAATTCATTCAGAGGCAAAGGAAGAATTTTAGTAGTTTAACTTAAAAATTTAATAGCCATATATTCCCACGAAGACGGAAATTAAATTTGAATTTCTAACAGATGACATTTTAAAATATCAGGTAAGTTTGATATATTTTTTATGTCTTTTAAGCGTTTAAATTTTAAATACTATGTTTAAGTATGTGTTTAAGAGGTATATTTATGCGGTAGTATGTAACTGAATAAAACATAAATCGGTTATTTAGATATCGGTCGGCACGACTAATCGTAAAATCTGACTTCTTAAATTCTCTGAATCGAAAGTTCAGAGTTTATAACCCAACACACGATATAAAATGGACCACTTTTAAATGGTCTCTTCAATTTTGTAGTAAACATACGTCTAAAACTTTAACCTTTTCACTTACTGTATACATTACAAATTTTATGGACAGTTATTGTAAAATAAGTAATTAGGGCACATTATGCGTGGAAGTGACGATAATATAATAAAGACATTACTGTCTTGGAAACCATCGGGTAAGAGACCACGAGGACGCCCGAAGAAAAGATGGTTAGATGTGGTCGAGGAAGATTTGAAAAGGGTAGGAGTAAATGATTGGAGAAATATAATTCATGATTGCGAGAATTTCGTGAATTTGTGATGGCGGCGAAAACTCTTGTAGAGTAGATAAGTCAGAAGAAGAAGAAGAAGAAGAAGAATTGTAAATAAAATTGTTTTTTATATGAATTCAATTTCACCAATAAAACCTGTGGCTTTGGGCATTTATTAATCTCATATTTCTCTTTTAGTATCTAAGTGTTGATATTAATGTTAAGTGGTACTTACTTTAGTTGATACTCATTATTGTTGCACTTGTTTAACAGTGATAAATGGTATACATTATGCCTTATGAGTTTCAATTTGCGATACTCATCGTTTCGTTTAATTTAAATTTAAATTGAGAGCTTACCGTACTCAGTAATCACTTTATACTTACCTTTTATACCAAGTTGATAAATATTATAAAAAAAAAAAAACATATATTTTATGCAAAACATGTTTTTGTTTAAGTTCTAATAAAAAAAATACAATGATACATTTTTATCCGAGGTGTACACGATTATCAAAATACCTATGTGACTATGTAGTAAGACGATAAACGAACAAAAATATCAAATCTTTTAATACGAACATTGAACCCGAAATAAGTCATAGAAAGATCAAGCCACGTTTCATGAAAATATCGAATACTTTTTATAATTACATGAGTACGCATCAAAATGGCCTTTAAAAAAAAAATAAACATAGGTATATTGTGATACATTTTTGAGTTTGCCACTAAATACCTAAGAACTAGATTCTCAATATTATTATATTTAAAATTTTAAACTATAATACTTATTAAAAATGTTTTCCAAGCCCAATCTAAAGTATTTTGTTTAAGTTCAACTAAAACTATATGCTTTACATATCTTTATAAGTGTTAACAGAATGATAAAGCTAGCATAATTATAAGAAATTTTTATAGTTTATGTAATTCATACCATGTTTTGTTGTGCAAGATTAATTTTAAAGACAAAATTATTATATATATTTCGAAAGAACACATATCTATATAGTTCGTTGAACTTTGATTTTGATATTTACACGTGTAATATATTAAAGTATTTTTAATGTTTTATGGAGTCTATAATTTATATGAATCAAATATCATATAAATATTAATTATCTAATATTATAGAAATATATGTTTTTAAATTCAATGAGAGCAAAATCAGTGCATTTACAACCATAAATTATATTATAAATAGTTATTTTAATCGAATAATGTAAATAATAAGGTAAAAGTCATTGAGTTTGAGTATCTAATTAAGTTCAGTACCTACCCATATAATAATTAAAATATTTTGTGTAATATTCTCAACTTTCATATCCTAAACAATAAGATTCAGGTACATTTATTAAATACTCAATTTAATACAATATTATAATAAAAAAAAAATTAATAGATTTTACAGATTCACTATGCAGTTTTTTAGTTTATTATTTTTTAGTTGATATGAGGGCTATAAATGCGTCTATTTAATACACTTGAAAAATATTTAAGTAATTTCTAAACAAAAGTAAAAATCAATGTATATGCTGTAAAAAATGCTTCTTTCGCCCATTAAATTACTGTAGGTACTCTGTTCTCTCACGTTTGATCTTGTCTCCTTTGAAATCATTCAAAATAGGTAATCTTATACAAATAAACTTTATTTTACTATACAAAAATATACAAATATATATGTAATATAACTTAAAAGTATAACAAACGCGATTATTGTGAAAAAATTTCCATTTCAATAACGTTTAATTGGATTTGTTTGTCACCTCAAGCAAAAGCAAGGAGATATACCCAACAGTTCTTCGAAAAAAAACTTTTCGAAGTTTACTTAAATTCATTTATTATTTTGTACGAACTATTTTAATGAATAAAACTAGTGTAAAACAGAATCTTAAGAGAGATAGGATATTTGTTTGTTCATCAAAATTGATTCACTACTTTCTAATGATAGGAATAATCCAAATACTCGAACATCAGATATCGAATAATGTTCATGAATATTCGAATCACGAATACGAATAAGTGGATACTTAAAAACTACAATTTCTATAAAAAAAAAAAAAAAACAACTAAAAAATGAGCATTTATATGTATATATATATATATATATATATATATATATAAATTCATAATTGTATATTTAACATGGGTACTATTCGATTTTAAATATAAGTTGTATACATACATTATGTATTAATACAAATATGAATAGAATTTTACTATTATTTTCGTTTTTTTAATTATCCGCATAAATTTCATTGGTGAATAGCTCGAAAAAGGATGCCAACTTTTTTTTGGACTATAATTATAGGCCATAGTATTATGTGGTGAGAAGTTTCAGACACCATTGTACGCGTAATGTGCTTTCAAATGTTTCTATCGTAGCTAATAAGTTGGGAAATTTTGGTTTACATCGACCAGTAGATTTGCCAAAATAACTATTATTTCTAATTTATCAGAGACAATAGGTACGTGCCGAATAACTAGACAGAAAAAAAATCCAAAATGAGTAGTTCGTTCACTGACGTGTTACGTGACCACGACGTGTTTTAGCCTCTATTTGAACTCTTAAACGCAAACATTATTTTCATTATCTAGTATTTATTTCAACCAGATATTTAATCTGATATATATATTTAATAGTCGTCATAAATATGCAAACCGATATTATACAATGTAAATTAAATTACAAATAAAATATTAATGAAGTGGCGTATTAGTGGTAATAAATTAATAATCAGTGGTTGACATTCAGTACGTGTACGAACAGTATTACACACGAATACAAACGTCGCGCTCACTGCTTACCTGTTCTGTTCAATCTTACATCTGCACTGGCGCACGATTTATACAAAAATTTAAAATATCTCAACAAATATTTCCTAAACGGAACGAGGAATACGAAAAATGTGTGTTTAATTTCTTTGAAACATGTATACGTCATATATTTTATTGGGTATCACTGTTGTTCACATGGCGTCTATTGAATCAATTTAAAACGATCGCACGTATTTTTTGTAATGCAAACAGTTATACTGTTTACGTAGTGAGACTTTGTGCAGGTTCTACTTAAAATATACATCTTCTGTGATTTTTCTATGAACATATTAAATTATTAAAATTACGTATTTACAAAAAAAAATAAGAAATACATAAAAAAAAAAAAACAATAATAAATTCAATATTTAAAAGCTGGTAAGTGAGATGATGGTGGTACAAGTTCGTCCTTCGTCCCTTCGGTCCCCGACAAGATATTGGTGATGAATGTATTAAGTTTTAAAGAAATGATGACTCATTTTTTTAGTATAAAACGATTCTGAGCAAAGCTTCAGTGTAATATCATGTATTATTATTTAAATACTATTTACGTATTTTACGGTTATTTGTATAATTTTTGGTGAGTTTTTTTGTAATTAAACCCTCATAAAATATTCAATTAGATGTAACTCATTTAAACTTCAATCGTTATAACAATTATAACTCATTAGAAATAAACTTAAAAGAAATCAGACAATATCGTAAAAAATCGTATAATAATTTATTAAAGTGTGTATAAAAAAAAATCCTGACTAACGATTTTTGAACTTTTGTTAGGATAATTAGGTAGATATATGAGTAAGGTCATATTAAATTTTCAGAACTTTTTGTCAAATATTTAAAATTATATTACATAAAAACTTTCAAACAATTTGGTAAATTAAAAGTTCTATATTTAAGTTAAAAGTGCTATAATTGTTCTGAAAATGTTGTCCAATATAAAAAATTATGTATTTGATATTGGATAAAATTTTCAAGTTTCTAGCTTCAATACTTTTCGATTTATGACTAAATACCTAAAATCTGAACAGTGAAAATCTCGTTCGGCGGTTTTTACCGATTTTACCGTTTTTACTCAGTTTTTCGATCGTTATTCTTGAATACTGGAAAAACTATGGAGATTTTGGAAAAATGACCTCTCTAAAGTACCATCTCAGTTCAATTTCAAATCTAAAAAGTTGCTGGACGAAACTTTTGGACAAGGATTTCTATACGAAAAAGTGTTTACAGAAAAAAAAAATAAAAAAAATAAAAAATAAACATCATTGTAAAACCATAAGATCCTTCGCTTCACTCAGAATCTAAAATCAAAAATATAAATAGTTAGATGAATATCAACACTAGATGTTTGAGGTGACATTTTTAAAAAAAAATCATCGATATGTTTCAAAATAGATGCACGTGTCTATTAAATGTCAAAATTGCAAATTTTCAAGCATTAGTTCAATTTATATTTTCAATTTTAAAATTTACGATTTATGGAAATTTTACTGCATTTATTTTGATTGAAATAAAAGACTGCATACTTAAAAACAATTTACCGAAAAATTCAACAGTCAAAAAACGCTCATAAATGTGTGGTTATTGACTATGACCATCAATTATCATAATATCGTCAGTAGTTATTAGTATTTACTTTGCTTTTAAAATTATCAAAGAACAATAATTATAATTACAATTTAAATAATTTATTAATTTTGTTTAAAATGAGAATATTGATAATGTTTGTTGCTATAAAAATAAATAATTGTAAAAATACATGGACAAAAATTAGGTTTATTAGATTTGTATTCTACATTTTGATATCTTGGTATGCTGATCCCAAAAATTGAATTTTGCAAACAACAGTTTTTTCACCTGGTTATCAGTTTATCACTTATAATTTTTGTTGTATTATTATTATTATGGATGAAAATGTAAATCTACATTACCTGTCAAGTACCAAATCATCAACCGCCAGGTGTTTCATCTACAACTATTGTGGTACTTATTAGAAAGATTTGATTAACGTTTAACGTTTTAGCTATTTAAATACATTAATACAATACACGGGACGATGATGGTATTTCGAAGGGAAGATGGCTCTGTCAGTACAAATATATGGCGGTACATAAGTTATCAAAAAAATGTATCAATTTATTTGTGATATGCATTGAAAAAATATTTTCACCCTCCCCTTATGGGGCTTGTCAAGAATTACCTTAGATACAACTCTTTTGTGCACTAAGATTTTGAGTTTAAACCATGATATCGACTGAATATAACATAATCTTATAGTATATAAAAATTAAGTGCCGTATCATCTAATTCTAAAATACGATAGGTAGCTAAAATTACACACGAATATACGACTAAAATTTTTTATTAACTGTAATGCATTTGTCGATGCACAACCCAAACATAATTTAATATTTTTTCTTACTCCCAAGCGAGTTAACAAGTTATACGTAAAAAATTTAAAACCTGAGCGAACGCGAATAACATCAAATTGCCCTTGCTGAGGGGAAATATATTACCTCGGTACCTCGAAGGTAGGAAATAGACTTGATGACCTTTTGATTTTTAATTCAACTATTAATATAGCCAATAACTTTAATTTGGAAGATTTTATAACAAAATTAGCTTTCTTAAAATAGAACTCCAAATCATAAAATGTAATTGGTAATAATTTTTTGTTAAATTTATTCACATTATATTCATGATTTTTTTTTATTATTTACATTTTTTTTTTTGTCATTTATTTTTTGTTGTACAATCTGTGAAATAATTTTTACAATAAGTACAAGTGATAATAGTAGTTAACAGTATATACAAAAGTATTTAACGAGACAGTAGTTGTGATCGAAGAAGCCAACCATTGTTGGGACTTCGGTGTGAGATTTGGTGATAGTTAGTCAGCCAGTAGGTCTCGGCACCACGTTCTCTATAGACGCCTGCTAGGGTCTCCGGGGATGGTAAGGATGGAGAGTTCAGCTATAAGAGTATTTCTGTGATCTTGTGTACTGAAGTGGAAACGTTTATAGAATGATTTGGCAGTGTTTAAAACTGTTTGGATGGATAGGTCTTTGTGTAGTGTGTAGTTGGAAACATAGTATGGAGCTTTTGTTATTTGCCGGAGGCATTTGGATTGGAACGTTTGTATCTTTTTGATATTAGAGGGCTTGGCGGCCCCCCGGACTTATAGGCCATATTATGTCCATATAGGCTAGAGGAGCATTTTGTATATCAGTAGTTTATTTTTTAGATTTAGATGATTTGATGTAAGAAGGTAGTGTAATTGACGTGATCGATTGTTTAGGGTGAGGCGCTTGAGGTGGGTGTGGATTGCCTAAGTTAGACGACGATCTAGGTGTAGACCCAGATATCGGACCATTGGAGCAGTTGGTAGGGGGTGTATTGAGGTATATGTGGGGACAGTCTGTTCGTTTGAGTGTGAATGTACACTGTATGGATTTTGATTCGTTTATTTTGAAACCTCATTCTTTATACCAGATGGAAAGTAGGTTAAGATGGTTTTGGACGAGATAAGAGGCCGTTTCAGGGTCAGAGTGAACTGCTAGAAGAGCTTTATCGTCGGCAAAGTCGGCAGAGGTGGTGTGGGGTGTGGTGGGTTGGTCAGGTGTGAAGAGATTGAATAAGAGAGGAGGTTTACATTTTAAATTCATTTGCTTTTGTTTCGTGCATATTTTAACTGTTATACATTTTTTCGTTTACATGATGTACTTGGACAAGCAAAAGTTTTCATACTGGACGTTATATTTTTTACTCGTCGTCAATCAGAATATAGACAATATATTATGAAACATATGAGTTTGACAAGTATTCAATATACATTTTTTGTTATTAGTGTCAATAATAAAGTCGATTTGTTCTAGTTGGTGTGATTTATTCATAAAACGATATTTTGTCAAAAAAAAAAAAAAAAAAAAAAAAAACAGGAAAATATTGAAGTCGGTAAAATCGGCATTTTGTCATTTCGAAACGCATATTTCTTAGCGCCAGCTAAGTTTGCTTGTTGGTGCAAGTGTTATTATAGCGCCTTCTGTTCGCACAGAGATTTCACATAAGCGCGCGAGCTTGGCCGTCTGCTGACGCGCTGTGCAAGTTCTCGCGAGGAAATGATCGGTAAACACTAAACATATAACATAAAAATATATATTCCGTCTCTCCTAATGCATTCATTATTACTTCTATTGTCAACTTCTTCCTCTCAGAAGGCTTTTCACTTTAATGTTGTTAATTTGTTTGTTATTTGTTAAATTGTATTTACTATTATTTTTAATAGCCGAGGCAAATATATAATGCGCCTCTTAAAAATAAAAAAAAAATAAAAAATATATTCCGTCGTCGAAAGCACTTGCGCGGCGGCGTTTCGCTCATACGTTGTAAAATAATAATTATAATAATATTAATAATAATAATAATATCACGGGAACGCCGGTCCTCGCACATGCACACATATACATACACGTACACGTACGCACACGCACTCGAACCCAACGTGTACCGAATAAATCTTCGGATTTTATCGGTGAGGCTCGTGGTGCACAATCCACACACACACTTATACGTCAAATACACACACACACACACGTACGTATTTCATGCGTCTGTGTTTTGCGTAGTAGTAGTAGTAGTAGTAGTAGTAGTAGACCGTCGTGTCGCGTATACGCGTGCGAATCGAAAAGCGGCGGCGGAAGTGGGGAGGAGAGGAAGAGGGCGACGACGAGCGTATTTAGCGCGTACGGTTCGCGTAGCGGAGTGACAAATTGGCACCGGCCTTCCGCGACTCGTGGATACGCGCGCACCGATCGTTTTCACAGCGATACCGTGACGGCTACAAGTCGAACGTCCGTCGAGACCGTAGGTCGCCGCCGCCGCCGCAGCAGCAGCCACAACCGCCGTCGCCGCCGCCGCAGCAGCAGCCACAACCGCCGTCGCCGCAGTAGCAGCAGCTAGCCGGACCCGAAGCCGCAGCCGCGCAGCACCGAGACGCCGCACTCGAATATCGTCCGTGCGCGGACCACGCGAAAGCTTAGGTTCATTATCGTCGTCGTTACTGTTATTTAACATCAGCGGTGTCGTAAACGATATTGGACGCGCGTCGGGGCGATAAATCCGCCGTCGTCGTCTCGATTTGCTTTCCCCGCGACGTATCTCGCGCCGGCCGTCGTCTCGAGCCACCGCCGCCGCCGCCGCCGGGACTCGTCCGACGGTGTCGACGACGACATCTCACGGTCGGTCGACTCACGTTTTCCGCCACGTACACCGGGGACCAACCGTCGCCGGCCGATTTTCGGTTTTACTCCACCGGCCGTCCCCGCGCGTCCGTGGCGCGTACCTCAGCGAAACGCCACGATGACGGCGTAGACCGATCGCGCGCATCCCCCTCGCGTTCCCGCAGAACGATGCGCCAGGAGTCGGCACACGGTTTCGGACGAAAGGTAAGAGTAAAAGCTCCACGCGGTGTGTGTGTGTGTGTGTGTGTGTGTGTGTGTGTGTGTGTGTGTGTGTGTGTGTGTGTGTGTGGCACGCTTATTTCCCGTAGGAGTTTATTGTGTATTACAAACGGCTTCTTCTATACCCTACTTTTACACATCAGTCTAAGGTAAATACGAGTATGATTCATTTCGGGGAGGAATTGTGACCCCATGAACATCCCCCTGTGTGCGCCACTGGACGACATTAGACCCACAATACATGGGCTCAGATAATCATGGGTCCGCCTGATTCAAGATCGAATTTGATATGGATGAACCAATTTTTTTTTTATATTTATATTTATCTCCGTTTATACAATTTTAACTTTCTCGGCGATCAATTCGTTGGTAATTGATTATTATTATTATTATTATAATCATCGTTGCGTAAAATATTGTATTTTCATATGAAACTATATTATAATAGTAAATATTTATACAATGCACACTTAGTGTTTTATTTTTAAGTATAATTTAGTTGTATTCGATAACGTACAATGTGATATTTGAAATCGTATTAGATTATATAGGGCCCGGGCAAAAAGTAATATAGAGGTCTCCAAATGTACGTGGAGGGCCTGTCTACTACCGGGTTTATTATCCATGACCATCTGCACGCTCGGTCCATGACCGGACGAGTCGACCAGCATCCGATGCGGTCGTTGTCGTGCGACGGTTTTCCAACAAAGTTGTTATTGTTACTACTCGATGCATTTTTATTATTTTATTTTTATTTTTTATTTATTTTTTTCTTGTGCCTCGTCTTACACGTTTTCGCTACCGGTCCGGTGCGTCCGTGACGTCCATTTAATTCACGGATTCTGCAAATCATCACTTCTAATGCCACACGCGTATACACGTGTACTTATGTACACGGTCAGGCACGCGTTTGCAGTGCTACAGGGGACAACTTGCACTTGCGAATCGCCCGCGCGCACGACGCGGATACCTATACTGTTATCGCCGATTTCGCGTCGACTGCCTGCCCACCTTCTTTGTGGCCAGAACGTGTTCGACGAACTTTTAAAAAATTAACATTTAATTATATCTAGCGACCAGGCGGAGACCGTCACGATTCGTACGTTTATTGATTTATTTTTCAAATTGTAAGTCCTCGGTGGATCTACAAAAGATACTGTGACTTGCAAGAGGTAGGTATTGTGACGTCATACATTAAAATTGTTTTCACATTGAGAATAAGACAAGTGTTCACAATTTTCAACAATAATAATTATAATGTAGATACTATTTTTAAATTTTGTGTGGTATTCTGTTTTTTTCCACAACATAATTGTTACCGGACTATAATTTATGCAAATTTTGAGTTTCAACGAAGTTTAAATATTTATGTTTTATGCATGAAAACTGATTTGTATAAGAGTCTAGGGAATTATCTTGTTAAATTTAGATTATTTTTGTATTAAAAATAATAAATTGTTTTAACCTTGGAGTAGATGTATCAGATATACGTATTAGATATATCTACGTAGGGGTTTAAAGATCGGATCCATACGTATATTTTCTACTACGAAGATCTCAATCAATTTAAAGTACGATGAGGTAAAGGGGCCTTTTAAAATATTTAAAAAAGTATATGGTCTCAAAACATATGTTGCAATATCGTTATTATTGGATTTAGAATCCGTTTAAAGATTTCTATTTTTTTACACAAAACAAAAGAATAAACAAATTGGGCTTTTGCCTTTTTCAAATACTTATTGTACAATAAATAATAACATTTTGATCGTATTTAAACTTTTAAATACTTATTTTAATTGTATTTCAACATTGTAATATTGTAAGGTTAAAAGTCAGTCGTAATTCAGTCGGAGATTCAATAACGGAACAATAAAAGATAATGAAGTCCTCTTATAAAACATGAAAAAAGTTCCCATTCTATTGTTTTCGTAACGGATGTAAATATTAATAATTTTTGAAAATAACGCACATTAAAGTTGTTTGTACCATATAATTACACATCCTTTGTCGAAGCAAGTTATTTATAGAGAATAAAATACCTATTTACTTATTTTGAAAAATTGTGGTAATGCGTACCATTTTTTAAAGAAAAGATACTCAATCTACGATTTTTTTACAGTTGTTTTTATTAAAATTTCAGAAACCATCACTATTTGGTAACACTCGAAAAACATAATTTTTTAAGTTAAATTAAATACTAATTCATATTCACATATATTTATATTGCCGTCATAAAATGTAAATCACTGGTGCATTCCAAAAGTTTTTTTTTTTACATAGTTTTCCTGAAATATTGAGAAACGTGTTACATATTTTGATATACTTTACATAAATATGATCTTTAAAATTGAATAAGTAATTTTTTTTCAATTAAAATTGAGTTGATTCATTATTTTTCTATTTATTGAAATTGTATAATGTGTATCGAAATTATGTCGTATTTAAGGTTTTTCATGCTAATTATCCACTAGATCCAGATAATCGATTGATTTTTATCTCATTGCAGGCAAGTATCTATTATCCATCCACTATAATGGTACAAGAAATTGTACTGAAAACAAGAATGTGATGATAGCAATAATTTATATCTCACTATACTTTCCGAAACTCATTTAAATGATAACTGCGCAGAAATTTCATCATACAATAGGTAGAAATTAAAAATATCGTAAAATGAGAAAACTTACTGACGGTAATGAAGCAAGGAGGGGGATTTATTGTTGAGTTTTTATTGGAAACCATTTAAACAATTTAAAGCGAATGTTTTACTTTCGGAGAATTTCCACGACATGATTCGATACCTATGCAATAGATTGTCCCGAGAAATGTTTGTAAACAAACTGTAAAATCTGTAAAAGCACTGTGAACACCGGCATTAGAAATACATGCGACATGTACACAAACCTTGAAAATAATGTTTTTCACATTTTAATTTGATATACACTCACACTATTTGATTATAATTTATTTTTAATACATTTTACAAATCGACTTGCCACGTTATTTTCTTATAAACGGAATACGTAATAATAAAATAAGTTTCTCACGAATAATATAATTGTAATTAATTACAATTTAATTTATTACCTACGCAACTTTATCTCTAAAAAAAAAAATTAATACCTTTAAATCAAATACAATGTAATAATATATTTTGGTCTTTTATGTTTGTAAGTATTTAATTTTTTTTTCAAATAAAATTCGAATTAATATCTTGGAGAATCTTCATTGATTAACACATTTTTGACCGAAAAAACAATTTAATTTTTGTTAGTTTATACTGGTCGTATGCTATTACTGTTTTCTTTTTTAAGGATTATTTATTTTAAATAATAAGTATATGGCTATCGTTGAAAATGCAAATAGTCAATTTTAATCATGAGTAAAATTTAAACGTATTTTCGTGTGACATTTTTCGGATTTTCTATTTACAAACTAATAAACTCTTTAGGCTTCAAAATAAATTTCTAAAACCAAATTAGTATATTCATTGTAATGATTTGAGTTGTACATATAACGAATTTTGATGTTTCATTAAAATAAGAAAAATAAAATTTGATTACTTGTGCACTTACAACGCGTGTATATTTTTGTATTTATATTTGTTATTGCTTTATGTGTTGGTTTATTATTGTATTGATATTCACAAAATATTAATTGAAAAAATTTAAAAAAAAACCTTGAGGGAAGAATCATGTGATCATTTACATATGAATTTAATGGTCTTACTTTTTACTTTTATATTTAATTTGCTTAAATCATTTATGCAAATTATACATTTGTTTGCAAGTTTTCGCAATTCGCGTGCCCACACATCGTAGTTTTGAACGGTTATAGTCCCTTGGGTTTTTGTTATCCTGTTGTGAAATGTTAACGGAAATAATGATTAAGATGAAGGAAAAGAAGTAAGTGTGTCAGCCATTTCAATAATTGACCCCGTTTTCTTATAAAAGTTC
Organism: Therioaphis trifolii; assembly: GCA_027580255.1. Taxonomy (NCBI): domain Eukaryota; kingdom Metazoa; phylum Arthropoda; class Insecta; order Hemiptera; family Aphididae; genus Therioaphis; species Therioaphis trifolii. The sequence continues at coordinate 31,544,611 of CM050406.1, forward strand.
AAGGCGTTCAAGCGTTTATCTAATTTTTGACGCTTCACAATGTTCATATTCATGCCGATAAGAAAACTGGCCTTAGGGAAAACAATTCGACATGCATTTTTGAATGCAAGTATATTCTTGTATGAACATAATTCATTTAGTAAAAATCTCATTGTTGCACATTTATGCTTGATCACAAAATGGGTGGCCCTAAGAAGTAAATCAAGATGAGAGAGACATAAATAGATATCGGTTTACTACAAACGCGTTGTAAACGTGGGGCTATAATCCCGAGAGATAATATTCTTGATAGGGCATGAAGTGATTTGTAAGGTGCTTTATACGCAGAACTTTTCATCAAATAGTCAATTAGTATACCGTTTGTGTGTCTATTTACTACTAGTTGACGAACCAAAAACCGAGCAAAGAATATTCGAGAATAGGTACCTTTAGATAAAAAAAAAAAAAAAAAAAAAAAAAAAATAGATATTTTATAATTTGTTCAAACACTTTAGAACATATTTAATGTAACAGTTAACATGTTATGCTACAAAATCATTGACGTCAAGATACATCATAGGAGCCATCTTAAATACGTTATGGTTTTGAAAAAATTAGAACAATGTGTTTATTAATTTCAAATACAAAGTCAATTGTGTACATCGTTAAAAATTTCGTTTGTTTAATGCGTTTAATAAGTAAATGTTTATTAACGGATAGGGTTTAACTATTTTAAATGACGTTGTCGCTATTACAAATAGTAATATTATATTTTAAAAAAATCATTTTTTTTTAAATGCCAATCAAAAATCAAAATTTAGAATATGATTAATGATGAGTGATGACTGACTCTTACCATCATTACCTGTGAACATTGTATGTGTACTCCTTATGATAGCGTTGGTACCGTTGAATCTTTTTACGACTCGCATTTATATTTGTATGGGTTATTACTAACGAATTTTTTTGTTTTAAAGATATTTGACTTGAATATATATATATATATATACAGGTGTTTAAAATTCATATCTTAGTAAAATGCAAAAAGAAACCGCACGGTTTTCATTAAAATGTATGGTGTAATTGCCACAGTCATATAAATATTCGCGAAAAAAATATTATAGACTTAGTTCTACTTTTACAGTCGGTTATGAAATAATATACGCACGGTGTTTAATAAATAACTTTTATAGAATTGTATGTATGTTCTAATTTTAAATTACTAATTGAGAAAGTATTCAAATACGTATTATTATAAACGTTTAAGACTAATCGTATTACAGTAAATAAATATTGAAAAGTTATGTGAAGATATTATTTAAATTTCATAATACAATACAAATATCATCTTATTTCTCTCCGTCGCTTTGTTTTTGTCTGTGTGATTTGAATAATAAGTTTTGGTAAGTTCTTAAAACTATTCATGTATTGAAAATCTTCAATAATTAAAAACGAAACAAAATTTTATTTATTGGTATATATATATATATATATATATATATATATATATATTATACATGTTAGGTACACAACAAGATATAATATCTATACATTTTCACTGTTGAATTGAATTGTTTTGAAATTTTATTTTCTCGTGTAAAAATATTGCATATGTTTGTGCCAAAAATTTGAAAATCAATGTTAATGATCGAAATCTGTTTTTATAGACACGCTCCTAGTTGCCAGTGTCGAGCGGCTGTTATCGGAGTTAATTGAATAAAGGGACTGTGGTACCAAGGTCGTTTGATAAAAAAAGGACTCATTTGTAATTACATCCTTTCGGCAAAATTACCGCAGATTGGCTTTGAGTTTTTTTGATTTTATAATTGTTTTGATTTCTTAGAATTCGCTAATATATTCGTGGTACATTTATTAACGAGTTTAAAAATTTAAATAGCCTATTTTGCATTTTAAACGATTTTTATTTTTAGCATATTATTTTGCAATTTAGAAAATATCAATGTGTTAATAGAAACCATTACATAGCTGACCAAAATGTATTTATAAAGGAATATAAAAGTGTTTACAACCATGTTAACTAATTATTGATCAACTAATAATACGATTTCACTAATTACTTTAAAATCGTATTATTTGTTTATTGCTTAACTCAATTTATATAGGTTCTAAAACTATTTATAACTTACATGGCCGAGATCACTGAATTGTACTATGAATGCAATAGTTTTAAACAAAAACGAAGTTATTTTACCAGCCAAAAAGGATCAGTTTGATGACATTTTAAAATCGTCCTATAGTATGTTGTTGTGTCAGTATAGGTACATGCTAAGAGATGAATAATATAAACTTTCAACCATTACTTTTTAAATTACATGTTGCATAATACATAATTTATGCAGAGTATAATAAATTACTTGTTCATAATATATATTTGTTTCTTGGTTTGTTTCTGAGTTATACTCATATCGTAATTGTATCAATCTATCTACCCAAGTGTATTGAAAGTGGGACACACATGTTTGGTAAGAAGTGTTAAATAGGTAGGCGTTGTACATAGTAAAAAACAATCTAAAAAAAAAACAATGTGAATCAAAACTAATTTTTAATACTTTAATAAGTTAGTTGTACACTTTTATGGAATAATAATAATTATATGTGATTATAAAAAAAGTCTATAATATACTTGTACATAATAAATTTATATATCATATCGAATATCTAACTTGATTAGGGCCAAGGACCCTACAATATTGTTCTCTTTGATTATGAAAACAATGTTTATTAATTTACAATCAACGGGTTAAATCAAATTTATTATTATTCGTTTCTTTAATTTGCACTAGCATATTTAAGGTAAAAAAAATCGAATGAAGTGCTTTTATAAATATAAATGCATTTCGAAAAATGTATTGTTGTAGTTATTTTTTCTGTGTACGTGGCAAATTTAACATTTGTATGTAATAATTATAAATATATATGATTTTCACATACTATCATCAAATCATCCTAAAATGAATGGACTTGAAATACACTAATATTATTAATTCATAGCTGTGTGTAGTAATTAGATTTGACGAGACAATAAAACTGCATTAACTGCCTTAGGCCATAACTGATTATTATATTCAGAAACTATACATCAGGTGCTATTTATAACTAATACATAAATTATGTTATTTTAAATTGTATTAACAAATTTAATTTGTTATTATTATTATTATTATTTTTTGAACAGAGAAGGATGAATATAAAAATACTTGTTTGATGCTTTGCAAAATTTTTTGTATTACGCAATGATTTAACACATTAGACGGCATTTTGTATATCATACTCACGTGCATCATTGTGAGGTATAAACGAAATCTCCTTGAGACGGATAACGGATATAACGCGTGCCAAGCAAGGCCTTAATTCGACACACACACACACACACACACACACACACACACACACACACACACACACACACACACACACATTTAGCCCAGCTATCGTGTCTTAGCATCTCCGTTCGCGGCCGCCAAAGGAAACGAAAATTTGACGCGAGACGCGACTATCTTATAAATACGTGTTGACAATTCCATTGTAGCAAACCAATAAAATATAGCTCACAATGCAGGATTTCGCGTCCTCGTTGGTGGTAACTGAGGTTATAGGATCGTTACCGTGTTTGGTACGGATAAGGGCGATTTCTGTGATACGGTTTGTGTATAAATACATATACTGAATGACTACCTAATCAAAGGATTTAGAAATATGTAAGTGTGTTTGTGTGTTATGAATATTGTTTCTACAAGGTTATTGTAATGATTGAAAGGAACCACGACAGAGATTAATTTATATTTTATAAGTGTGTGCATAATATGCATACGAAAAAAAATAAAAAAAATAAAAAAAATATAATAAAATGGAGTATGATTCAAAGACAATGGAATTCGAAGTAACAGGCATGTAGGCATTAGAATATGTTTAAAACATAATATGTATTTCAATCATAGTATCGTTGCCTGAGATCATATTCGCATACATAATATTTATCACGATTTTATATACAATGCTATTAGTGAAATTGATTTTTTCGAGATATGATATTCAATTCATAACTTCTGACAGTGGTGTACCGATGCAATACGAGAGTTAAGAGTGTGGAAGTGTGAAACATGTGCATGAAACAAACGGGTCTTAGATATTTTGTAATGTTCTAGTCTTGAGAAAATTCACTCAATAAATTATTCAAAATTACGAAATTTAACTTTTGAATGCCTTTATGAATGCAGTCCATACCTCAGCAATACAATCCATTAAAATGTATTTATGTATCTACAGGATCTGAGAATTCGAGTTAAAAAAAAAAAAAAATTGAATTGAATACATATTTTTTGTGTTATTTTTAAAGTTTTCATAGCGCTTGAGTTTACCTAAGTTAGGACTACGTATTATGAACATGTCACCAAACATTTCGAAGTTATTCGATCAGTGTATTACATATTTACAATACATATTCGTTATGAAAAGCGATTTAAAAGTTGGAAAACTAATTAGTTATTTTATATATTCTTTAAAATAATTTATGAAATAGAAATTTCATTCGCCGCAAATTTGTTTTTTACTTTATTTAAGAATTTGGTTTAAACATTGTTATACGAAATATTGTGTCAATTTAGTAGGTATATATTTTGTTGATACTAGCAGTGGGTAGTTATACCCGGATGCCTAATTTCAGATGTATGCGTATATCTTTAACTAAATTCGTATACTATGGGTATATGCAAGCTTTTAATTTATCGTCACCATAATCACGAAAAAGAAAAATTAAATTAAAAAAAAAGCAATCTTTTTATTTATTATTTCACTGTACAACGGGATACTATACTCAAATTCAATCATACAAACGCAAATACAGCTAGGAGTTGACAATGAATGGACAATAGACTAATCATAATACTTATACCAAGTGACAGTATGAAAACTAAACAGTATTTCGTTTCGAGTTTATCCGATCAATATGATTACGTTTTTAGCATGATATTATTATATTTACTATTAATTATTTATAAAAATATATATACATATATGATATGACCTTCGTAGCGGATATAGGTATCGCTGAAACTAATGTTGTCCTATTACAATTCTTTTTTTAAACTGAGTATACATTAAAATCATTTTACATTTTAACATTGTAGTTCTAAGACTAAAGTGGAAATTATAGATTAAATTAAAAAAAAAATTTTAATTGTGTGAATATTTGTAAGAAATATAATACATCAATTTCTACTAGATATCGGGAAAATAAATTACTAAAAAATATATTTACGTTGACACATCTAGCAGATACCTTATATTTGTAATAAATGATTGATAAGTTGAATGTTATCTCGAGCATGGCGAGAAAAAATGTTGAGGGATTTTCAATCCCTTTTAGGTGCGTATATCCATAAATTTATTTACCAATACACCACTGGATACTAGACTACAACTGCATAATACTATACAATCATCAATTAAAAACACCGATTGCACATGATTTTGTTTATTAGTCTTAAATTTATTTTAAATATTTCAATCATAATACAATATTAATTCAATAATACAATTCAATTCACTGACGCGATTTCCATTTAATACAAATATTATTGTAAATTATTTCGTCATTTTAAAATATACTTATTCATTCCTTTATCTACTTAAATATAGATTACCTTCATTTAATCAAAAATCAGTTTATCGAGCCTTGAACTTAAACTGAAGACAGTTTTAAATGGTGTGAAAATAATTACTGTTATACAATTAAGGAGGTATTGAAGGATGATAAGGTACATTTAATAATGAGTATAAAATAAGAAATCTAAAAAATTATTAATAAAATAAGATAAGATTAGATGAGTAAAATAAAACAAATAGTTGTAAATATTATACGGACAGAGAATAATATGTAAACTTTAACGAATTAACGAATTACCTTTTATCGGAACCTATGAACAATATTTTTTTTGAGTTAAATAGAAATCTAAAGTGCATAGTTTACATTAATATGTTACAAAATCAATGATTACACAATTAATCAAATAAGAAAATAAACGTACACAATTGATTTCCCATTAAAATATATTCTTTGTATGTTTCATTATGGTTTCATATAAATGGATATTTCAAAATTGAGTAAAATACCGGCTATCTCAGAATTTAAATTTTTTCATGTAATTTTTCTTAGATTTCAATATTGTAGAAAACTAATAACTTTATATCAATAAAGATGTAGTTTGAATGTATTTTTATAGGAGAAAATACGTTGATAGTTTGATTTTCGTTCAATGGACGAACATGAAATGGTTAATATTTAGTTATTAAATTAATAAGAAGTGATTTAAGAGCTAAAATATATTAATACTAACTTCTATCCTTATATACTTGTTCCGTATGGCTAATATAGATTTTATGGATTTATTGTACCTATAAATGATTGAATTTTTGGTTACAATGAACAAATTAAATACAATTAATACGAATGACTAAATGAGTTTATTTAATATTTTAGGAACAATATTTTTATGGAAATTTTAGAAAAAGCATTTTAATTTATTATACGCATTTACTATTTAGTATATTATATTGTACCTATTCAAAATTATCTAGTAAAAATATTATTTTACATCAATCACTTATAATCTATTACATAATAGTTATAATTTTTTTAAAATAAATAAATAGGGGAAAAAAATAATCAAAACTTTTTTAGTTAGTCGATTTTAATAATACATTATAGAAAAAGAATTTTGTTCGATAAAAACTTTTAATCAATTATTACATCGATCAACGCTTAACATCAAGCTGGTACTCATACATTATGAATGAAACTAAGTTGTTAATCAATCAAAGAAGCAAAATAAATAAGTAAGTCATAAATTAATTTTACACAAAACCCGTATATTTAATAGTTGTAGTAATTTGACATTAGCTTACTGTTGTAAATCATTTTTAAGTTATATGACACGTTGTGAAGTGCACTTATGCAACGGCAGGTATATTAGGTAAATGTATTATATTTACCACACATAAACGTGCTTATTAATTATTAAAATAGTTTTTTTTTTTTTTTTTAAGTAATTTCAAGTAGTTTTGTTTAACATACCTGTTTCAAAATATTTTTTTTCATTATTTACGTTGGTTTTATGAATAATGTTTTCACTCGCAATAATTTAAATTTTTTCGGCAAAAGATTTGACGAAACACAAAAAAAATGTATCTGTAATATAAGTTAATAAATCATCAACTTACAAGATACGTTCCTTGTTATAAAACCTCTATAATTTTATTTAGTAATTATTCATCGTATTTGGTTATAAATTATAATAATTATACTAACCAAACAATTATTGTTCAGAAATATATTTCACTAACCAAGTTTAGATTATTTTACTTTCATGTCAAGTGTAATTGAAATGTATTTATTCGTATGAAATAGGTATTTTAAACGTCATGTAATTTAATTTTTAAAGTACTGCTTCCAAAAAATGTATTAATAATAGTACCGACAATGGACAGTTTGCGGAAGTAGCTCAAGGTTAATTTTACAATTTTTTATTTGCTTTTTACAGTTCAGTGAGTTTAAATTATATTATTTTGTACTCAAATTTCCCATCAGAAGTCTACGTTATACTATAGATTCTTATTCAATTATTATTTAAAATTAATATTTCAATTGTTACGAATTAATAACAAAATTTTAAAATAACTTATTTACAGTGGTTATACAGTTAAATCGAGGTGAAGTTTTTTGAAGAGATTGGAATATAATTGATGCTTACGAGTTAATTTAGCACTCGAACACATCGAGACGAATTAATGCTGTTTAAATTTCTTTTAAGGAAAATCATAAGTATCACGCTACTCATATGGATTGTGTTGTTCTGTTCTTGTTTTTAAAATACATCTTACCATAAGCGTGCACACGGGGGAGGCTGAAAAGGCAGCGACCTCCACAGTGAACATTTCTGTTAAAATTTAAAAAAAAGACATTTTCAATATATTATTGAGCACTTTTATGTTTGCCATAATAATGCATTAGTTAGAAACCTTTTTATGAAAATTGGAAAAACAAAACATTTTTATTTTATCGCATAATATACACGGTTATGGGTTAGGGTTAACTCCAAAGACCATTGCATCCCATGCCGCAAAGATCTCTGCACATAATGTATCGTTTAGTATTCAAACAATAATATAGGAATGGAGAGAAAAAAAAGTTAATGAGTATGGTTTAAAAAAATAGTTAAATAAAGTTATGGTTATGGAAAATAGAACAATGTAACTGCGTAAATCCAAAGAACCTAATAATCTACATATGTATAAAATATTATCATCGTAAGATTTAACAAAATTAAATAAATAATCATTTGAAATTTCATTGACAAAAATTTTTATTCAATAATGTAGAAGCAACATTTATTAATGGGATTTATGATGTAAAATAAAAATAAAGAAATAATTATGATTTATTTAAATTCTAAAAAAAAACAAAAATTTTCCCAAATATTAAAATTAAAAGTAGACACAACTTAAACAAAATTTCTTCAGTATGTATCGAAAATTTTATAAATATTACGACAAAATATTAGAAAATTATACTGTGGTAAGTATCACAGTATTTTTTCGTTTCGAATTACATATAACAAGATATTTATTACTTTGTAGTGTAATAAGAATTTCATGAACAATTTAGACAAATTTAAACATATTTAATTAGTTGTAAAAATGATACATGACTTTTGAATTTTCGTAATTTCTTTTCGTTTCATTATATCAGGCTTTAAATTTGAATATCAAACATTTTTGAAACAATCGAGGAAAGCTTTAATTGCATTAAAATTATTATAGTAATTTAAACTTTACAAAAAAATCATCAAAATATGCAAATTTAAGGTTTAACAGTGTATCTTAAAGGTAATAAAATTGGTTGGAATAATTTTTTTCATATCCTCACCGTTATGATATGAATGATGAGAAATTTCTAGCTTAATAGATTGTAAAGAAATTCTAATCAACAATTATTTTTACTCGATTCCATAATATTTTTAATTATAACTTATAATCACCACTATGGCATTATAGCCTATAGGTAACCTTATAACATATTTTCATAGAATTTAAATTGTATTATCAACGACACTCACCATCGTACAGACTTCACCCACACCCCTGAAAGAATTCATAGTATGAGATCATTCCTCCAAAGTGTTTATTTGAAATTGCAAAAAAAAAATCAAGTGTCTATTTAATTGATTAGATACAAATTCGTAGCAGCGTTTTTATTCACTGGTGAACATTTAATAATAATAATAATAATAATAATAGCATAAAAAAGTATGACAATATAAAATCTGTACTCTACTAACGTCACTTAGAATCTTAAAGTATAATAATACATGTCAGCTTGTTCGTAGAATTATTGCGGATTCCGTTATTTCGTTATTGTACGTACAAACATATATGATAATATTTTCATCAATGGTCACCACTGTTTAACCGGTTATTTCTCAACGTGCCATCGGGGTTATTTAATGAAAAATGAAAAAATAAAATATTTACGTACATCGGTGATGTATTTGAGAAAAAAAAAATTGAAGTAAACAGAGAGAGCATGAAAGAGACGATAAGAGAAAAAAAGAACGATCATTATATACAAGATTACGGTTTGTCACCTTAATGGTGTTGCAAAAAGTGTGTCATAAGGTCATTGATTATAAGTACTGCTGTGGACCATTGACCCGTCCGATTAGTCAATTACAATTAAATGTCACATAGTTCGGCGTTGTTTTTCCCTTTCATTTTTATTATTGTTGTCAAACGAAAATAATTATAATACTGACAATATTTTTGCGGTTTTTTAATCTCAATGCCGTCGGTTCTTCCTTATAGCGCTTTAATTACTTAGCACAAATCTTCTACCGAGAGTATGTTCTTGACACCAAAAACATTTAAAAATAAAATACGCAAAGAAACTTGCCGATTGGTTCGAAGTTTGTTTTCGTACACCTGTGTATATTTCTAAATTTGTTTTTACAAACTATCGCGCACTACGTTTGGTATTAGGTATATTGCTAATTATATACTGTCATACTCGTTTGAAATGGGATATTAACAACTTATATAAGTATACGGTCATCTATATACACGTATTTCGTTCTTACAAACGATGTTATTATTTTAACTTACGCTCGAAAACGCGATTTAATTCTTGTCCCATTTACTCTTATTGTCTATTTTAAGTCTACATACTCGGTATCGTAATCATCATTGAAAGACATTTGTGAAGTAGGTAGATTTCAAATCGACGCAATTTCTTAATTGTTGGTATATTTGTTTTAAACAATATATATTTTGGGAACTACTCAATTAAACAGTAGGTAATTTTATTTTTCAATTTATTTTATACCATAATACAGGCGATCAGTACCTACTATTCAATAAAATTAAAAAAAAAAAAAAAATTTTTATATAACTGTTTTATTGTCATACTTATAAGTCACGAGTGCTCTATTTTCGAAATAAAATTTCAAATAATAGGTACTTTGAGAGAATAATTCTAAGAATAAAGAATTATTATTATAGGTTAATTAGTGCATATATAATACCTATTAGCTGACAGTAAATAAAAGTGAACATTTGAGGAACATTAACTTTGAGTACAATGATAATTCAACGTTTCGAAAGAGAATTAAATTCAAATATTGAAGACGTCGAGTAATTGAGATTTCACTGTAAAAAATACGTGTTGTAATAAAGAGCAAATAAGGATATAATTGAACATTTTACGATACGGTGAAATATTAAATTTTTCTTGGTAAAAATCTGATAGTCAATATTTTTGTTTAGATTTTAATGTTCGTCAAAACACAATAAATAAAAATTCACTACATACAACGCATTAAGGATATAAGTAATGACGACGTAACAAAAATGTTAATATAGTAAATAAGAAAATCAAAAACTAGATTTTAATCAGTTATCATGAGTGTATCAAACTTCGAAAATCGACTTGGTATGCATGTAGTAAGAGCCGGTTTTTTATTCTTATGAAAAATCAACCGGACGGGATCAAGTATAAAATTATAATGTATTACCAGAAAAAAACGTTAAACGAAATAAACACACGCAGTCAAAAATTGAGTTTTAAACGTTATGCGTTCTGTTTGGCACGTGTCGTCACTCCTCTTACATTTTAATGGACTTAAAAGAATCATATACCTTAAAAATTGACTGTACAATTTCAGTTTAATTTCATAAACATTCACCGGATTGTTTACATAAGCGATTGCCGATCATTAGTAGATTAGATTGCCTGTCACCGACACTGTAAATATTGTTCATGTTTATCTTATTTGAGTTAGTCTAATTTAGGGGTAGAATTGATATGTTAAGTCGGTGAGTCACATAAGTTTGTTAAAAAATTTCACTGACGTCGTACAGTTATAATTATACCATATATGTCCCACCCCCGAAAAAAAATTATCGATTTTCCTTGTGCTCATTATAGTTTATTGTTACTCTATTTTTATTACCATAAGATTAATAATTCAATTTTAGATTTCAAATTATTTATCAGGGCTTCATCATTAAAATTCAACACAGAATTTTAAATATAGACAAAATAGACAAATAAAGCCAAGTCGCGGGTCAAGTATCCCCGATCCCATTGTACGCTAAACGAATTTTTTTTAAAATTACCACTACTTTATTTTTGAATATTATCACACGTAGATCATACGCACGTGTGTGCGTTAAACAAATACGTTTACAACGAACGAAAATCGTGTTCATCGAACAAACCCCCCCTCGAAAAACGCTTAAGCGTGCCGTACAGTTTTGAACGTACTTATGCTCAAAGCGGTTTGAAATTCTATGATTCCAGGAAGTCGGAGATATTATGCCAGAGCGTGAGTAGCCGCGCTCACCGTCGATCACGTGCGCCGACTGACGATCACCGGCACCGCCCCGCGTTCGACACGACGACCGCACCGCGGCAGACGCGACCGCGCACGGAGAGAAGATGACTTACGACACGGGCGCGACGAAGCGCGAGAAGTCGTCGCCGCAAGACGAGACCCACGAGACGTGGCGGGCCATGGACGTCATGTCGAAGGCCAAGTTCATGTTGAAACACTGCACGGTGGAGCCGATGCTGGGCTGTTACATCGTGTCCAGCGTGCTGGCGTCGCTGGCCACGCAGAACCTGAACCTGCAGAAGGCGTGCCGCGTGAACCTGCGCATGGACAACGCGACGTGCTCCGCGCTGGAGACGCGGTCCGCGGGCAACTACACCAAGGAGGACGAGGTGGTGGTCCAGGAGCTGGTGGCCGACATGATCATATGGAAGACGATCGTGCAGAGCAGCATCCCGTCGGTGCTGATCATATTCATCGGGTCGTGGAGCGACCGGAACCACAAGCGCAAGCCGTGCATGCTGATACCGATCATCGGCGAGTTCCTCACCAGCATCGGCCTGCTGGTCTGTACTTATTACTTCTACGAGCTCCCCATGGAGGTGGCCGGGCTGGTGGAGTCCGTGCCGCCCGCCATGACCGGCGGATGGATGACCATGTTCATGGCCGTGTTCAGCTACGTGGGCGACGTGACCACGGTGAGTCGGAACGGTCCGTGTACGCGTCTGATGTGTTAGGTCGTTATGCAGAGAAATACATAGGTTACACGTGTACTATCGACATCGATGGTAAACAGTTCGGACGGGAAAATTGTCCGAAAACTCAATATTTTAAAATTCGATTTATTCGCCAATAACTGATAGACATTTCGATGGAATACGAATAATGGCTATAAAATAATTATTGCGATATCGTGAAAAATCAAGTTCAGGTCCAACAATGGGAAAGACTGCGCCCCTTTGACTTTACCTCATACCTTCCGATGGTGTGTGACGTTATATTACGTATGTAAGATTTTTAAGTCGAGTCAAGTGAGTTGAACCGCTAGCTGTTCTACGTAATCGGAGAAATACGATCCCCCGCCTAATTACCTAAGTCTCTCTTTATTTATTTTGCGAAAACCGTCAACTGTGTTCGTTCGTACCACAATGTTTCCGACATAGTTATAAAGTTGTCCGTTGCCCAGACATGCGTTTACTATTGTAATTACATTTATCGATCACCGTTTCAAAATTTTTTTTTTTTTATCTAAATCTGTGTTGTTTGAACCGGATCTCAAGTTATTTTTCGTGTACAAGTGTACAACAACGTGTATTATGGAAATAGAGATACATCCATTCGAATCATAGGTCAAGGTCGTCTCGTTCTCGATAACTGCGCTAACAACAATTAACAACGGCACCCGAAATAGGCATAGCATTCTGAATAGACGCGTTTCACACGAGGTGAAATTTACCGGTAGACAGCTTATTGGACACTGTGATACATTTTAACACGCGTCGGTGTCGACTGTCATGTCGGGCCGAAATAACATTTTTCGACGAATTACACGCGATGCGATTCGTACCCGCGTACCAGTGGACGTCGATCATTTCCGAGACCGTATGATAATAATAATAATAATCGATAACGTGTAAAAAGTCTCGAGAAATAAAATCGACCAATAAAAAACAATGAACTCGTACAGTAAGTGTTCTGCTCGTTCCTCACGGCGAAATCGACAATATTTCCCGTTTCTCTACTGGAACACCAGTGATTGTTTTCGCAGGAAAACCAAAGTGTCCTCCCCGCGACGGCCGTTTGAAACGTCCTTTTTTTTCCAGGTGAAAATGCGCACTCTACGGATCGGTATAGTGAACGTTTTCTGCTCCGTGGGCGTCCCGATTGGCACCGCGTTGTCCGGCGTGCTGTTCCGAGAACTCGGTTTTTACGGCGTGTACATCATAGCCACGGTGCTTTACATATTCGCCTTCGTGTACGGCATGGTGTTCATTAAGGAGACCAAACCGGCAGTGAACATCGAGAGCAAAGAGCCGCCCAGGAACACGTCATGCGTGGACTTCGTCCAGGACTTTTTCAGCCTGAGCCACATCAAGGAGGCCGTCCGCGTCACGTTCAAAGAAGGACAGCACAACCGGAGGCTGAGGATCATTTCTCTGATGGTGGTCGTCATCGTCGTGATGGGTCCTTTACACGGTTTGTAACTGATAAAACAGACGACAAACGGTTTAATACGATTTTTTTTTCACAAATGTTTTTGTTCGTGAAGGAAATTTTCATGGTAGATTTCATACGACGTCTCATCACGAATGAGATATGACAGTGAACAATGTCATTTCAATGTAAAATTGTCATATCTTTGCGGACACTATCTACGTTGTTCACATGAAATCTACCATGCAATTTTGAATAGATTTTTTACGGTCGATTCGATAGATTTAAAATCATTACGCTGCTGTTCCGCAGTGACTCGCGTAAATCATTAGCCGAAAGCAAACACACGATCAGTTATGGAACACGTTAACTCTAAACTTATGTTTAAAATATTAAAATTGAAGAGCAATACAATATACAACCTTCAGAAATATCCAAAACCATTAAATTTTTCTGCTTGTTTACAAATAAGATATTATTGTGTTTTTTTTTTTTTTATAAGTGAGCATCGAATTGTTTCGATACATTTCTATATAACAATATACAACCCCATCACCCCAGTCATATGTAGCTTCAATGTATACGATAATGAGTATAGCGTAAATTTTGTATTTTCGGAGTTATATGCATTGAGTCGACTATGCTTCGGATTTTCAGTCTCAAATTAATACATCAAATTTTCTATAATCTAACATTTTACTATGATTTGACAATTTTAAACTTTCACATTATAATATTAATCCACACCGACCACATGCATTGCATGCATTTTTTTAATCTCGGGAAAAAACAAAAAATAATTTGGTAAATCACATTATATAATTAATGCGCATTAGTCTAATGTAATTAAAAAATGAATTTATTTGTACTTTATTCCTCAATTAACTTAATGCGCATTAAGTATTAGTTTGCATCAACGATTTATCGCACATTATCAGGGTAAAAAATAATAACCCAAAAGCACAATATCACTTTAATCGGCACCTAACATTTCCACATTTATTTTTTCATTAAATGCGATTCTACTCTATCATTTTTTTTATTTTATAATTATAGAAATTAATCTTTTGAAAATTGAATATAATTATGTGGAGGTTATTTAAAAGTCGAAGTTACGCAATAAGTACACATTATAAATGGATGTTTGTAAATCGAAAATTCTATGCCGGGAGAATATGAGGAAAACAATAGGAACAAAAAAATTACTGACATACTCATATAATCATGATGACCTTAAGTTGTACAAAACAGCAACGTATAGCTTTTTAATTTTTTAGAGTTTACCATGAAAACCTATACATGTCATTTGATTCATTAAACATTTTGAGTAATATCTTATAGGAAACCAAATCATTTAGTAAATAGAGAAAATTACATAATCATATTATTTAAACTATCATTCATTTACATTAGAATATGCCGATCATAAACGTTTAATTTAACATTCGATTTTTGAAATTGACCGTCGAAAAATAAATGTATAAATCTTCATGTTGATTTGTATATGTACTTTAGACACGTGTAGATAAAATATTTTTTGAAAATTAATAATTCATTTTATTATATTATTTTCACTATTTTTATATGAACTTAAACGATGTGAAAACATTAAAGATTTATTTTCATATTTGACAATAAATTAAAAAACAGACAATAGTGAGGATTTCAATGACAACGCCCCTTATACAACCGAAACTCCGAAGAAGAAAAACATATAAGAATTAAAACGTTAAATAAAAAAATAGAAAATCACTGTTATAATATAATGATCTGTGAACAAAAATGTGCGGATTATCAAATTAACGTTTTGCATGTCAGAATTGTCCAATCATATAACGCTCCGAGTAGCTGTTTGAAAATTATATCGTACACCTACCTTTTGCCGTTGACGGTCATTTCTCTCTGAATAACATATTTCCAGTATTTCATGATTCGATTTTAAACTCATTCTTCCCAAAAGCGTATTGACAACGATTCATTTCAACTATGATTAGCTCACATTGAATTTCCGTAGACGTATTAACGTGCGAACGCGTGTTCATCGTGAACAGCAGTCAAAATGATATACAGCGTGCAAAAATTCTTCAGTAAAAAAACATCAATGCTACGAATGCGAACTGTGTAATAATATGGCAATAGTCGTGTGATGTACGTTATCGTACGGACCAACGGCCGATAGGTATCATTTTATCGCGGTCTGTGGATTTCATTTTAAGTGTACGGACGATGTGAAATCATTTCGATAGATCGTGGCATAAAATGATGTCTTTGATTAATCTAAAATTATTTTATTAATTAATAATCCGCCGCGTTACGGTTTGCAGGTGAAATGTCAGTGATGTACTTGTTTACGCGCGTAAGATTCAATTGGGACGAAGTCAATTACAGTATGTTTTCCACATACTCCATGATTACAAATCTCGTAGGTTCGTCAACATTGTATTACACACGTCAACTATTCCCGCGGTTATGATTTGTGTTCGTTAACTGTGCGTTTTCGTTTCCGTCGTTCAACAGGTACAATGTTCTCGGTCGGCGTGTTCAGTCACATGTTACAAATCGACGATGCGTTGATCGGCGTGATGTCGTGTGTCAGTAAGATATTGGCCGGATTCGTGTACGCGTTCGCCACCACCGATTTTGTATTTTACTTGGGTGAGTCACGTGCAGTGAAACGTCAAAACGGTAACTGTCGTGTGTTATTTGTCCTGTAAAATCTGTGTGTTTCGAAGGAGTCATGTTGTTGACCGATTACGAACTGGACATCCCATTTAATTTAATGTAGAAAACAAAAAAAACAAAAAAAATTATAATAAAATCGGTAGAATTCAGTAATTATACGAGTAGAACATTTTTTTTTTTTTTTTTTTTATGAACTAGCAACTAGCAAAAACTATAATAGCTCAACAGTTACTTATTATACATAATACAACATTACACATTACATTATATAAAATTACATTACATTTATCATATAATAAAGCCAGCATCCAATATGAAAGAAATTACAATTTTAATGGCAGTTGTGGATTTTGTGTTGAGAATGGAATAGATATTAAAAGAGATATTAAGAGTTTTAAGAGCGTAAATTAAAATTAGGCGTTTGGCCTGTAGGGCCGGGCAGTCAAATAGAATATGGGATAAGTCACAGATGCATTAATTTAGGTGTAGTGCACAGAATGGAGAGTCATTTAGGCCAAGTTCGAAAGAGTGGTTGGGTAGAAAAATGGTGTCCTATGCAAAGTCTATTGAATTGTACAAAATGCGGTCTTTGTTAGTGTAGGTTATTAAAACAGGTTTTTTAACGTTATTAGGTGTAATATATCTATATTCTATATCTTGAGGCAAAGCCTGCCGGTAGATTTTTCCAGAGAGAGAGAGCCTAATATTGGTTGAGTATTGTTTTATCAGAGGGGTGAAGTCCGAATGTGGGAGTTGAGAAGAAGAAGGAAAGATGAGATTCGATGAAGATTTAGCCAAGTGGTCTGCAACTTCATTGCCGTGAATGCCTTTATGGCTGGGAACCCAAAGGAAGTGAATGTTATAATTTAATTTATTTAAGGTAAAAATAAGGGACTTGATGCGAAGGATAAGTGGAGATGAATTAGAGTTAAATGGGTTTGAATTTAAGGCTTGGAGGTACGTCTTGGAATCTGAGACAATTAAGTTATTGTTGAGGGAAAAATTTTGAATTCATTTTAAGGTCTCAGTGATGGCATAGCACTCAGCTGTGAAGAAAGAAGACGTAGGATGAAGGTTACTGGAAAGAGAGGCTTGTTGGTCAGGAATGTAGATACCAAAACCAGCGGAAAGAGAAGAGACGTTCAGTAAATATCTGTGTAAACCGCAATGAAATAAAAAAAGCGTTCATTAAGATAATTAAAACCAGATGCATTGACCGAGGAAGAGGACATTGATTTAAAATTGTTGAAGGATAGATCTAAAAATTGATTATCAAAATGAATCTGAGAGGAAAAAATAAGGAAGTCAAAAAGTTGCTCATAAAGAGGGAGTTTAGTTGATTTATTAATATATTGGTGAAAATTTGAGATAGGATGAGCTATAATTGATAATACAATTTTTTTTTAATGTTTTGTAAAAAATTAATTTTTAACCTTTCAACTTTACTAATTTTGTTACTGGAACACCAACACTCAAAGCTATTGTTAATAATGTGAAATTCGAAAGAAAATGTAACGATGAAACATAATATTTTTACAGCGCCACTTGTGGATATCGTAAACGGTACGTCATTTATCGCCATGAGATCAATCATTTCCAAACTCGTGCCACCGGATGAACTAGGTTTGTGATTATTTTAAATACATATGAGTACTGGACGAATGAAGAGAAAACTAAACACTTTTCAGGTAAAGTGAATTCTCTTTTCGGTGTTTGCGAAGCTTTGGTACCACTGATATACGGACCAATGTACAGTGCCGTATATAAGGCCACGTTGAAAACAGTTCCAGGAGCGTTTTTCTTACTCGGAGGCGCTCTAACTGCGCCTGCTGCTCTCATATTTTTGTAAGTATTTGTGATGATCTACGTATATTAAATACTTTATTGTCTGTTAATTAGTCGTGGGGATTTAATGACGATCAACTACTTGTTTAACGATTTGTATTTTCATACCGATGCTTGTGATAATTTTTACATTTTAACGAATAAATTAATTAATCGCCTGTCGTCATCGTATTAAATAGATGGATGTACAATGAACATAAAAAAGAAGAAAGAGAAAAGCAGTCGGCTATCAGAGACGAAGAAAAGAAGTCGGGAAAATCGCAAAAGCAGAATAACTTGGACTTCAGGTTATCTTCGCACGAATTCGACTTGAAAACCATATTAGACAGACGAACGCAGACTCACAGAGGTTCGGGGCAGTTTTCGAGTTTCGGATTGAATAACATGGCGTTCCAAATGGAAGAAGGCGACACCAGAGGCAAATAATCCTAAAAGATTAACAATCGATTTTCGATAGAGTATTTTTTTTATTCCTAATGTCATTAAGACACAACTATTCGTATCGTTTGTATATAAGTTAAGACGTCCTGAGAACTTGATAATATTATCTCTCTGTTTCAAATTGAACGAGTTCGACTTTGTTTTCGAATTCATGTCTGTATATTGTTTTCTATTTTTATTTGAATAAGTAAAAAAAAAAATATATATACATATCAAAACACTGATTGATATCGTTCTACTCGTTTTAAATCGTGAAATATTTATTATTTTTATAAATAATAATTGATTCCCTTGTTCCGAAGCAGTATACATTTTATACCATTACTATCATGATGAGAGGCCCTTTGTACACTTTGTACATTTGATGACTCAATGCATTCTAAACACAGCAAACGTTGTAGTGTATCTATTGTAATACTAATTATTATATAATTATCGTTCGATGAAAGATAATGGAGATTAAGTATAATAAATGCTTATATATTACGTTATTAATGTTTTTTGTGTTATATAGAAATACATTTAAGTTTATAGTAATTTTCCTGTCAGACTTAACATTTAAGTTACTTACGTGTCTCTGTAAATACTTATACATATACATCTACATGCAATTTTGTTTTTAACTTTTCGATGCAAGTTGCCAAAGTATACGAAGTTTATCGGCTCGTTTGTACCATATTATGGAGGCGTATGAAAATATCGACACAAGTTATGGCCTTGTTTTTCCTAACGTTAATTATGATAAATATATGTTCATACTCTTTGATTATATATGTTGGATAGTAATATTATTGATGGTTCGGATATTATTTTTGATTTTTTTTTTTTTTATTATACTGTAACACTGTTTCTGAATGTCTGAATGTTCCACTTTTCTTAACCGAAGAAAACAAGCGTGTAAAAAAATTAATTTAATTAAGAAAACATTTATAATATTATACTGATTTTTTATACTGTAAAATTGTATTTTTAAATGCTAATTATAATTTATAATTATATATTTTGGAGTTTGTTTTAGTTTAGAAATAATCAAAAATTAATTTATGTTACAGAAGGTATATCTGGGTAATGACAAAACGGGACATATTTCCTTATTTTTCCTTTTAAAAGTATAATAATTTCGTAATTTTTTTTTACGATTTTACATTGAGTAAGTTTAGAATAAAATATTTTGTTGACAACCATTATGAAATTATCAAAGTTTCATCATCAATTTAATAATTTTACAACAATTTTTTTAAATTTGTATTTTGTATTCTCCATATGCTACGTGCTTATGTATTTTTCGAAGGCTTTCCTATAAACTATTAATTCTACAGGTGTTTAACATTTTTCACATTTTCACTATAGTAAATAGTTATCAGTAAAAAGGAACAAAGTTATGCTTACAGATTGTTTTTAGTTAAATTTTCTACGTTTAATGCCTGTACTAATCTGTAAATGGTGTAAATATCTTTACAAATTTCCTATATTTATTATAATATATTACAAATATTATATTTATATGAAAGTTTTCTTTTACGAATTATTTTTATGTTTCTTCAAAAGTTTTTTTTTTTAATTTTTCAATATTAATTGCATTTATAAATTAAATGCATAATTTTTACTTTTTATGAAATCATTATTTTTATTAATACTTCTATTCAAAAGAAAAACCCATTTTTGTGTAGTCCGAGTTTACAAGATGACTTGTTTTCTGGACCAAAAAATTATACTTTGCGAAAATAACGTGTTATCATTTTAAATTTTGTCGCAAAGACCCTTCCATTCGACCCGAATGATCACATTTTTTTACGTGCAGTTTTTTTATTTCAACTATTCATGCAATTTGGAT
Source organism: Therioaphis trifolii (assembly GCA_027580255.1). NCBI lineage: Eukaryota > Metazoa > Arthropoda > Insecta > Hemiptera > Aphididae > Therioaphis > Therioaphis trifolii. The sequence continues at coordinate 31,565,449 of CM050406.1, forward strand.
CGTTCCTATGGTTCACCTACCTTGGTGTTCTATGCTCATGAAGTTTTGGTTATTTTCTTCCCGAAACATCGTAAAAAAGCCAACTTTTCAACTATCTTAGACTCCAGAAAATTCAATGTCACAGGAGTATTATAAATATTTTGTATATTTTTATTATCTTCATATATAAACAGCCACATCACTGAAAAAATATTTGTGACATCGAAATGACAATAATTATCTAAAAATTACTGATAAAGTATCAAATACTATAATTTCGATATCGACTAAAACATTTATCGATACTTAAAAAGTACCATTACATTTTTAGTGCTCTTCAGATGTTATCACTTGTTTATTATGTGTTTAATCTACGATTGTGAATTTTCCTAAATTGTTAATAGTTATATTATCGAATTTCCAATGAATTATAAAAATAAAACATGTCGGTTTAATTTCGAAACAGTACATAAGTACATACGCAGAAAATAATGATAGTATTTAAAAACAACCGAACGAATAAGGTTTACATTTTAGAAGATAACATATTCAATAAAGATCCAATACGTATTGCAGAAATATCACTTGATCATTTTTCTGGACTAAAAATATTGCAGGTGTAGTAAGACTAGATTTTCACTTCTCTCAAAAGTACTCTACGATTTCATTTCAGTATCTATCATACACAGTGGCATATATAGGGGAGGATAGTAGGCTACCCACCCCCCCAAAAAAAATCTCTCGAAATACTTCGAAATTAACTCTAGTTATTCTAGATAGCAGAAATAATTTATCTCTGTCCATAGTAGCCCCTCCCGAAAATATTTTCTATATACGCTACTGATCATACATATGGTGTTTTACATAATATTATATGTACATTAGATTATATAATACACTCTTAGATATATATCTACCTTATTATACTCATAACTCCTTAATTGTATGATTAAAAAAAAAAAAAAAAAAAAAAAAAAATGAATTAATAATTGTTGTAGCACGATAGAAAATACTCCATAAATGTAAACATTGCATTTTATTCTTAAATTGACAAATCGAATAATTGAATTATCAGCTAGAAATACGTTTTATTATAAAGAAATTAAACTTGAAAGTCCACGAATAAAAGTTTATTTATTTTTATTTATTGTGCTTTCGGTTATTAAGGGTTAAATAATGAAGGAATTATTGTCATCCTAGGCGTATTGACTTATTGGATTTTACAGATCGTTTTCTGAACTACGTTTAGACTATTTCCTAGTATTCATCTACTAATCATTCGGTTACCTTAATTGTATTCACTGAGTCGGCTTTGTTCGTTTGTTATTTATTTAAATTTGAATTGATTTGCTGACTAAAATACTCGCGAAAAAAATTGTTTTCATTAAATTATTGAAATTCTCATCAACTGACTTTTAAGTACGAAATACTGTAATTGAAAAATGTTCCATACTTGAATATTTCGTTTGTCTCTGCACATTTTAAATGTTTTTGAAATGTGTAAAAATGTCAATTGAAATAAATTCGCGCATTACGCACAAAATCTTAAGATGAATAATCGTATTATTTAAAATATTTCATCATTTATGAAACTACTGTGATTGCTAACAAATAAGTCAACCACCCGTCCAATTATTCAAAACTGAGAATTGATTTCAATCGTGTATACGCATTCACAACTTTTTACGTAAAATTTATCTCGGGCCACTTAGTCACCATATCGATTCGTTCACGATTCAATCTGTCAAATAATCATTCAAACCAGAATCAATTTGTATGGTCACTGCGTCGCACTGACACGCTTTTAAACCGCGAAGGCATGACATAATATGATAAGTTATTATTAATTCATATTAATAATAGGTATGTAGTATTAAACGATTAGGTGGCTCATCGTACATTGTGGACCACAGACGTTCAATTTATAAATTACACGGCAGCCCGTTAAATACTAGGCAATTTAAGACATCCTACTTATATAAAGGACATCTGAGTACGAGTAGAATAAGTTGTTGTTGCCCAAATGATCAATTTTACGAGGAAAATTGACTCACGGTAAAAACAGAAGAATATTTTTTAATTATACTTACCATCGTTAAACAATTAAAATTATAATTATGATTTTCTAAACTTTCAACACTTCGTTTAGTTGAAAATTAATAATTTTTATCTCAACTAAACAAAATACATTATACCTACATCTGTTGCACTATGCAAATACATACGAATTTTGTTATATCTGCAATAAAACACACGACTTTGTATATCCTTGGGTATGTATCACATCATACATGCTAATTAGTAATGCGACATTTTCGAAATAATTTAGTGACATCGTAAAATATTTTAGTCGATGACAATAATTTTTGTCACGCTTAACAATTTTGACTTATTACGTTAAACCTTGATATTGTTGGACGCATGCATGCAAACGAAACGACAAAATCACATTTTAATTGGAAGTTAACCTTCAACTTAAATTAGAGGTTTTTAAAAGAAAAAAAGTGTAAAGTTACTACGTATTTTATTTCAAAATTAAACAGTAATAGAACAAATTTCAACATCGTTTGATTTAATAAAAATAACATACTCGCGACTGACTGTCCAAAGATACTCCTTAGAAGCACAAGTTACGTATGTTTACCACTGTGCAACTTACGAAGTATTGCCGTGCTTTCCATAAGAAATTAAATTTTTACGTTATTTTCAAATGTTAATGATTTTGACGTGATTGTTATCGTTAAGTGAATAATTATTCAGATATTCAGATCAAAAAAAAAAAATGCTAATGGTCTATTTTTTTTTTAAATTATTTCATATATTTTTCTATTCAGGTTGAAATGAAATTGATAAATTACTAACATGTATTACTTATGTATTACTAACAGGTATCAATCAGACATGATACAAATGTCGCAGAAGATACTTCTAATTATCATTCCCTGTAATCGACGAAGCACATTATTTGTTTAACTTATCATCTAATATTTAACCACAGCAATAATATAAATTATTGAAGATAACTTCAAACGAACTTTTCGTCGTCACCAACTGTACAAACCATATTCATTTTGATTTATTTTATTTACCTTTATACAACATTGAGTTTTCAGCACCAATTTTTACCAGCGTATTAAATTTTATCAAAACTTTTAAATCAGTAACCGGTTAATCACAGACGATCACAATGTTGCAAACAAAATTAAAATTTATTTAAAATCCAAAAATACCGAGTAAACATGAATTCATTTTATTTCTACGATATTTTTTTGAACACTCGTGTTTGATTAGTTTTGTTTCCGAGTAAAAGCATGACAGTGAGTATTAATTCTTTTTGATCAGATTTTATTTTATTTGATGTAATAGAATGTTATGATGTTATGTTATATATTTATTTTTAAACTCTGGGTGAAATTTATTGGTGTTATAGTGATTTTTTTTGGGGTAGTTTACTTTATCATAGTGTTACGTTCAATTTCTGTAAAGATTAGAAATCACGTGTAAAAAGTACTCAACAGACTCATTTTTCTGTATTTTCAAAAGACCTAAGTGACGAAGAACGGACCTCTATCACCATTATCTCACTGGTTTTATTATGTTTTAATGATATTATAAATAATTTATTTGGTTGAAGAAAGATCAAACTTTTCTTTATTTAACGATTTCGTAGGATAAGTCCGTCACTGAAACCAACCTCTTACCGGTGGAAATCGGTATTCAAATTGGACTTAATCACGAATTGTACTTCTATGTACATACATATTTTTTTTATAGTTAACTGTTCTTCTAGTCATAAAGTGTCTTAATTTTTGTTCGCAATTTCTCTTTGTTCGATCTATTTACTTAATGTTGTGAGTTTTGTTCATGAAACAAAATTTAATTAAATTACCGAGTAAGAACCTATGAAATAAATTAAGTACCTATGAAAAAAGGTCGCGTTTCTAAGAAATTCGTTTGTTTTATTGTATTATATTATTTCTTTTAACACGTTTCTTTCATAATTTTAACATCATAAAACTTATCAAAACTATCATGAAATCGCGTCAAACATTGTGTAAATTCTTTGGTTTAATGTGCATAATAAATACACCTATATAAATTTAGCGATGACAAATTCCTGTGTGTGATAGGTTACAGTTCGTGATGAAATATAAAAATTTTAAGTTTTTTTTTTTTTATGCAGACATGGAATTAGTTACTGAAGTAAATACAAATCTTATAAATTTTATTTAAATACGCATTAAAAATATCGCTCGGAATGCATGGTAAATAATTCATAATTATAATATTAAGTAGTTTTTTTTTTTGGTTGGAAGCACAATGCGAAAAACAATTCTAATCCGGTTTCACAATTTAATTCGAAAAAAAGAAAAAATGTATCAAGTAAAGATAATTAAAACACAATTTATTTTTTCAAATGTATGAAAAAAAAAGGTTTATATTTAATGTATCTGGTTTACTAAACGAACGATGGTTAAATATTAATTGACTGTATAAATTTTATCAGAATCAAAATACCTATTATTTTAACAATCGCACTCCAACATTTTTTTTTTTTTAATAAGATACATTAAAATATCATATGATCGAATCGATTTAGAAAGTACTTAGATTTAGTTTTACGGACATATTTTTCTATTGAAAAAATCAATTATTTGTCCGCGTATACTAAATGATTGAAAGTAAAAGTAACAAAAAGCACGTTTAAGCTGAATTCGAAAGTTTGTAGTTTTAGTTTGTCGTAACTTGTAAGTAAACCTAATTTAGATCTTAACATGAGTTGACTCTAAAATGATAATTGGTACTTGATCGTAGGTTATGAATATAATAAGAAGAGTAAGTGAATAATTTAATTTCCTAATTATACAGCTATATAAGTACATGTAATTTTTAACATCCTGTTTTTCTAAAAACCTAGTATCTACGATACAAGTAAAGTATATGTAGAATTAATTTTTTTTTCAAGTCTATAATTTCTAACGTGAAACCCGTGTATTTGTTTATTAATTATAACGTATCGTAATTGAACTTACCTAGAAATTAAAAGTATTTCAATTTAAAAAATTAAAATTTCCAAATCAGTAACGTACACGGTGTGGTAAAATTAACCGCTAGTATGAAACGACGTAAATTAGTTCATTACAGAAAGGTTTATACTACATTGTGCTCTAAGACGTATTACCAAAAAAGTACGTTTGAGAAGTCGTGTACAAGTGATTTTGTCGGCGATGTATACAACAATTAGCATGTTTTTGACAAGATTCAAATCATGTTCTATTTGTATCTAAAGTTTCACAATGATTAGATTGACCATTTTTTGTTTAGTAAACATTTCAAGTTGAAAATTGACATAAAAACAGTCAATTCCGTAGAAATATTATAATAATTTATACAAACGCTTATAAAAATTCCCGTGTTACGATTTTTGAAAATTGTTTAGTGTCGTTACTTAAGTATGTTAGTATGGCCGTATTAAATTTTCAGAACTTTTTGTCAAATATTAAAAATTTTATTTGAGATAAACTTCAAGTAAACAAGGCATTTTCAAAGTGATATTTTTTGCTCAAAAGTTGTCAAATTGTTTTAATGTGTTAATATGTGGTGTAAATTTCAAGTTCATAAAAACGTTGATTCCTGATTTAGGAACTAAATAACTGAAATCGAATGAGTGAAAGATGGAAAATTTTACCCCTTTTTACTAGGTTTTTTGGCAGTTTTTCCTCAAGCCTGGAAAACCTATTGAAGAAGAGAAAAGTGAACTCTTTAGTAAGGTAGTAGCATCTACACGCAATTTCCGATCGATACTGGATGAAACTTTTGGATAATGTTAAGTATATTAAAAAGTGTTGACAGGAAAAAAAAATTAGAAAATAAATAAATACTCATCATTGTAAAACCAATAGATGTTTCACTTCACACCAGAAAATTAAAAAAATCACCCGTTGAAAATCACTTTTCGTATGCAATGATTTTTTGGTTTTAATAATAATAATTACCTAAATACTGATTTTCGTTCAATTAGTACCCCAAAACACAGTTTTATTCACTAAGCGGAATTAATTTGGAATTATACTAGATCTGTAATCCTTATTTTAAGTATTTATAACAATTTAAAAAGGATTTAGTGTCTACTCCATTACTCGTGACATTTCCGTAGATACTCAAAAGTAATATCGAGTAAAATATTGTATCTAATATTCACTCACAATAATACGAACAGCGGTCGAACAATTCAAAACATAGATATTATTGAATTTTTTTCACATTTTGAAATTGTGTTGTGAATAATTTAATCTACCGTGTAAAGGCTAAACGCACGAAATAAATAAACAAAATATTCTTTTATTATTACTCATTCCGCATGCAATTTAGACCCAGATCGTATTGTACGTTGGCGAACACACCGTGAGTGGGGAGTCGGCTCCTGAATGGAAAGAGATTGAGTGAAGGTCGTTCAACTGAGTACGGTGTAGGTAGGTACCGCGATTTGGCGTACGAGTGTCAAGCGTAGTTGTTGGTGGCGTTGGTGCGCACGGAATAATCCGACGATCAGTTCCACAAGACTTTTAAGTGCCGATCTTTTTTAACATATTATAACACGTTTAATTACATGAAAATTGTTTTTGTCGATCAGTCAACATATTTCTAGAACTTAACGATAATGAACACGTGGATAATTACTATCAATTTAAATCAGTATTGTTCTGCGCGACTTTTGCTATTGCGCGAAAACGTATGAAACGTTCGTAGGAAGATAAAAAAAAAATCATCGTGCTGATTTAATTACACGGAAGTTTTCTCAAAAGGTACACTATCAATTTAATGGGTTTTCTGACCTTATTACTGCAAAGTCGACCTATTTTGTTTGTAATGTAACCGAACAATATTGCAACAGTTCCGTCAGAAAACCACAACTTAAAAATAAAACAAAATACGGTTTCTTATCAATAAGTTGTCGAAAGATATAGAATTTCACTAAACAAGGTAAGATATCTATTTTAAATTTTTTAGTTATTTAATTCTAAAGAAATATTTTGTTTTGTTCTTTGAATCTGTTCAGTTATCGTCACATAATGAAATTATTCTTGTTTTTATTATTAAATTAAAAATCGTGTTGAAAATCTGTGATATAACACCTAATGTGGATACCGTGTTCTTCGACAATAAAATGAATAATAAACATTTTTAAAACAATTATACTAATGGAAACAGTTTTGAAAATACGTATCGATCAGGTCAAAATCATTTTTTTCAATAGGTCTGATGAGACAGAATCTATAAACTTGACTATACCTTATCTACGTCACAAACTGTTCATTTAAAGTATTTTTTTCTTTCTTTAGGATTTAAATACATTTCGAATAAATTTTGCGCTCGACATTAAAATTTGTCACGCTTGGTAAAATACTTACAAAGAATATTTATACATATACATATGCATATATACATATATATATATATATATATATATATATATATATATATATATACATATATATATATATATTTGTTTGTACGATTTTATATCCATTTAGTAGAGTAATCTAAAATTCAATTTTGAAATGTAACTTCTTCATACACGTTTTCATGTGCGTTTACTTTCCCTGAAAACATTTAGGAAAACTTACTAAAGGCAATTAGTGGATCTTACCTGACGTCTGTTTTTATCCAAATCAATTACGGTGTTTTTTATTGATTTAAAATTTATAACTATTAGGGACGTAGTAAATTTACAAACAGTTAAATTTATTATTATAAATGAAATGACACAGGTTTAACTATTTTGGATAACAATAAATAATTAGCGAACTTATGAATTCGTTACGAAATTGAGTAGGTAATTGTCTATGATAATTCGTTCAGAAAAATGTAGTATGATGAATATCACGTAATTTATAATTTCAAATTCTTACTGAATTCTCATTAATCGTAATTACGTAATTTACAAAACTCTATATAATATTTGAATTTAAAAAGTATTAATATCAATATAGTTAAATTATTACTAATTTACTAACTGGAAAACTATAGATTCAAAATTATTTTCCAACTCTTCCTATTGATTATTTAGTATAGGCGAAATTCACAAAACATTTGGAAATTTCCTATTTTCGAATGTTTAAGATTACTTTTTGAGTTAAACATTTGAAATTGATAAAAGTCATAAAAATTCAAGTGGTCGATCACAGTGAAAAATCTAAGTAATCAAAACTTTATTGAAGCATGTGGGAATTTTTAATTCATACGTCAAAGTTCGCATATATTATATTGTGGCACCCGAAATTCTCTAACCATTTTATTTGGTAGCAAGAGAATTTCAGTTAGTGGAGAAAATAAAACTAGTTTTTCATTGGATCAGGGTACGTTCAGATAATTCCAGATGTAGTGGATTCACCGATAATAGATTGTCTAAAGAACGTGGTAAAAAAAAATTAAAAATTGGAATCGATTCGAATATTTTTAAGGCTGCCAAGTAAAATAGTTAGAAAATCATATATTTAATGACTAAATACATTATTATAATTAAATTATATACGATTTTAAAACAAAATATTCACCAATAGATATAATATAACAATAAAATAATTAACATTTAATAAGATTATTATGTTTTTGAAATACTAAATAATGAAATACATTTTGTGCTTATTATTTTTGCTAAAAAACAAATTTATAATTATGGCCTACATATAGTACCAATTCATAATATGAAAAACAAAATACAAAGGATAAAATTCAACGATTAATTATATAATACTCAATAAGATTATTACACCTCATAATTTCGCCGGCGTGAAATTTAGAAACACATTAACGGTAAAGATAAAAAAGGGTCATGCCTCCCTACTTAGGAGGCCCCTGGTTGACCAATGTGTAGTTCTATTAACAAACATAATTCTAGCTACTTGTTGCACAATAATTTTAAATTACTATTTGAATGCATTTTGTTCTGTAAAATATTGATATAAAATACATTACACACGTGCAAAGTTAAAAGTAATAAAGAATATTCTATACTATTATAGTAAAAAGTAAACATACCATTCAAAAATTATAGAAATATTTGCGGATTTAATAATAATTTAATCACGGTAACCGTCTGTTTTAGTCTCCGAATGAAACAAAGAATATATATTCGGTTTTAATGATGTGGTGTTTTTTTTTTATGTTTTATATCACTTTTTCGGGTAGTAATGATGCTCCAAAAGTTTCATCCAACAACTTTATAGATCAGGAATTGCATGTAGACGGTATTTTGAGCGTTTATTAAGCTCAAAATGTATACGGGTGCTATGATATGCACAAGTCATAAGAAATCAAAAAATTAATATTAATATAAATATAACATTAGAATAATGCTTGTAAACTCAATCAAAGATAATATTATTCAATAGTGACATTTCGACATTATAAAAAATAACAGTATGTATAATAAAACGTGTTAACCATACACAACATAATATTATATTGTGTACAAGATACAAGTATTAATTTAATTTTATAAAACGGGGATTAATACAAATTGTATTTGTCCTATTTTCATTTTCAAGACGTGAAAAAAAAATGTTTAGTAAAATCCAACTGTACTACATTTTTTCAATAATACGTAATTTTGTATGACACGCATAGTAATCATAAAATATAATATATGTATAATTAGCCAGAACAAATTTAACGAACGCTTTTTACATACAGGAAGCGTCAAGTTCAAATTTACCTGTATTTTTTGTAACTCGTACGAGTGTGGTACACTCAAACGAGTAAACATTTGCAAAATCGGGCTGTAGAAAGTTACCGGTTATTAATAATTAAATAACGGTACTTGATTTCAAAACATCACACCTGCAGCGCAATATTACCAGATTAATTAATATAATGATTCGTGAAAAAAAAAATTAACAAATAATTGTTTCAGTCGTGTACTTACTTAAGATAAAAAACTTTTGTTTAGTAACAAAGAAAAATCGTAGTACTATTCCTAGGGTTTTAGGCGTAAAATCTATCTAACGTCAAGTTCTTCTGATTCATCAATATAGCCAGTATATTGCTTAACGTTAAATCGGATCGAATTTTTTATAAGTCGGGGTAGCTCATTAAGATATAGTGAAATGTTCGTTTATTAGTTTTCCGATAAAAATGTTTCAAAGTGTGAAAAGTGTTATATATATATATATATAGTAGGGTAAACTATCAATTTTTAAACACTGGATTAGTGTATTCATACGTTACTTTTATTACACTTTTCAATTTTAAATATTTTTGTCTTACGGTATCCAAATTCGGATTTCAGTCGAGATGTACAACTACATAAATAAAACAAATATATTTAAACAGTTTGTATTCGAATCTCAAAAGTTCAGTTCGCAACTTTTTTCAATTATTTATTCGCAAAACACTACAAAAACAAAATTAAATCCAAATTAAATTTTCCACTATAAAACTATTGTATGATAACTGTTTATTTTCAATAACACTAGAAACCTGATTTTTCTCCGGAAAAATGTTCTTTGTGATTATTTTTTTATTTTTGCTGAAAGATATTACGCCACCAGGTCTGATGCCAATAATTTAAAACTAAAATTATGGGCGATTGTAAACTCTTCCGATTTATTTTTTATTAATGGCATGTAAACTCTATCGGGTCACTTCAAAACTACCTGAAGGAAACATGTAAATTTTCCCTAGTCAAAAAATTCAATTGCAACACTGTGAGTTGGCCACGCTGGGACTGCGATTTCCGTACCTGTTTATAATTTAATGATTTCAACTGATATATCCGGACTCTAGAGTACTACCTAAAGAGTATTACAAACGAATAAAGTAGGTAACGCATTATTCCTTATATTGAATATACTCTTAAATTTAATACTTATTATAATATGAACCAACAAGTCAAATTATACAAATAAAAAAATGTCTAAAAAAATAAAATAAAATAATAATCATAAAAATGAACAACACAGTAAAACTAATGTATGCTTTGTTTCACTTTAAAATTTAATTTTTATAGCAATATCAACATAGAATACACTTTACAAGTTAAGTAACGGACAATCAGATAAAATCACAATATTTTAATACTTAATATTTATGTTGATAATCATAGTCTCAGTGTACCAAACTCACAACTCGGGAGAGTTAACGGGTTACCTTCAAGTAGTAATAAAGTAGACCCGGCATAATTAACATGTTTACTTCAGGTAGTGCTGAAGTGATCTTGGAGAGTTTACCACCACTAAAAAATGTTTGAGGATACTATATAATATATATATATATATACAGGACGATTCAGATCTATTTGACATATGCAATAACTTTTTTTCTGTTTATTATTTTCACTTTTTTTAATATAATTATTATGGTACTGCACTACACGATAATTGTATTTATTTTTTTATTTTTTTTACTCAAATTTAAAAATGATTCAAGTATTTATTTAAAAAAATTATGATAAAGATTAAAAGTAATAAATCGAAAAAAAATGTATTGCATTTATCAAATAGATCTAACTCGCCTTTTATGTGTAGTAAATATAAGTTTATGATGGTACATCCCATCTGAAACTAGTGAAATCATTTGGTAAATCGTAGGTACGTACGTAAGCCGGTAAGGTATAGCCTTATAAAGCCATATGGCTTCCTTCCAATGCTTCGAATTACGCCTTATAAAATATTATAATTATGTTCGTTTGTCCGGACTGAGTTACGGTCAACGATTTTAAAGTGCTTTTAAACGACTTATCATGTAATATTAGATTCACTGACGCAAGAATATTTGTTAACGCACTATATACGCTTAATGTTGAACAGAGATAACGTTATCGGTAGAATCGTTGAGGAAAATAGAGATCCGACCAGAAATATTTTTTGCGCGGCATGGTCTTAAAGACTAAATAACATGTGTTAATTCGACAAATTAATCAAACCGTACATTATTTCAAAATATAGTATGGATATCACGAGTACCCGTATCACGGTGATAACTGTAACCTTATTTTCGCACAACCACACAAACGTTATATAATAATTGAATTTGATAGTGTATGGTGTATTGTTTACAACTCGGACTATACAAATATTCGAAATCTAAGATCTTAGAATGAACAAGTTCACAGATAAACTACCGTGTTCGTTTGTTCGAATTGCAAGGTCCGAAAAGAACGTGGATAAAGTTCATATTTAAAATAATCCTGAACTCTACTATGACGCATTCGTGATTTGATTCAAAGTTCAAAAATTATTCGTAGAAAATGTTAATACAGCGCATATTTGATTTTATGGACGACAATATTATTTTAAAATTATAATCCAAGCTATTTTAAGTGGTTATTGAGATGAGTAAAAAATGCAATAGTTCTTGGTTTTTGTGTATTGAAAAAGCGTTCATTTAAGTGGGTACCGAGTTTTAAATACACTTTCAAAGTCTGGTCAAAATACAAAATTAATATACCTATCAAATTTACGAATTATTTGGCTGTAATACTTTCACGACTAACTATTAAAATATTTTATAATAAATTACTTATTCATGAAAATTATTATTATAAACATATCATTTATTTGTTTTGCACAATAAAACGTATTTTCTTCTTCAGTTCATTATTTTCACGATGTAGTTTCTTGATTTCATTGTCAATTAACTTGGAATTAATCTTCACATCAGATATATGGTTCAAAAAATTTGAAAATATTTCTAATTCTGCACTGTGCTCAGGCTGTTGAATAACGCATAATATTTAATTACTCCCACATTATTAGGAAGTTTAAATGTAATTATTATTGTATAGTTTAATTTTTTTTTTCTTTCATTAGTTTTTATTTCAGTTTTATTAGTTTTTTATTAGTTTCAAATATTGTATATATAATTAAACATTATTAGTGTAAAAATTTCTCGACCACTATTTATTAGGGTTTATTCAGAGTTGAAAAGTTAAAGTTTGACTGAAAAATGTATAATATCAAGTAATCTCTTGTATTCATAATAATATGGTAACTATTAATTATATTATCGAGTCAGTTCATTCCATTATTTTAAATGTAAAACAAATTGTATTATTTTCGTCTATTTATGGAAATCAATAATATAACGGATTCCTTACACAAGTGTTTAATTTAAAATTATATTCTTTATTTTTTCTCATATTTACTTATAATGCCAGTTTTAGTATGAATTATAAATACTTATTAAACAATTTAAAAAACAAACACTGAATTTTTTAAAGAAAAAAAAAATCATGAACTTTACAAATAATGTATATTATTAATTATTATGATTTTCGATTTAAGAGTTATTTTATTTACTTATATTCACTTAAAAAACTATCCAGTTTTAGCACGTTTTTCAGTAATGCTATAATTTTATAAATCATTAAGCATGTATGTACACAAAACTCGTAATGTGTATTTCACGATTTGATTATTTATATTACTAGTTATAACGTTTGGAGTGAAATTAAAAAAATTTGAATTCGAATGCTAGTTGATGATGATGGGTTTAAATTTAAAATAACGTTGAAAAAAAACATTACCAGTGTAATACCACTCGACGTGTTACGAGTAGACCACGGTTTAGCTTTTTCTTCAGGTGTTTCCAACTTCTCACAGAACCTGATCCATTTCAATATGTCATTCCCTTTTTTCAACGCTGTGTTTATTTCCTGAATTATATTAATAATAATTATTCAATATTAATTTAACCGACGTCATATAACGGAAATGCTACGAGTAGTACCTAGAATTTCTTTTCTAAAATTCCTAGACCAGGGGTCACCAGCTAATTTCTATGGAGGTTCGTTTTAAAAGTCAACTAACTTTTCGCGGTCCAAAACACTTTAAATTACTTTTTCTACAAACCAACAAACATATTCTTTTGTTAAATTTTTGAAATTGTAATTGATTATATCTCAAATCGCAAACCTTGTTGAAACCTGTCACATGTACAAGAATGAGAAGTATTTTTTATTTTTTTTATATGAAAATTTGAAATGTATGTATGATTTTATGAATTTGAATGTCAATTAGAAATGCGTCCACGGTCCGGGTACGGACCGCGGCCCGCCAGTTGGTGACCTCTGTCTTAAGACGTTCTGCGGCCTGAGTTTATTATGGTCGGTGATGGATTTCATGTGTTACCTGACAGCGGAAAACGTGTACAACGTGTTATAAACGATGGAAGCAGCGGTGTTTTATAATGTATACCTCTAAAGTTTAGAATCTAAACCGAGGAAGATTTCCTACAAAGAACCCCATGTTGGCCCCATCGAGAAAAACTATCATCACGCCACCGAGTGGCTCGATTAGATCCCGAATCCGATAATATCCTGTTTCTAACACAAAAGAGATGTTGTCGGGAGTGATGTTGTTGTTGTACAACTTAACGGCGTATACACGTATATTCATTAGGTAATTGGATATTTATGGTAATATCGTATGAAATAAAACGTTGCATGTCATACCTGAGTAATTCATAATGTAAATTGCACATGTAATTTGCATGCACTGTAGTTTGTATAAAAAACTTATGTAAGCGATGAAAACAAAATCTCTTTATTCATTATAGTATTACGTTCATGGAGTAAACATGATTGAAAAAAAATGGGCTCACAAAATCATTCAATTCTGTTCAGTTATTACAATTTATTACTCAAAAAAAAAAATAAAAATGAAACATTAAATAACAATTACACCACATTCAAAAACATATTTATACAATTATAATATAGTTTTTTATGCGCTCAAAATACAGCCGTACATAACGAAAAATAATCAATTCTGTTAAATTGTGTATTTTATTAATAATATTTAATTTTTTTTAAATTTATTGTCGGCTAAAAAAAAATAAGTTTTTAATTAATTCGTGATGCCAATTTTTATTTACGTTATCGTTCATGTATAGCAATAAAATCAATTGAAATGAATATATTTTAATTAAATAACACAGATCACGAGTATGAAATATAAAGGTATTATAATTAGTTCATTAGACAGTAATAAAATATAATATTATGTGATGTTTGTTTGGTGAAGAATTACGTAAATAACTTGGCACATTACACGATAATATTACATTTTATTAATAATTAAAATATTCTTAGAATTAATAATAAACGAATGAATTTAAACATTTATCTAAATGTAATGAAACACTAAAGCCTTAAATATGAACGGAATAGAATGGTATAAAAACATAATTAATTTTCTTACATCGTGTATTGGTTTGGTACTCATGCAAAGAAGTGACAAATGTTTTTCACCGGATTCAGTATGATTCGCTACTTTTTTAATGAATTTTTTCAAACCTTCTTCAAGTGCATGTCTTTCTTCAATTAAATTATTTATTTCCTTCTGTGATTTCGGTTCTTTTATTTCTTTTTCCAAGTTGCTAATAGTATTCTTATAAATCGTTTCATAAAATTAAAAATACGTTCATAGTTTTTGCATTCAATTTATTAGACTCACTGATAAATGTTCAATACGATGATTTAGCTCTGTCTTTAAAACGCATAAATGTCCATATTTCTTTTTTAACTTTAAGTAATCTTTCATCAAATTTTCAGAATTCAACTTATATTCAAACAACGTATATTTATAATCATACGTCATTTGCTTACAACGGGTCAAATCACTCCGGTGAAAAGTGTTGACAATAGATTGAAACTGCATCAACAGTAAACGCATAATAACAACACGTTTATGAAAAATGTTGTAATGTCCATACAATGATTAAAACATCATAATTGTATTCGATTATTCTTATTTTTCAGTGTGACCACTGATTTTGTCTACAACCTTGATTGCGGCAAAATTTAGCGCGACAAAAAACAAGTCCTAATAAATTAGTTGAGAATTTATAAACATAAACATTAGTAAATACTTTATGAAAACTAATAAAATACGACAACGTCGCTGTGAAAGAAACACGTCGCATTGAAAATTACGCAGAATCGTGTACATAGATAAATAGCTATTAAAATCTGCACGATTCTATATAACTTGCGAAATTGTGTTGCATCCGTATATTTCTAAAGATTCTGTTGAGTGATGTCTTCAATTTATTTTTACATATCTTTCACTTTAAAAATATACAGAATAAATATTTTACAAGCTTTTGTCCGGATTAAAATCAATGTTTAAATTCATCGCCTGGCGCATTTTTATCATTTTATTAAACATCTTGTGAGTCTATAAAATATGAAATTTACACCCGTGCTTTTTACTATACCGTCGACATATTTTGTTTGTACCAAAAACGTGAATAAGACATTTTATCTTAGCTCGACAAAAATCGATAGAAACGAAATAACGTAATTAATACATACAATATACTATATATACTATATAATATTACTATTATATTTAACACTGTAATTTAATTACTACTCATGTAATTGGGTTGTCAAACCCGTTTAATCGAAATAAATAAATAAATAAATAAATAATACAATAATAGTCATAATATAAAAATATAGCATAATATACGTTTATCATTTCAAAACGAAAACATAAATTTCGAATTATAATCTACGCGTTATTATTAAAATGATCAAAAGCTATGTTTTATGTACCCTTCCGTTTTCCAAGTCCTTATATCCAATATATTTCTTTTTGATTTTAGAATTCTTTTTTTTCGCTAGAAGTTTTGTTACGTTCTCATAATATTTTAGTATCTTCCAGCAACTGTTATTCTCATTGGCTCTGACTTCTAGCTCTGCCAAATTTTCAGGTAGTGCACCTCTCACCATAACTTGATATTCATCATGGATCTCTTCCATTTCTTTTTTAAATGCGCCTATTATAATATAGATAAACACTGTTTTTCAGTTTATACATTTTGGAAATCATATGAATTCGCAAAGGTGTTTTTCTTTTACGTAGCGTGTTATTTGAATATAACGCTAAGACAAATATTTTTAACTTCCTTGGTTTATTTAAAATTAGATTTAGATTTAATAGATATTAGATTCACATTGTAGTTCCTTGTAATAATCAAACCTAATCATTATATGTATTCAAAGAGACATCAAGTGTTAAAAAAATCTAAATCATAAAAAAATTAGAACAAATGAGCTTGAATCTTGAAGCACTTGTTTTCTTCCGAAAAGCCTAAGAATTGCATAACAAATAAAGTAGGTAAACGAGTTTTTACGTATAGATACGTTTTGTTTTATTTTCATGAATTATGATTAGAAATACATCGAAAATTATTTTCATATTATTATTAAATATTATGTTTATGTTAGACGATTATCGGGCCAAGGATTATTATGACATATTATTAAGTCTATATTTACAGTCATCAACATCATAATTAATAAGTATATGTAAATAACAATCGAGATTATTTATTCATCAAATCAATAAAACAATACTTAAGTTTTTTAATGGGTCAAATATATATCTTATTAAATAATACTAAGAATCAATCAACTTTAAAAGTTTGGTAGTTAAAAATGAATACAATTAATTCCGTGACCAAAATTATACATCGTATTTTCGTATGATTTTTTTTTTTTAACGCAAGAGGTAAACTTACCTTTGGCACACTTTTCAAGAAAGGCTAAATTAAATTCTTACCTCGTATGAATTATGGTATGTGATTACACGATTTTAATATATATGGACTCAATTCTAAGTCTAAAACAACTCACCTAAAGTGTTTTCAACCAATTCCAAGTTTGCTTGGGCCGTCGTTCTACGGTGTTCACTGAATTCGTTTAACTCATTTTGTAATTTCTCAATCAATTTGTCTTTGAATTCCATTTGCCTGGTCAGTATTCTATGATAATACTAAAAAAAAATATTGCAATTATGTTACGTGGTTCGTGATACGAGTATTTATAATTATATTGAATAAATCGGATAAAATACACAATACCACCTGTTCATATTGTTTATGAAGTTTTTCACGATGATTTATGGCATTATAATTTTTTTAAATCGAGAAAACTACAGAGGCATGATTCAATTGAAATCGTTAAATCTTTATGGAAGGCCACATGACCATGTTCAAAGTAACGTTATTAACCGTGTATAATACTGAATTTGAACTTGAATGATTTTCGTAAAATAATTATTTTTTAATTACAATATAATTACTTTTAACGCCGATTCAATTACAAATTAACATGTGAATTAATTTTAGCACGTAAAATGTTAAAAAGTAATTTTATTTGGAAACAATCGAATTTATAATTGAACTAAACTTTTGAAAACGTTGTAACTACTAATAAAGCTATGCTGTGAATGTGAAATTAATGTAAACACATGTTCAACACTACGATAATGAGATAAACACTTAATAAACACGCTGCACATCAAAACAAAGATGTTTCGAAACACTCGTTCACGACTCAATATCATAAGTTGTGGTAAATTCTGCACACCTTTTTCTTCGGTTTAACTGAAGTGAAAGTTATTACATTACCGCAATTATCATCTCACGCCGCACATTCGCCAAATCAATATTTAATAATCCGATCCGTACACAGTCGCTGATACACGTCATAGGTCACTCAAAAACATCCATCCGAGTGTGACTACTCGTCGTACTTGCCGTTAAATGATAATGTAACGCGGTATCCTCGAACTCGTGCAATTTTTTTTCCCATCGCGTGAAAAGGTGTTTTGCACTGTCCTGATAAATGTTTATTTCTCCGGCGAACGCGTCCTATAGTGTGACATAATATCGTTATCGTTAACCGACACCATTGTCGCACGGAGATACGATTTATGTATTTTGACAGTTGATTACCGTGTACGCTTTATAGTCCTGCAACGTTTTCGACTTTTTTTTACCTTTTCTAACCATATTGTATTATTTATATAAGGGTTTTGCAAGAATCCTATTCGATTTGTAGTTGGTTTTTTTTTTTATGATCCGATAACCATGAAATTGTATGTTTTCAACACGACGAGGCGTAGGTATTTCTATAAAAAAAAAAGTCACCGAATCATCGAGACACGTGTCCGTCACGTTGAGAAAGAGTGAACTTATTCGTACACGTGTGTGTACAGCTAAAGACCGTCAACTTTTCATTCAGGCGCGTCACGCTGTTTATGACGATACACACGAATCGCCATAGAGACGTCGTCGTCGTACTAGAGGTAAAAAAAAAACCAACCTTGGACCGAATATTTCGTAGATTGAATTAAAATAATGTTTATCGTTAATAATCTCGTAACAACATTGGGCCGATTCGTGGAAACGATTTATTGAACGGTCACCGGTGTATAAACAAAATGAAATATCGTTCTCGCACAGTTATCGAACGCGTTAACGGTGTAATTACTTCTTATTTATGTTTTGGAATTTAAACTGTACAATTACGTCGGCACACGATTATCGCATATTTGTATGGAATTAATTAATTCGTGAGATCATGTTTTTTAATTGAACGTTAAAGCACCACGATATCGGACGTAATCGAAAACAATAATTCTCGATGCGTGTCAGTCGTGTACTGCGCACAGTGTTCCGCGTACGATATTTTGAATAATATTACGTTGTACAGGAAACGAAACATCGTATTGTGCGAGCCGGTAATATTGTCGTCGGATTTTTCCCGATTTCATCGCGAGAGTATCAAACGACCGTTTGAAGCACAACGTATTCGTGATGTACCGAGCTTAATGATAAAAGTCTGCTAATAAACTCGTTTTGTTTTCTGGCATTTGAAATCGATCGGTTTCACTGTACGTTTTTTTTTTTTTTTTTTTTTTTTTCATTAACTTACACACCCGTCACACGTTCGTCTGTTCTACCAAGGGTTTTTCGATCATGCGCCGTCGTTGCGTAACATTTTTTTATCTGCACAACTCGCCGTGCCGAAATCGTGTTCCGTCCGCGGTCGAACAGTTTTCCGGACGGGATAAACAAACAAAAATAGAAACATGATAAACGGCCCAGAACTCGGGCGTACCGATACAATATTCACGGGCTGCCGCGGGCTGGCTATCTCCTCATCAACCACCGGTCGACTACGTTCGAGAACGACCGGCAAAGGTCACACGACCGCACCGACGTGAAAACATGCAATTCAGCTCGTCTTCATCCTCCGCCGCCCGTACGTACCTACACACGTAAAAACGTTTTTATTACGCAATGTATAACAATAACACGCCGTGTTCCCGCGTGTCGGCCATTCGAACGTTTCGTTCGTTTTCGCCACGCCGGCGGCATTACAGTACTGATGCTGCGCGGCTTGGTTCTCCGTCAACCTAACCGTCTCTTATCGCGCCTAATTACCCGTGTAATCTCGAATTTCATTCGACCTTTGTTATAACTCGTTATGCAATAAAATGTGTATGAATTCTGGCAGGCGTTCAACATCGGTATCGGTATGACGAACCGTCGTCCATAAAAAAATGGACTCTAAACACGCATAATAATAGACATTGATAATCAAAAGAAAAAAAAAATCCGACCTATTTCATATACCCGAGTATTAGTATTGACATCATTCAATCACGATCGATGAATTGATTTACCGACACTATACTAGACCTATACATTATTATAACCAATTCACATTTTCCATGACCGGAGGTTCCCGATTGTGGATCCAATACACGTTGGTTCTTAAAACGACTAATCAACATATAAAATTTGATTAAATCGTACATATTATACAATATTATATTGCAAATTTTAATTTTTTTACACGTCATCGCACAAAATATCAATTTATGAAAATACCTACGTTAAGTTAAACGTTCGTTAACGTGACTGAATAATATTATGAAGTTTAGAAAACATGCTTTTGTAATAAATGTATTTCACTACGAATCGCGAGGTTCATAATCGATGTGTTTGAGCTCGCTCGACGAATCCTACTCCGAACGAGCTAAGCGATTGATACTTGATAGTGTAGTCGGTCGAATTACAATCACCATTCAAAGCTTTTATTCGCGCAATATCCATTTGTTAAAAAAAAATTAAATTCAAAAACAATTCTACGGTAGCTAAACTATAAAAATAAAAAATAAAAATGTTAGGTTATAAAGAACTGTTCCATCTTAATGCGTATACGAGATACGTTGCACGCAATCGGTTGATTTGATTCGTTTTCACTTTTCATAACCACTGAAAACAGTATTTCTTACCTGACACCTGTTATGTTTGGGCCACAATCGGGTGATCCCTGTTATCACATATTCGTAAGTTAGCTGCGTTTTAGGACTGTAATCAAATGCGTTTCAATTATGTAATTCGTCTATTTTGTGTTCCCATTTGATAAAAAAGTATTTAAGTATTTTAAAACATGACAATAATATACAATTATTAAAATTTATCTTTTAATGATTGAAACGAAAATATTTTATTAACTTATCCGGAAAATCTCGACATTTTTATTCTAAAAATCTTTTTGTCATTCATAAATTCATTTCTGTTTTTCATACATCTTGTGCATGAGTCAACAACTCGTACTTTTTCCGTTTTTGAATCGATAATAGTAGGGAGTCTGTGTGAACATGACCACCCCCGTTGCTATACCATTATTTTTTGAATAAGAAAAAATGTAATATTTCTCGGATATGTTTATCCACATGGTAGAACTCATGACCTGTTTATTTTTGGGATTCAAGTGTACATACGCAAGGGATAATTAATTTTCTTAATTGATTTTCTTACATTTTTTACAAAATAGAGACCCGTAGAAAGGTATAAATTTTAATTTAGTTTTTTTAATTGCTAAATCGTAAAACGCAACGCTTGAATTTTTTTGTATATTTAAATTTATTTGAAAAATCTAGATTTTACCGACTTTTTTTGGTAAAACCGAAGATGTACAAAATATTTAGATCAATATCTGAATGATTTTTGTTGTTTTTCAAATAAGATATGGCAAATGTGATAGGATGTACAATCAGGGTTGGTAAAAGTTCGATCTATTGTTTTACTCATTGTGTCATTTTTTTCCTTGCTTTAAAGCGCAAAGTTTAAACTCGTACACTATACGTTCATGTTATTACATATTATTTACCATGTTAAACGAAAGTTTAAATTATTATTACATAGTATTAGGTAATACAAAGGTTTAAATTTAAATAATTGCTATCATGTATTAATATAAAATTTAGATTCATATTACATTTTGGGTGTATTATATAAGAAAAATAGTCATTTATTGATTCAGACTTAATAGCTTCTGTGACATTTCAAGTTGCACAATAGATTTTTGTGATTTTCTCCGCCAGTCGATAAGATTTGCGATACTACTTGACGAAAATATCGATTCCTTTTTATCGAATTATTGCCAATTTAAAAAAATTGTCTCTACATAACTTATAATACAAATAATATGACACATTTTTACTAGAAACAAAAATTAACTGTGCAGCTTGGTGTATCACTCTGTGCCAATACGAATTAATCATTATTTTTGATATACAACATAAATATACCCATAATAATTTAACTTAGTGTTAATACATACGATAAATTAAATTTATTATTTTATTTATATTTATATAATTTTTAATTTATATTTAAATCCTATTTTTGATAATTAATATACAATGAAATTTAAAATTACTCAAATGTTATTATATATTATACATAAACATAAAAATGATTAACTATAACAATAGTGTAAACATTATACAATAACAAAGTCTTATTACATAATTGCTTCTTTATACAAAGCACAGCATTTTACCTAATTGGAGATAAAAATGATTTAGTAAAATCGATATTTTATTGCGGTGTGGGTACTGAGTTAATACTTATTCAGATAAACTAATTAGGCTTCAGATCAGTTAATAATGATACGCTTGATAGTTTTAAATTATTTACTACATTAGTATTTATTCGACGAACATCCTTAGTTTATTTTAGTGCTTTAGTGTATTTTTATAAAACAAAAAAATTACAATTATAATAATTAGTTTGAAATTTGACAGAATTCTGTTAAAATGCGTCATCAGCGAAATTTGTTACATAAGCCAGTGTAATTTTAAATTTGAAGTTAAATAGTCAAAATAAGGTAACAACACAGAAATTAATATTAATTTATCTTAGGTATACATAAAAAATTATTCAAAATTGTATTATTTAAAACAATAGATTTTCAATAAATAGCGTTTTTTCAAAGTATATTACTACAAATTGCAACAAATTAATGAACGATTTATATTGCGTTCTGTAGTATTTAATATAAATATTACTCATGCATATATTTTTTGGGGGTTTTTCATTGGAATCTGATAAATGTGATTAAATACTGTATAACAAATACATTTTGATTCGATTAATCCATTAAGGTATTTAAAACTTGTAAGGATAACAATGAACTATTCGTTTTAAGATTATAATAAGTAAAAATATTCCTTTATACCTAATAATTTTCAAATAATGTATTATATTTTTAAATATTTATGTATGTATATTACCATAAATAATACAATTAATTTCACCGCGAAAATGTTATAAATTCGGAGTTCTTCAACTTTTGAAATAATTTTCTCAGTGTCTATGTCTAATAATAATAATTACTAAATAATGACATCAGCAAATTCAGAATATTTTTCTTTATGAAACTCTACAAGTACCGTTAAATAATAAAAGAAGTTTTACAATTTTACCGCTTTGTAACTAAATATATACAGCTGAACCGTTAAAATGTAATATTTTATACGATTATAATTTTACCTAGTTTTAATTTTTTAAACCAACAATTTCCATTTATTTGTTAGAATTTAATACAAGATTAAATTAGAGTTTTACTGACATTTTACATTTCAAAAGCTTTCAAAACTGTTCTCATAATTTTATTTTACACCCATTTAAACTATTGATTACGATTTTATTTTTCTGAGTGAAGTAAAAACATCTGTTAATTTTACATTTATGCTCCTCTCAATCGTTTTTCCAGACGTGAGGAAAAACCAATAAAGTGGTACAATTTTTCATAAATAACACTTTCACTAAATCGTTTTTAGTTATTTAGTCATAACTTGATAAGTAGTGTTGCTAGAAAATTGAAATTCTTACAATATATCAATGGCATATGATACATACTTTTCAAAAATCCTATAAAATTTGATAACTTTGGGCCAAAAATAAAATTTGAGAATCCCTTGTTTTGTCAAATTTTATCCCTAATAACATTTTTAATATTTGATAAAAAGTGTAAAAAATTGAATATGATTTTAATCATGCTCTCAACTAATGATACTGAAAAAATTTTCAAACATTTTTTGTTAGGATTTTTTTTTTTTATACAAGCATTTAAACAAATTATATATGATTTTACGGAATAGACAATTTTTTTTAATGTATTGGTAATTAAGTTTTAATATTTGACAAAAAGTTTTCAAAATTTAATACGACCATATTCATATACTCACATTTATCCCCATTATTTTGTCTGAGAATCAAAGAACTTCCCATGGTGTGAAGTACATCCTTTTAGATTCTGAGTGAAGCGAAGGATCTTATGGTTTTACAATGATGTTTATTAATTTTTTTAGATTCTGAGTGAAGCGAAGGATCTTATGGTTTTACAATGATGTTTATTTTTTTTTTTTTTTTTATTTTTTTTTTTTTTTTTCTGTAAACACTTTTTCGTATAGAAATCCTTGTCCAAAAGTTTTGTCCAGCAACTCTTTAGATTTGAAATTGAACTGAGATGATACTTTAAAGAGGTCATTTTTCCAAAATCTCCATAAATTTTTCAGTAATCAAGAATAACGATGGAAAAACTGAGTAAAAACGGTAAAATCGGTAAAAATCCGACGTAAACAAGATTTTCACCGTTCAGGTTTTAGGTATTTAGTCATAAATCGAAAAGTATTGAAGCTAGAAACTTGAAAATTTTATCCAATATCAAATACATACTTTTTTATATTGGACAAAATTTTCAGAACAATTAAAGCACTTTTGTCTTAAATATAGAACTTTTAATTTACCTAATTGTTTGAAAGTTTTAATGTAATATAATTTTAAATATTTGACAAAAAGTTCTAAAAATTTAATATGACCTTACTCATATACCTACCTAATTATCCTAACAAAAATTCAAAAATCGTGAATCAGGATTTTTTTTTATACACACTTTAATAAATTATATAAAATTATACAAATAACCGTAAAATACGTAAACAGTATTTAAATAATAATATATTATATTACACTGAAGCTTTGCTCAGGATCGTTTTATACTAAAGAAATGAGTCATCATTTCTTTAAAACTTAATACATTCATCACCAATATCTTGTCCGAGGACCGAAGGGACGAAGGACGAACATTTTTAATTTTATGGCAATATTATAATTTATAATTTACATTTATTTTTATGGCACAACTAAATATTATCAAGAACATTATTTTACGATCGTTAGGAATTTTTCATACTAAGATTCAAAGCTTAAACATATGTTATATCACAAACAAATTATTTTAAATTTGAGCATATATTTTAAATGATATGCATTATTTTAAAGTAAAAACATTAGATTGCATTGATTCAATAATAATTATATTTTGATCAATGCAATATTGTACTTATTTTCACACTATCTACACAGTTTCTTCTGGCGAAGAGAGCGTTGTAAAGATATGTCTAAAATCATTATTTACAACTTTTTATCCATTTTTAATACTTAACAAACGAAAAACTGACAAAATTGTAAACTTAAGGCCAAACAAATTTAATTCTTCACAATACTAGTGCCGAAATATATTTTTTTATTTCAATAGTTTTTACATTTGTAGCTGAAATGTATTAAGTACTTATATCAAATACATTCCTTATGGAGTTCTATTATCTAATATATTTTAGTTTGTTAATCAGATTAGAAATCTAATATACACTAATAAAGTAATAACTTATTCTAGAAAATAATTATACAGCAATAAAGCCTATTTTTACTCTAGATACTTGATTCGGGTCTCTGTAAATAGCGTCCCATTTCAAATTTTTTATGTAAATTGCGGCCCGGATATATTTTATACAAACGTAAATTGCGGCCCGGGTATATTTTTGTACATATGCCTATCTAACTATTTCTTATTAATATGTAAATTATGTCTAAGTCTTTTTTCCACAAAACCAATATTTTCCTTCCCATTTTTCAGACTTAGGACTATAACTATAACAGACTTAAAACTATCTATACAAATATTATTATCATCAAATTTAAAAAAATACTTACACGTTTTAACTGTG
Organism: Therioaphis trifolii; assembly: GCA_027580255.1. Taxonomy (NCBI): domain Eukaryota; kingdom Metazoa; phylum Arthropoda; class Insecta; order Hemiptera; family Aphididae; genus Therioaphis; species Therioaphis trifolii. The sequence continues at coordinate 31,591,596 of CM050406.1, forward strand.
CAACACCAACGTTGAATATCATTGTTAAGAAATTTATGAAAACGAAATTTGAAACCATCAACTATTTTCAACGTTTTATTCCTTTCACTTTTCATAACGTCCATTTTTATTAGATTGAAAAAAATACTGTAAAGTGTAAACTGTAGAGCAACCACAGATATATAAAACAACTAGATAGCCGACTCAACGAATAAAATTGAAGTCTAGAATCCATATGCGAACAGGGGAAAATATGATTGATTAATCCATGACATTTTATATTATTCCATGAAATATAATTTTTCTGTGATTGAAACCAAAGATATAATATAAAAATGTTGTTTCATATATCAGTTATCTTTTTATATGGATTCGGATTGAAACAATTTTTCGATTATAATTTATAAACTAAAAACTATAAAGTGCAATTCAAGTAATTCAACATCATGGTGGTTTCTTGTTCTGTGCCTGGTTGTGTCAATAGGAGACTGAAAGGAAGCAATGTTCATTTTTTTTCGTAAGTTCCCGGGACGCAATTTACGTATGTTTTAAAAATACTCGGGCCGGAATTTACGTATGTTTTAAAAGTGCACGGGCCGCAATTTACGTATGTTTTAAAAGTACGCGGGCCGCAATTCACATAGTATATGACCATGATCGTACTTATAGCGACGCAATTTACCGACTCCGACTTGATTCAAACTCCTTATTTGATACTATATAAAATGTTGAATACAAATTTTACTTAATAAATGGGTATGCTTTTTATGCACATCTACTTATATAGTTTATATGCATGAACCTTTTCCCGGTTTTATAAAATGGCCTAGAGTCCAATTCCTAGAATAGACAAAAAGCTGCCCATTTCATGAACAACCTAAGCCAGTGGCTGGTCCTGCAGCATATTTGTAGTCCGTCGGATGCGGATCCAAGACTTCGAGTCGGAGGAAGGGTGCATAGACCAAATTAATTACACGGATATTTTTTTCTTCTTTTTATTACTCGACACCAAATAGGTGTATAATATCATACGACTCGTTTGTATTGGTTTTATGTCTCGACTGTTTGGAGTAAAACTTAAATGAACCTACGTCTTTTAAAAACCACACTTATGTGATAATTTTAAAATTCATTTGGGGAGGGGGGTCGTCTCTGTGGACCCTCAACTGAGTTTGACTAACGAAACGCGGGCAACTTTTTCCTATCCTATGACTCGGGCGACTCACGCGACCGATTTCACGAAATCGGCAACGAATCGGGACGAATTCGCCACCGGGGCGGTAACGTAATGATTCAATACGCATATTAATGATACGTACGTTGTTTGTTTTTTTGTTTGTTGCACAGGCATCGATCGATATAATGTCCGGGACGACGTGGACGAGTGAATAGGAGAAGAAAATTTTGAAAAAACAAAAAACAAAAAGGCGGGAAAAAGGACCAAAAAAAAAAAACAGAAAAGGGGGAAAAAACGTCAAAAATGAAGTACACGAATCCGTCGGTGAACGACAAAGCTGGCGAGGCGGTGGACGAGGAGCACGAGAGATGGCAGCGGATGGGCCGGGCCGCGCGCGTCAAGTACATCGCGCGGAACGTGACGGTCGAGCCGCTGCTCGGCATCTTTATCGTGTCCAGCGTGCTGGGCAGCCTGACCACGCAGAACCTGAACCTGCAGAAGTCGTGCCGCGTCAACCTGAACATGAGCGACGCGGTGTGCACGGCGCTGGAGAGGCGCGACCGGTCCGGGTACACGCCCGACGACGAGGCCCGCGTCCAGGTGCTGGTCACGCACATGTCCATGTGGCAGTCGGTCATACAGCACACCATACCGTGCGCGTTCGTCATATTCATCGGCTCGTGGAGCGACCGCACGCACAAGCGCAAGCCCATACTGCTGTTGCCCATCTTCGGAGAGCTGGTCCGCGTGCTGGGCCTGCTGGTCTGCGTCTACTACTTCTACGAGCTGCCCATGGAGGTGGCCGGCGTCGTCGAGTCCCTGCCCTCGTCGCTCACCGGCGGCTGGATGATCATGTTCATGGCCGTATTCACGTACATCTCCGACGTGACCACGGTCAGTGTTCTATACGTATAATATTTCATCCCTGCGAACACACACACACACACACACACACACACACACACACACACACACACAATGGCGTATATGCATAAATTCTGGTTAGAGGGCAACAACACTTTTGTCACCTCCTAAAATAAACGTTCATTGTCATAACATTCTATGTTTTTATAGCGATAATCTCTGTACACTATAATTCGAACACATAAAACACACCGATACATTATTAGATATTGAAAAAATAAAGCAATAAAACAAAGGGGGTAGTGGGTTAAGGGGGGTCTGGCGGCCCCCACCGAATCTGGTAAAGTCGTTTAAAAAATCTTGAAGAGGGTCGAAAAACAAGCAGTATAAGCTTTTTACCGTCATTATAACCCCAAATGAAAACACAGTAATGGCGAAAAATATGATTTAAAATCGAATTCGTGATCAGTGACCTCAAAAACCCCTATAGAGATGTATTTTTTAAAGCAAAGACGCATTATACCAAGTACGCGCCGTAATTTACCGAAAGTTGAAAATTCGAGTTTTTTTTCAAAAAATCGCCCCGTTCACCAGAATTGACCAAATTGAGTCCAATTGCCTGCATTCGAAAGAGGGTGATTGCCGCTATCTATCCTATACAGCACCCCTCGGGAAAATGAAAACAACCCTAAAAATAAGAGGGTTAAATCTTGAAAATGACGCATTTTTCACGATTTTTTCGCATTTAAACCTAAAATTCACATGTTTTTACTTGACCAAAAAATCTGAAAAAATTCAGGGGACTTCCACACATCCAAAACAAATTTTTAATTGCGTTTTAACCATTTAAAAATAAATTAAACTGGTTGAAAAAAATAAAAATCACAAAAAATCATATTTTTCGCCATTACTGTGTTTTCATTTGGGGTTATAATGACGGTAAAAAGCTTATACTGCTTGTTTTACGACCCTCTTCAAGATTTTTTAAACGATTTTACCAGATTCGGTGGGGGCCGCCAGACCCCCCTTAACCCGCTACCCCCTTTGTTAACCGTTTCTTTTTGATACGGAAATGGCAAATCATCAGACGTATCTTATAAATCCTATCGAGTTGTCAATTCAACTTTAATTGATATAACTTATAAACCGAACAGTGGTCTTGTGCCATGGCACACCATAATACATATATAGTGTTTTATCATTTTAGGTGTGAAAAAAGAACTGTCTGCACTCAAATTGTTAGCATTGTTGTAATTCAACGACTATTATCAAATCAATATTAATACATTAAATTTTTCTTACTGGTTCTGTTTGCACGTTCTAAAACGACTGTCCAAAAAACTCTACAAATACTGTTTCAAGTCGCTAAGTTTCTTAAGCAAACCGATAGTTTCACATTTTGTCGGCGGTATTTCATTTGGGTTTTTTGAAATTTCGTATAAGACATACATTATATCACCCTAATTTTTTTGTAAGGAATGACAAGTACAATATGCATGTATATATTGTATGCAAAATACTACACATACTACACAATAGTTAGTAAAAAATAAGACAATGCCATCATCAGTAACTATTAATTGACAAATATACTAATGATATATAACAAAATGTTATATATTAAAAAAAATCACTTAATCGCCCATAAACACTAATGAAAACATTAATTAGAGTAAACTAAAACAAATTTACCACTTTGGATAACGGTATCATCAAAATACACTCGCGCACACACACACACACACACACACACACACACACGCACACACACACACACACACACACACACACACACACACACACACACACACACACTCACACATTGCACATTTAGTAAAATAAAATCATAATGAAACCCACACAAGAGTCTTCGCTTTCTTTATTTTCTCTCCTATCACTCTATTTTGTCTATAACTATTTCACGTATAAAGGAATAACTATTGCTCGTTTCCAATGAAGCTTAAAAGTATAGACATTTAATTGCCACCATCACAAAATTATAGTGACTTCAGGTATATAATATTTTATTAATAAATCTTTACTTCTGTCCAGAGTCTCTAATCCACTTTAATCTCAAACATAATAGCCTATGTAACGTGACGAGTGACACACAAAGAAAAACAAAAATAATTCAATAATAAAATACGTTTCACAATGTTTATTTGAAAATTTAATGTTTTGTTGGAAGAACATGTTAGATCAAATATAATAACGGAGTTAAATCTATGTTTATTTCAAAGTTCATACACGATTATTCCTTTTGATATTTTTTAGAAAACAAATACTTTGAAATAAAAATAATAATATGTTAATCATTCACTCGAAAAAAACACTGATAGTTAACACCATAGTTTTAAATCGTATTAAATTATTAGAGTGTAAGCACTTTCATTTTTTAGTAATTAATATGATTACGTTATTTTTACGTTTGTTCTCATTATATTATAACATCTAAATAGGTACATGAGGCATTAAGACATAGTAGGCAATACGCGTTATCTTTCGCATCATGTTGTTTCATTCCGAAGGGTAAACATTTTTAATACGATCACTTTAATTTCAATAATAGTGTATTTAAAGTGTATTATCTCGTCGATTTTTTTCATAATTTTAAAAATGATGTAATATTATGAATTCTGCACATTCTAGTAGGCACAAAATGTTACAATCATGAGTTATTTATACATAATACGTCAAATATTTTTTTTTTTTTTTTTTTACTTAGTTATTGAATTTCTCGTGATGATGTTGGTTGCCCAACTTGATACACATTATCATTACAATGCTGCAATGTGATTATTTCAGGTGAAAATGAGAACACTCAGAATAGGAGTGTTAAATCTATCATTGACAATAGGCATATCTTTAGGCATAGCGCTGTCCGGTATTCTGTTCCAAAAACTCGGTTTCTACGGCATATATTCAATATCCGCGACCATGTATTTTCTTGGCATAGTCTACGGATTTGTATACCTTAAAAATCCACAAATTAACAACGCTGCACCGACTGCGATCGCCGTGGAAGACATTGCGAAATCGTCGTTTTGTACGAACGTCAGGGATTTCTTCGACATAAAACATCTAAAAAAAGCGTTCGGAGTGACTTTTAAAAAGGGCACTGACAACAGGAGACTCCGGATCTTAACGATGATGCTGGTGCTCATGATAATAATGGGGCCTATGTCAGGTTGGTAAAACGTTGAAAAGTGCCCAAAACACTAAACGTGATATCAAAACAAAACGATAATAAAAATTGATCATACATTTCGATTAAAGGTGAAATGTCAGTCATGTATATGTCAACGAGAATAAGATTCAACTGGAACGAAGTCGATTACAGTATGTTTTCCACTTTTACCATGGTCACCGGTTTCATAGGTAAGTCATAGATCGCTATTGTCATAGATTTATCCGTAGGCCTAATTTCTGAACAATTTAAAATTTATTTCAGGGACGTCGATTTCTTTATGGGTTTTTAGCCACAAGTTACAAATGGACGACACTCTGATCGCTGCGATGTCGTGTTTCAGCAAAGTCATTGGTAGTTTTGTGTTCGCGTTCGCGCCGAATCCGTACATCTTTTATTTGGGTAAGTCGAAAATGCCATAAATTGTTTTTCAACGTGCCAAAAACAATAATATACCTATTCCTTTAGGCTCGATTGTCGAAATCATTCATGGCGCTGGCAACATTGCAATAAGGTCAATATTCACTAAGCTTGTAGCGCCAGACGAACTTGGTAAGTTTTGTCTATGCATGTATATGATTTAAACTGAATAATATTTAATTTTTCAAATGACTTTTAAATGACAGGTCAAGTGAGCGCCGTAGTTGGAGTTTTTGAAGCATTTGTTCCTATGATATATGTACCTATGTACAGTAAGTTTTACCAAGCAACGATGAAAACGTTCCCGGGAGCTTACTACCTTCTCGGCGGAGGTTTAACTATACCTGCGATTTTTATATTTTTGTAAGTATAATGTCGTGTATCAATAATATTAAAGTGTGAATAAAATATTCTAAAAAATATAAATAAACAGAAATTAGTATAAAATAGTATACTTATGAAACATTAAAACTTCATATTATACGTAAGTAAATTGAATAACATAAAATAAGATTTTTCGTAAATTCTTGTTTTTATTTTATGAATAATAAAACTCTTAAGAAATATTTCGTTTTTAATGTTCAAAAAAACTTAAAAACCTAATGTGGTACCTATTAATCAACAATAATAATAACCTTGACACGTTTATCGATGTATTGGTAAAAATATATTTATGATGACAATTTTGAAAATCCCGAGGTTACTTGAAATGAAAATAGGTAAATAACGAATTGATTTATTTTAAATAATACTTGATAAACATTATATATGACTCATATAGAAATTCATTTCATGAAATAAAACTATTTTAGATTTTAACTAATATAATATAATATACAATTAAAAATGAAATGCCTACTTTTTGGCTTATGAGTTAAGGCACAACATATTTTATGCTTAGGTATAAATTTAATTCTAATTTATATAAATAATTTTTTTCTCATTTCAGATGGATGTATAAAGGAAATAAAGCAAGAGCAGCAGCTGCTCAAATCGCAGAGAAGATCACAGATAAAATACAGAAAAACCATGATGTGATTAATGATAATAATACAAATCTGAAAATGTATGAGACATCAGAAAAAAATGGTTTTCATAACGTAGCATATCATTCCGAGGGCAATCTTCATTAATGAGATTCATCCAACACCATTGTTTTAAGTGATTATATACATTCCCATAAACTAAGACTAAAATATTGTGTACCTATATTGCACATTTTTTGTTTTAAATATTTTATACGACTGTTGTGTTATTTTTAATGTACATTGAGATTGTATACTTTATTTTAATTGTTAATTTATTTATTCTTTAGAATTAACTTTTAAGCGACTTATGTTTTAAATAAATACTAAGGAATTTTCTTGGCGATTTCGCTACCAACTGTAAAATGTTTTATACTGTACATATGATAATTTTGAACAGTCTATCAAATGAAATTTGATGATTTACTGACTTAATACGAATAATAACAAATGAAAAAGATATTTCAAGCTTAATATAATTCAATCTTTGATTATTAAGATACCTTATACCTTAATGTAAAAACCATTCAGGGTTATGATGAAGGCCGAACAAGTTTTAAATTTCAGAACTATCCTTTTATCGTTCACACATCATTTTATAATATTTGATTTTTCGTATCGGATTCCGCGTCAGTATATTTGATTTAAAAGATATTTCATTTAAACAATTTATAAATATATATTTAACTATTGATGTTAATAATTCAAATGTATATTTTATATTACAATGGATTAAGCACCAATACGTTTATAATATTACAAGCACGACTATTACAACTCAGAAATATATAATTTAAATAACTTTACATCAACATTCGTGTTAATATTATAAAACTTTGGATGTTATTTAATCATCTCGATATTGATTAATGATCATCAGCAATAATAGCAACATTAATATAAGTGTAATGGGGACTTTAAACTCTAGTTTAATGTTTGAAATAGTAAAACATAATCACATAATACAAAAAACTACATGTAATAGATAGAGGTAAATTAATGATTAATTAGATGCATTTTGAATAAAAAAAAAATGATGGGTTCCGGTTAATTGTGATTTACAATAAATGTTGTTGCACAACGCATTATAATCTGTGGTAATAACATGCCATTATATATACATAATTATTGCGTTGAAATGTTAAAAAATGCAATGATTTGTGTACAATCGTGTTATATTTTTGTATCTGATTAATGCTCGCGCAAAATCAAAAAGGAGTCAATAGCTTTCGATTCTTTATATTTAACCGTGGTTCGCCACTATTATAGTACGGGTACATAACTAAATATACCATAGGTTTTTATAAGAACAATATTATTTGTAATTCAAACTTAAAAATATTCACGAACAAAAAAACGTCCTCCGCACCATAGAGTATTCTCCGCACCTCGGACCAGAAAATGGGTATGGGTGAATTGGATTTTAAAATAAACGTCAGATCGTTTCTTTAGTCAAACTATTTTGAGCAAAGCTCCGGTATAAAAGTAACGGCCGGCTGAAACGATAACGGGCCACGCCGTCGTGTTTACACGCCGGATCAGGGACGCCCGGAGGGGAAGGCCAGTGGGGGCCATTGCCCCCCTGAGATTTTTCATGTCATTTACAAAATTGGAGGTTTTTTTACCTGAAGTCGGTCTCACGCGACTAGGGCACTCAGTGACTCTCCAACAATCATTGTACCATCAATTACGAGTATAATATTATTATGTACCTGATCGTGAAATTAATAGTTGTACTACACGAGTCACCATTTTTTTCCCTACCCCCCCTGAGTGACGGACGAGCCGGTGACGGAGACGGCGCCGAAACCGCGGCTGTGGCGGCGGCGGGACCGCGTGCTGGACGTGGTCGGCGACCAGGCCACCCTGGCGGGCGGTGAACTTTCTCCCCCGTCGTACTGCGAGATTTATTTTTTATTTTTTTCTAAATCGTGTTTGCACGATAATCATATTATATTCGTCGGTGCTGGCCAAAATATTTACAAACGCCGTGCCGCTCGCTCACCTGGCATACCGGCCGTCGCGTACAATCAACATTCGGCGTATGGTCGTTCAAACGAATATTGTCGACGGAACTCGGACGGAATTCGCGAAACGGCTGAAAACGAATTAAAACTAGAAAAATGACGACTAGCGAGCACGGGAACAGAGTCACGGCGCTGGTCACCGTGTTCGAATCACCGCCCGGACCGACTCGACCGGAAAGTGAAACCGGCGTGGCTGCTGCGTCAGCGTAAGCGTCGCGGCCTCGGTGAGAAGATTCGACAGGGACGTGGCGGCTGTGGCGGTGATTTTGGGAGAGACGTGTGGTCTGCGAGTAAAGCGTACACGGGTAGTATTTTCGCTCGACCCGGCAGACCGGCGGCGAAGCTGCGGTGGGTGGCCCATCGCCGTCCTTGGCCTTTGTTGACCGCGTTTCCGGTTTTCCGGCGCGCACGTACTTCGTCCCACGGGGTATTTTTCGTTTTTCGGACTATAGTTAATAGGGATGGGTATATTGAGTTTTAAAGGAATTAAATTATTAAATAATATTAATTATTATTAATATTAATTATTAATATTAATATTATTAATATTATTATTATTATTATTAATTATTAATTAAATTATTTAACATTCCTTTAGTGAAACGATTCTGAGCAAAGTTCAGTATAAAAAAAAAAAAAACGCTTGCCTCGTCAGTATAAGCAACAATCCGATTTAGATCATCACGAGAATTCGTTACCTATATGACAATAATTGTTAACGTCCTTTTGGTGTGAATTAAATATCAATACGAATCAGTTGTCTGTTTTACTGCACCGTTGTCTCACACCTTCTGAGAGCTCAACCACCGGGCGTTTCACTAACAGCCAGCATGACAACGGGTTTTTTATTACACGATGTGTAAACGATAACAACAACAAAATAATTACATACAATTACAAAATTGTTTTACTAAATTAATTTTTATACAAGCCACCAGCCTACATCTTTGTACCACAACCAATTACCTGAGGCTTTGTAGAGCCACGGGTCCGATGGTGCTGAGGGTGCCGTGGTAGGGTCTTGCACAGCCGCGGCTAGGTTAACCAATGATGATAATTATGTGTATATGTGTTTATTATATAAGTATATTTCATATATGTGCCCATATATCACATTTTGCAAGTACCGATGATAATGACTCAATTTAATACCATATTGAACAGAGAACTTATCTTAATTATATTTCGGCTATTTTCAATGAGTTTATGTTTTATCTACATTATAGTTATGTTATACATAACATTTAATGTACTTAAATTAGTGTTTTGTCAAAGAAAAAACATTTTTAACTACAATGGGATGTGTACAAACAATTTATTTTTTAAAAATTTAAATATTTAAATATTTAAAATAATGATTTTTGGCCACCTTTTTTTGTTTTTCGACCACTGTGAACCGCCTCTATGGTAGGGCTCCATGTGTTGTGGAATAGCGTGGTGACCACGTCGGGGACCCTCGTCCCCCTTTTCGTGGCCGTGGCCCTGCCGATGTCCGTGGACTCGTCCAGGAACGTGATGTCCACGCGACGATACCGCTGTTGCTGCCGTCTTTCGCTTACATCGCCGGCCCGCGCCATTGGGGTTGCCGTGATTCCGGAGCCAACTTTCGCGGACCCAGCCGGCGTGGTAGTGGCCATGGAGGTGGATCTCATCCCGAGGCCATCACTGGGGCATGGATAACGTCCACGCGGGACGGGCAACTCTGTCACCGACACGTAGTCGGTGATACCACGGATGGTTGCCGTCTTTCGTGTCCACCGCCGTTTTCTCGCGTCGCCGGGGTAGCCACGGCTCTAGATTCCTCCTAGAGGACCCGGCGAGTGCGACCGGGATGTGGGCGCCGGACCTCACCACCCCTGAGGCACTATGGTCCCACCGCCGTCCGTCGCTGCTGCTGCCGCCAGTAAACGTTATCCGCGTCACCGGTGCGGCCTCACCGCCGCGCCGTCATGTCTTCCTCGCGTCACCGTTTCGCAGCAGACGGTTTTCGCGACGGCGCGACAGACGTGGGCTTTCACCGGAACGCGCGGCTGCCGACGACGACACCACGGCCGTCCGTGCCGTCGTTCCGTTAACGTCCCTCGGCGCTGTTGTCCGGCCTTAGACCCCATCGCGCTCGGCCCGGTCCATAATAAGCTGACGTCGGATTCGGCTGGCGGTCGGCGTGTTCGTAGCGGTCGCCGTGTCTTCGAATCGGTTTACCAGGCGGCTGACGCGACAAACCCGAAATACTGACCGACGGTCATTGATTGACGTGAACCGTTTGACGAGGTCGCGTACGTCTACGAAACTCGTCTCTACGGTTATTGTCGTTTATTCAAGCGTAGTAATTCGTATAGACTTGAATCTGTTTGTTGTTTGACTTTGTGAATTCCGCTGAACGAAGCGGATGTTGTCTCAGCGAGTTTCAATAGTCGAATGACAAACGCGAATGTTATGTTCTCGTAAACGAATAAACGTTGAAACACGTAGAGAGTATACAGGTGTTTTTATTTCGGCTAGCAGTGTAATTGTTACTCGTTCATACGAATATGATACAGTTAATTATTGAAAAATCGCGAAGATTAGTATACGAATAGAACATATTTTTTGATTTTGGTTATACGATGATTTTTATTTCATATATTGACTAAAGCTATAATTACGTATTGGTTTTACAATGACGTTTAATATATCTTCCGTTTTTTCTACTGTAAACACTTTTTTGGGTAGTAACAATGATCCAAACATTGCATCCAGGGATCTATAGATTAAAAATTGCATTTAGATTGTACTTTAAGAAGGTCATTTTTTTTATCCTCTCAATATTTTTTTCATACGGGAGGAAAACTGTAGAAAACCCGGATGTGAACGATGAAAGTTGACGTGAACGGCATTTTCACTTAATCGGTGTTAGTTAATTAAGTATAGCTCGAAAATAATATTGCTGGAAATTCAAAATTTTCACCATGTATTAATGGCATTTTGATACATTCTCAACGAAAGTATCAAAAGAAAAATTGACAACTTTCGGGCTCAAAATAGAACGTCAAAAATACCTCTCTGAAAAATTAACCCTCAAAGTTCTATCTATGTGTGATTTTCGACATATAAAGGTGCTGGATAAAACTTTTGGAGGAAATCAAATGTACCAAAAATTGTCTCCAGAAAAAGAAACAAACATAATTGTTTATTTATAAGATCAATCATTTCTCTCAGAATCTAAAATAAAAACATATAAGTAAAATTTTATTTCAGCCGAAATCCCAACTTAAAACGCGAGTGAAAAATAATTTATTGAAATTATCTTTATGAAACTTGAACCCTAGGTAGGTACATATATTGTATGTTACGGTAAATGATGTTAAATGGAAATTAACGTAATTCACCGGTTATTAACGTTATTTACCAAATACACAGGTAATTATCGTTACAAACCGGGTAATCGCATCAATGACCAAATACACAGGTAATTGTTGTTATAGAACAGATATGCACGTGAATCTCAAATACCTACTAGAATTTTAAAAAAAATGCATAATTATTTTTTATTTGTTTTTACAATTTGTACTCCCATGACATGGGACTATTACATAATTTTTCAGCCCCACGGCAGGCACAACGTTTATTATTACAACCAGTCTTTCAATGGCAACGCTGGTATAGTCCCAGTGTCCACCTCATCTGTAGCCGATAAAGTTTTATTGATTTACCCAATTAGTACCACAATTAGTTTAGCGATCACTTTATCATTGCTCGTTGGACATTATTTTAAAGTAAAATCAACATTTCCCAAATCATACGGTTATTAACGTTATTCACTAGAAAATAACGATAATTCCCACATTCATAGGTAAATAACGTAAATAACCGGCGAATAACGTTAATTTCCGATATAACATCATTTACCGTAACATATATATATATAAACATAGAATTTATTAGTCAATGAAAATGATTACCATATTAATAATTCTAAATTGTATAGTGTTTTTTTTTTTTTAATATTACTTATATATGAGTAATTAATCATTTTTGTCAGATTTCAGTACTGTTAGTTGAAGATATGAATTATTTTAAATTAAATTTTCCGATTTTTTTATCAAATATTTAAAATTTTGTCAAATAAAAAAAAAGTACGAACTGCGCCCCATGAGATATTTTTCGCTCCTTAGACAAGTTAAAGGGGATGGATGCATTGAATTTTAAAAATGATGGATATTTTTTTTTAGTTCAGCAATTCTAAGCAAAGTTTCAGAATTAAAATATACCGTTTTGGATTGGCCAATTTTTTCAAATTAATTGTCAAAGTTGAAAATTGACGTAAAAACAGTTTATTACGTAATAATAGTATAATAATTTACTAAAACGCAAATAAAAAAAATCTGTAGTCACGATTTTTGAAATATTTTTTAGAATCGTTAGAAAAGTGTATGAGTTAAGTCATATTAAATGTTCAAAAGTTTTGTTAAGTATTCAAAACTTTATTGAGGATACATTTTTTTAAATCAAGGTATTTTCTAAATGCTACTTTTATACCAACAATTTTCAAATTTTTTTTCGTAGCGTTAACGCATATAGTCGCATATACGTCAATAATATATGGTGAACATTTCAAGTTTCCGGCAACATCACTTTTGGAATAATGACAAAATTACATAAAAGCAGCATGGACTCAATTCAATGTTATCTGGAGCATAGTCTATATATTATATATTTATACATACATCTTACATCACTGATTAATAACGAGTTCATATCGTTATGTATAATTTTAGTTTCTGTTCGTTTAATGTCTGTAGACATTTTTTACGTCCCTTCGAAATCATAATGTCTGAGACACAATAAAAAATAATAACGAAGTAAATTTCAACAAAACCATATTACAAATAAAAATACACAATTGATTACATAAGTGTACGAAACAAAACAGTATACCTAGATTTATTTTTAACTTGCAGGTAATTAATCTAATAGCACTCATCGTTAATCTAATGTGTATCACAATAATCACAATAATTAATATTAAGTGTGGTTAGTCTAAAAACAATGATTATAATATTCCAAAGACTAGTTTTCCCCTCTTCCTTATTGGTTCCTTATCTGCAAAATACTCACGTCCGTAACATGAACACCACTTATGCACAACGTATTAGTAATGACGTTATTTAGATTTTAAAAGTTTCACGTTCACAGCGTTTGTATTACCCAGTATTAAGATTTAAGACTAAGTATCTTCGAAGTGTTGTATGCAATTAATCGAGGAAGAACAATGTTTTTATAAATGGCCCTGGCTCTGACTTTTGGTGTGTGCATCTCATCAAGAAAAGTAAGTTGATTATATAATATGTTTAGTGCTACATTATACTAAACTTCTGAGACCAAACCTCATGATTGTGTAATATTTTGTTAATTAAGAGGTGTATGATAGGAAAGTTATTAGAAAATAATATGAACATCGTAGTATAGTTTCGAATAAATATTAGTATACCACTGATCTCATATTTCACACTAGCGTATTTTTTTTTTATAAATACAAAATCAATTTAAAAAAATTAACTCATTTAAATATTGAATGTAAAAACAATTCTGGGCAAAAATTTTAAAACTCACATATACAAGTAAAGATTTAAAAAAAAAATCAAATGAAATAATGCATATGATGAAACTATTAATTATATCGTTATATAACAGATAAGGTATAAAAAAATAAATCAAATATTATACTCAAATATCAACAAACGCGATTCATTACATTATAATAGAATATGATTGATTAAATTCAATAAATTCATAGAACACGGCTTAAAATATGTTAAGAAGTCATTATTGATATTACCATTGATTATAAATACTACTAGTATTTATAATCAATGATATTACATAATATAGTATAAGCTATAAAGTATTGGTTTGTAGGCAATGACCATGAACATTAGAGTACTCTAATGTTCATGGCAATGACTAATACAATAAAAGCTACATAATAATATTTTGATTAAGACTAATCTTATCAATAATATATAATATGTAACTTGTAAAATATGTTAATAATGTATCTTATGAAAATGTGAACCTTTAAATCTCACTGGTGGCCATAGACGCCGAGTAAATATATATATATATATATATATATATATATATATATATATATATATATATATATATATATATATATACACACGAGTGTATATATTTTAAAATATATTCTTCTAAAATTTCTTGAAATATTTCATGACAGTTTCATAAAATATTTCATTTACACGAAAAATAAAAATTTTCGCAAAATAAATTAAAAAAAGGGTTGTTTCCCAATTAATACATATTAGAGCTATTCAGCTATATTATGTAATAAAGATGAGAAAACACGTTTTAATTAGGTATTATATCTATTCTATTCAATGAAAACATTGAAAACATAAATAATTTTTAAGCACAAAGTGCCCAATGCCTATGTTTTTTTATGTTACTTTTAGTTCTATAGTGTTAAATTTTTTACTAAATTTATAATGTATAAATTAAGGTGATACCTAAATATAGCCTGAACCAAATTATATACACTTATACAGTTATACTTATAGATAAAACATACTTACTAGTTACTACTCATTTTTAACCCTTGCATTTGTGAATGTTATCTATACATCTATTACAGATTTTACTTTTTTTCTCTCAAAATTATTTATGAAATGATAAATCTCTAAATAAGTACAAAAAATACAATATTAGACAGGTATCTAATTTGTAACTAGACACTTAAGATTTCTTTTGCAAATTACAATTTACAACACAAGACAAGAAAAAATAAATAAATAATCATTACGAAATAACGAACCATTATCAAGTAAATAAAATTCTTCTAGCTCCAAAAATCATTAATAGTTACAACCACGGTCTTAGAAGAAATCTTGTAAGACCGTGGTTCAACCTAAAATTTATAAAACTCAATATGTTTTATTATTTGGTATCTGGTATAAAACATAGAGCCTTCACGATTCGCGTAGGTAACAAAATAATTATTAGTTTATATTATGGTCAAGCTGTAAGTCTATAATCAAGGAATGTAACAGACGTGTTATCACCACTCATTCTCCCTACTGGTTACGCGGTGACAGTGGACGCACCAGTTAGATCATATACATATGTATATGTATATGATCTAAGGGACGCACAGACTGTTATCACGTAACCATTCCCCCGCGTGACCACGCGTTTCGAATTGTCGCGTATATTATTTTTGTATTCTCGATTGTCATTGTCGTGTAATTGTTATTTTATATTGCATCGTGTATTATTTTATGTTTCTTTTGTACCTAAACTGTCGGCCCGCGATAAAAGGCTACGACGCCGATCGCGACCGGGCCGACGTTCTCTCTCTTCCCGACTTCGGTACGCACCAGTCGCCTACGATTTAGTCGCCCTCGTGTATGTAAATGTACTCTTTCTTTTTTTGTTAATAAACGTTTCGCGTATTTCTACTCTTGTCGAGTACCTTCTTTCACGTGAGACCTTATCTCGACTCGTCCGTGCTCGCGAAGTCATTTGGTGTGCCTTTCGCAACATTTGCCTAACGCAACCCACCAAAATCTGATTGATAACATTTCACTAATACATATTATATTATTATTTACCAACATCATGTCATGTATTTAAAAAAAAAAAAAATTATATTTCATAATTTCATTGAAATATTTCAAATTAAGAACCCTATATATATATATATATATATATATATATATATATATATATATATATATATATATATATATATCAGTTATATTGCGTTTCAATCGACCAGCCACTATTTAACTGGAATCAACAATAGACATACTCTTATTTGATAACTATTTTAAACCTATCTTTCGTGTAAATAAATAACTTTCAAGAAATTAGTACTATATATGTATAAAATTATATATTTATAATACATTAATATATTATACAGAGTGAGTCGAATCTATTTGTCAAATGCAATAACTTTTTTACTATTCATTATTTTCAACTAATTTTTTTTTTAATAAATTAATACTTGAATCACCATCTCGTCAAATTTTATTGAAGTCTTATTGTTTTACAGGACACGTACCTAAACTTTTAGACGTTGTTTCCGGCAACACAACCAGTGATACACCGTGTCATATTCGATGCCGAAAACGTCGGAAATGTCCACGGTCGCGAAAAACGACGGGAAAAATTCGCTTAGCGAAACCGGCCGTGGGTCCCGGATAAAACTCATCTTGACCAGCATTCACGTGGAACCGTTCGTGTGCTGTTACATAGTATCGCGGACGTTGATGATACTAGCCACCCAAAACCTGAGCCTCCAAAAAGCGTGCAGAGTGAATTTGAACCTGAGTAACGACACCTGTTGGCCGTTGGAAAACCCGACCGCTGGCGGGTCGAACTCGAGTCGGACTCACGGCGACGAAGTGGCCACTCAACAGCTGGTGGCCAACATGCTCACCTGGCAGCTGGTGGTCCAGAGCAGCGTGCCTTGCGTGTTGGCCATATTCGTGGGCTCCTGGAGCGACCGGAACCGGAAGCGAGTGCCTTGCATGCTCCTGCCCATGGCCAGCGAGCTGGTCCGTGTCGTCGGGCTCCTGGCGTGTGTCTATTACTTCTACGAGTTGCCCATGGAGGCTGTGGGAATCATGGAGGCTGTGCCCACTTCCTTAGCCGGTGGTAGAATGGTCTTGTTCAACGCGCTTTTCAGCTACGTCGGAGACGTGACCAACGTTAGTCATCGACTGATTACGTAAAGTATAAATCGCTAAGATGTTATCGACATCGTTAGGTACCCGCATGGTACATAGTATGTTTATATTTATCTGGGACAGTGGTGTGTTTAATGAGGTATTTGGGGTTGAGCCTCCCTGCAAAATTTATCGATGGTAAATCTCCGACATTAAATGAAAATATTTACGCCATTATGGGGAATAATTCCAGTGCTCGATTTAGGTTTGTCACCCTGTAATTATACATTCATTATTAGTCGCCTTGCACCCAATAGTTTGCTATTGTTCGATATTTTTAGGAAAATATACAATACTCTTACCCTCTCGATCTCTTCGAGTTAAGGACGATAATATTTAAAAAAAATTAAAATTTAAAAAATTTAACTGCGTATTATTACAATATCAAATATATATGCCATATTTCCGATTAAAAAATGTTACGCGGAGCAATCACGTAAGGAGAGGTGAGGTATAAATCATTCAACATGTTTTGTTCGATGGATTGATTAACGTTTTTGTTTTATTGCACTCTTGCTCTTCTACTACATTTTAATATAATAAAAATGTTTTAAAATTATAATTGACCATGACAAAAATGATAAAATGACACGATAACCAACGTATAAAAGAAAATAGTCGGTTGTTAGTATTTTTGAAAACAAGTTATTTAATAATTTACGAAACTTATTTTAAATATTGAAAATACACGCTCTATTATACTTATTGTTTGTCAACTAACCTGGGAAAATATGACAGGCCAGGAAAAAATCACGTCATTATGTGTTTTTACACTCTGATTTCACCAAGTGTGTTGTGTTATAAAAACATTATCATGAACTACCGCGGGCATTTCTTGACATTGTACAAGTAGGTAATTAATGATAGTATAAGACTGATTTTTGTTTTTTACTCTATTTGAAATGACATCAAGATAAACCCCATATAACTATTCAAACTAGACCGATTCCAAAATGTTCTCTAATAATAGTGACATTTGATAACAGCATATTTGTCTAGTTACCTATTCTCTAAATTTAAAATAATCCTAAATAAATTTAATGTCGTTTTAATGTAGTTTTTAATGTTTTTGAATAATAGCAGAAATGTTAATGTTAATGACTGTTTGCAGGAGGAGTTTAAAACTTTACGTATTGGACTAGTGAACTTATTATCCACAGTAGGTATGGCTATTGGTACAGCATTATCCGGCATTACGTTTCGAAAGCTTGGTTTCTATGGTGTATACAGTATATCGTCAGCACTTTATATTTTCGGTATTCTGTACGGTTTGGTGTTCATCAAAGAAGTGTCATCAAATAAATCAGATTGTTTGACGAAAAAAAAAAACGGTTGTCTTTCTGAAGATTTTTTCAATGCTAGTCATGTCAAAGAAGCTTTTGTGGTCACATTCAAAGAAGGTCCAAACAACCGAAAACTCAAGATAATGATGCTTATGTTCATCGCATTCTTAATCATGGGACCTTTGAATGGTTGGTTCGAAATGATGCGCTTCTTAATACTATTCTCGAGTTACATTTATTACGATAAAAATCTAATATGAAATTTAATGATATGCCATCATTAAATATGCAGTCAAATATAAAACTATAAAAAAATTTAATGATTGGTAGTAATTTAAACAAATAATTTATTCAGGTGATCTTTCCGTATCATATTTAAACACGCGTGCCCGTTTCAACTGGAACGAGGTGGACTTCAGTGTGTTTTCTACTTATTCCATGGTCACTATGACAGTAGGTAAAATATTCAAAACAATAGTTTTCTTTTTACCCCCAAGGAAACCCTCGTGAGTTTGTGTGATCTCAAAAGTTCTGAACGCCTCCAATAAGTATCCCAAAATACGCCACTAATAAACATTATTTAATTATTTCTAATAGTTTTTATCTTTTATAGGTACTGCAATCTGTATCGGATTGTTTAGCCACATTCTCAAAATCGACGATGGATTAATTGGAGTCATGGCGTGTACAGGAAAATGTTTGGCAGGATTTTGTTACGCTTTTGCAACAGTTGATTGGGTATATTACTTGGGTACGGAACAAGCAATAACCACCAATATTAACACTAATGAATAAAGTAACAGCTCTTTGATGAATAAATTATTTGAAAATTTAACTAAAAAGTATACTTAAGTGAAGTTGTTTAGAAGATTTCCAATAATTAAAAATGAAATAAGATTTATATCATCCTCGCGTAAACTTAGTTAAGAATATTTACTCTTCATACGATGACGTATGAATCTTCAATAATACATTTTAATTTTTTACTTATTAAAATAAAATGTTTGATTGACATGATGACATTGTGTCATGGTATACAATTTTAAAAGCATAAAAAATATTTGACTATTTACTGTACCAAATCCTATACTATACACTTTGTTTAACTTATAAATTATTTTGATTTTAGGACCATTAGTTGATGTGATGGGAGGCACGATTTTCATAACTGCCAGGTCAATAATGTCAAAAATAGTTGAATCCAACGAACTCGGTTGTTACGCAAATTTCATACTTTTTTAAAAACTTTTTTTTATTTGTTCTAATTCGTGAATTATTTTTTAAATAAGGTCAAGTGACAGCTATTTACAGTATCGTCGAATCTCTTGTTCCTATTTTTTTCGGACCACTATATAGTGTAATCTACAAATACACCGTGAACACTCATCCTGGAGCGTACAGTTTAATTGGATCGATTTTAGCGATACCTGCAATCATTATATACCTGTAAGTAATATAAATCCATTAATATTAAATTAATAACACATGTATCATAATTGAACGACGAGTATTAATATAACAAGTTAATCAAACTACTACAGTCACATCATATTTTTCTATTTGACGAGTTACAAAACAATAATAAGCAGTTATTTTTACCATAAATGTAAAAAATGTCTAAATGTGTTAAGCACACTAAATTATAATATTTTATTATTCATTACATTGTCACGTCATAGTTACTAAAATAGTATTCCTTTTTTTTAAACTTCGATAATTACATAAAAAAAAAAAGTTCGATATTATCACTGCGTACCTATTAAGGGGTTTGGGAGTTCAATCCACTCTCCAAAATGTATTTTAGCTAATGCATTATAATATTCTTAAATTTAAATAAATTAAAAGTATTCCGATTCCAACCCTCCTTCTTTTTTTACGAAATTAAATCCTATATACACCATATAAATTCTGCTAAGTGTAATATTCTATTATATTTTTTCGGGCCATAAAATATTGTTGTTTATTTTTTATGTGTAAGATTTAAAATTTAAAAAAAAATCTTATTTCTGTATAAAATAAAATATTATTTACAAACAGTTGCTTACCGTGTTATTAATATTAGAAAAAGTCTTCACAGAAAAAAAATAAACATCATTGTAAAACCAATAAATCCTCCGCTTCACTCATGATCTAAAATTTAAGTTAAAACTATAAGTATACGTATTAATACTATAATGTATAAATTATGTAATAATTATATTATATATAAATGATAAATAGCTTAAGTATACAAATTATAGTTTTAACAATATTTTGTGATTTATTTTATCAAATAGATGGATATACAAAGAAAGCAAAAACCTAAAGAAATATAACTATAAAATAGCACAAGTCGAAAACAATGATCGTGAAGAAATACCAGGTAAATTGTGATCAATTTGGTGTTATATTGTAAGTTCAAAAAAAAAAAAAAAACAAAAAGTTCCTATTTTTTTAACATAATTTATCTAAAAAAATTTAAAAACTATACCAGTTTTTCGGTAATAAGCTGACAACTTAAAATCTGATATGAAATACATATTTTTCTTATTATAGGTTTTCATTTTAGCATTATTTCTAAAAACCTTAAAGCATTTAATAGTAAATTAATTTTAATTATATTATGTTAAAAGTTTAAACATATTTTTTATAATTTATATATTATCATGTTTAATTATTTTCTGTTTTAGACTCGCTCTAGTTGTATTGAAATTGCATATTTATTCTATATTGATTGAATTTCTTCATTCAAACTCATCATGACAAAATTTCAAATTTATAACAATCACAAAATATACAAATAAAGCTACCAGCTATTTCTTTATAATATGCCAACGACAACTATTGGATTTACAATTTGAAGAAATAACATATGCACTGAAATTTATGCATATGTTATTTGTTTCAACTACTTTATAGACTTATAGCTATAGTATGACAAATATTTGTGTTCTCTTATTTTTTCTTACTTCTCTTTTATGTTGACTTTTATCAGTGAGTATTCTCCATTTATGTTCATTTTAAAGATTATTGAAATATTTCAATAATCTTTAAAATAAATATTAAAAATTGTATTCTACTGTATAATAAATATTAAAATCATTATTTTGTATATTTGAAGTATTAAACATTATTTTAAAATTTTGATAGTTTTTCTGTTTTATTCAATAAAACTATACGTGTACCTAATTTACCTATTTTTACTTAAGAATACATAGTATAATCAACAGATATCAACAATTATATTATTAATTTTTGGTGAGTAATGCATTTTAAAACATGTATAATGATATGAAAATACTACCTCATCTTTTCAGAGGTAATTGTTAAAAAAGTGTGTTGGAAATTGTGTACATTTAACGAAAATTAAATGTATATAAAATAATCTTTTGACATGTACCTACGTGTCTTAACAAACATCATACTAATAATGCACTAATAATCTAATCAAAAATAAATATCGTGGTTAGTTGCATACTTTTATCTGCCTACTTTTTAAATTATAGCACACAATACAGCCATTTTAAGTAATCGGTTATACCAATATTTCATATCGACTTTATTATTATTCATAAATTACAAAATAAATATAAAATTGTTTATTATTTGGTATAAATCAATATTTCATGTAATTAAAGTTCTTTCTTTCATTTCGATAAACGATAATTATGACTATAATTGTATCTATACTCGAGAGGACATAAAAACGACCGGACCAATCGTCTAATCGGACCTTTAGTCACCGAAAAGAAAACGCTCTACGCTACGCTGGTTATCGTATTGTGCGTCTGTTCAGTATTGATATGATTTGATGTTGTTTTTATATTTTAAATGTGACAAGTCGTGCGTTTATTTCACTATTCAAAATGTAATACTCAACGTTTGAACCTCGATCTACCAAGCTAAAAGACAGTTGAGGTAAAATCCACTTTTACTACGTCGTACCTACATAATATACACACAAATTTATATTATTACACGTATATAACGTAAATTTATCGAAATTCCCATCGCTACACTAGGTAGCAGATGCACTAATATTATTAATTTTAAGTATTTAACGATTAAAATGCGAAATGTAAATGCATAATTAATACAATGATAAGAACACGATACACGTATGTTGCATACGAAGAGGACCCTGACCAGTCCATGAAACCAGGTAGGCCAATGACAAACCGATAAGTCGTTAACGTATTACAACAACAAAAAATAATAATTTCCGTAAACGAAACGCAAGCATATTACCTATATTTTATTATTCTTATACCACGCTGTTTATTTTTGTTCGGTATTTTTTTATATATATTTTTTTTTTGTTTATTTACACCATAGATTTCTCAAAATGCCAGCGAAACGATATTAAAATTATGTTTAAAAAAATAATTGAACACGTTTCCTTGAATTTTAAATTAACACACGTTTACAACATTATGCTAGATAATTAAATTTATTATCATAAATGTCTCACTGTCTTGAGTTAAAAGATAATGAATATTGCTTATCGAATTTAAATAACAAAAGGTAATTAACTTGATTTATTCGCGTTCGTTAGCGAGCGTTCATAGCGCGTATATGGTCATATCAACTGTTATTACAATTTTAAATTTTATTGAATTATTTGGTTCGTTAATATTATGTTGTACAAAATTAAAATTAAATAGACTAATAGTCACATAAATTTGAAGTGCGTCCTAGTAATTCAATATGCCGTCAACATAATCGAGTCAAAAAGGAATCGATTGATCGAGGAAATCCGACAGTTGTCATCGCAAGACAAGTATCGGTCGGTCGTTTAAAGTAATTATTTTTTTTTTATAAACATAATAAATCAGAATCATTAACGGCAATTTAGTTTCAACACTCATAAATTATGTTAAATCTTTTAATTAGCGATTATTTTATGACGTTGTACGTCAGACGATGTATTTATAATTATGAATGTTTTATATCAACCATAGTATTTCTTGTCGTTACGAAAACTTATTTAATAGAATAGTTTTAACAATGCGTAACAACTTTGATCGAGAAGCGTCTTATTTTAAGTGGTGTTTTTGTGTTTAAAACAATGTACTTACATTCTGTGAGAAGTCGCTTGATTTAATTAATTATCGTTTGGGTTTAAAAGGTCAAAAAATTTGCATTCATGTTTACAAATCAGCGTAAACACTAGGTACTACATTGTTGCGTCTGATCGTAAGAACTGCGAACTTAATAATGTTTTGTCAGGCGACTAATACCCAAACAAATGATAAAACAGTTTTAAGGTTGCGTTTCTGAATTGAAATACGTACCAATGTAGGGACGTTGCGATACTACCGATACCAGTAAAGTATCGATACTTTTCTTTCGATACAAGTACTTTTTGTATCGATACCATGGGTTCGATACTTTACTCATATCGATAAAAAAGTACTGGTATCGAATGAATGGTATCGAATCATTTTACCGCCATATCAGTTCAAAATTACTTGAATAGTCGAATGTTAGTAGGTATTCAAATAAGATAGTATTAAAAATACTATTATAAAAATGTATTTTACGTATACTCACAAAGTATAAATACAATCTCATTAATAAAATGATTTTTTTAAGCAATTGTATAGCCTTGAAAATAAGGTAAAAATGTATCTTTGTCCTTTGATACTTCATACAATCATACTCATGAAATTATTTAACACTGCCTAGGAAAAAGTAAGTTGTCCCTAGCGGAAAAATTTAAAATTGTTTATAGACATACATCATTCATATTTCAGTATTTTGGATAGAAAAATGTCATGTTCAAGGTTTAGAATTCTTTCATATATTGAAAAAGAAAGTATTAAGTATAAACAAATTATTTCATTCGAATATTCGATACATAGTCCTATAGTCATATGGGATATGCGATATCGGTCCTTTTGTTTAGGTATTTTACCCATATCAGTATTTTAATTCGATTCGATACTTTTTTTTTGATACTTACTCATATCGGTCCTTTTATTTCGATATTTTACTCATATGAGTATTTTCATTCGATTCGATACCAAGTAAAAGTATCGATACTTTTCTTTCAATATCACGTCCCTATACCAATGTGAAAACGCGTGATCGAACATCTTAAACGCCGTCGGTCGGTCGCCGAGTCATTATTAAATCCACACGCTATCAACGTAATTATTGAAACTTCGATGATATTACTTCTATATTTATATTAAATTTACACACTAGCAATAGCTAATAAAATAACAAATCTCGAACGAACACAATTATCAGTCATTTCTATAGTAGCTATTACATTTTTTATGTTATCGATAGCTCATCATTGTTTACAATCATATTTTTATTGTTTTCACAAAATGATTGGAACAATCATTATCAAACTCCACTCATGCGCAAAATCTTTAGCTCAAAATGTATTTTAACACATCACATGGTATGTCATACACTCATACCGACGAATAACGATTTGAAAGTAAAATTCTTTTCAAACTAAAGGCCATAAATATTCTCATGAAAAGTCATAACAACGACAACCATTGTGCGCAAGACGATTCACTCGGAATTCGCAAAAGAGAATTAAGGATACACATATGAGTAGTCACTAGTCAGTCACATCCACTATAAATCATTTGAATATTATGTAAAATATGTACGATCAAATCCATATGAAAAGCAGTGGTTCTCGACATCTTGTACTCCATGCCTTTTTTGTAGATTTTCAAAAATATCTCTTCCGATTCATTTTGATTCTAAAAAAAGTGGACAATTTGACCTTTTTCTGTAGATGAAAATAATCTTAGCATAAATGGGTCGGTATTTTATGCCATCTGTTTCCGCGGAACACCAGATAGGAAACACTGATCTAGATAACAATTATTTATCTTTTATCTTATCAAGATAAATTTATTTTCAGTTATCTTTATCTTTAACTAGATACAATTTTAGTTATCTATGAGTAACTATCTAGATATAGGTAATTTATTTAAATGGCCTGAAAAAAAAAGGAAATTTAAAATATATATTGTTTTATTAATTTTTTTTTTTTTTTAAATTAATCGAAAGGATTACTGAGAAAAACTCGTGTGGAGGCCCAGGAAAGGAGATTATAATATGTACTATCATGAAAGTGAAGTAGCCATACGCAACAATTTGTTAAAAAATGCAGAAATGTATTATTATTTTAATTTTAAGTCAGAGAATTATTTGTCATCTTTTATGAAGTTTATTTAAAAAAGTACATGTATTTTTAAATGTTTCAAATTATGTATTTTTATTTTTTTACCTTATACCTGTAGGATGTAGATCCTGAATATTTTCTAAATTAAACATGAAATTATCTCAAATTTATCTAGATAAAAATGTACTAATTTTTATCTTTATCTAGATAAATTATTAGTTATCTATTCCCAACACTGGTCGAGAAGCTCGTCCATTGCCGATTTTATCATTTTGATTTCGATAAAAACACACCTACAATAATGTTGTTGCGCACGCGTCTTACGACGTTTTTTTTTTTGTAGCGTTGCAGAAATCGCGAGCGACAAGTCGCCGGACCGGCCGCGGAAAAACGGGCGCGTGCCAAGTCCCCAGCCCTCGGATCTCCACCGTCGTCGCCGCCGCCGTGTGATAACACGGGGCCTTGCGGCTCGCAGACACGCGGCGGACAGGACCGCACGATGGCGGCCGCTGGTCTCCGGAGGCTGTGGTGGTCCGGCGTCACCATCGAGCCGGTGGTCGCGTGTTACATGACCGCGTTGACGCTGGTCGCGCTCACCGTGTCCAACCTGAACCTGCAGAAGGCGTGCGCGGTGGAGCTGCGGCTGGACCGCGAGACGTGCGACGCGCTGGCCGCCAAGACCGGCGGCGGCGAGTACGCGGCGGCTGCGGCCGAGGCGGCGGTCGAGGCGGCGGTCCAGCGCACGGTGGCCGGCATGATGCTGTGGCAGACGTTCGCGCAGAACGCGGTGCCGTGCGCGCTCGTGCTGCTGGTGGGCGCGTGGAGCGACCGCGTGCGCAGGCGCGTCCCGTGCGTGCTGTTGCCGCTGTACGGCGAGCTGGCGCGGGACGCGGGCCAGCTGCTGTGCGTCTACTACTTCCGGCAGCTGTCCATGGCCGCGGCCGGCGTCGCGGAGACCGTGCCGCTCGCGCTCACCGGCGGACAGACCATGATGACGATGACCGTCTACAGTTACGTCGGCGACGTCACTTCGGTTCGTACGCGCGCGTTTACGGATTTTCGGTGTTAAGTGGGGCGGGGGCCAGGAGACTTTTGCGTTTTTTACACGCCTTCGGACAGCGGCGGACGATGGCGGATCGAGCGCTTTTAAAAAATCCTTACGGCGAAATTTATTTTCATTCCAAAACAACCAACAACAATAATTGTCGCAGTCGATATATTATATTATTACTATACGTTTAATACACCCCTATCGCCGCTACACCTATCTCATATTATGAAAGTTTTCAGAAACACGAAAAAACATGCTTCCAATGATATACGTTTGATATACGTCTTGTTATTATTTTCGTTATTGACAGTGAAACCAGTTGTTGAATTAAAAAAAAATCGCAAATAAAATATTTCCGTTTTGGTGTTTATTTTCAATTTTCAGCAATAATCTTATTTGGTCAAATTTTGAGATAGGTGTTGTTGCTGTATCACTGATGCTATGCATTTATTCACAAATGAAAACATTTCACTAGTTCGATGCATTATCGATTCAACGTCCTCGGTTAATATGGATAATCCTGTTTAAAAATTTGGAAAAGACGTGTGAAAAAAAAATGATATTAAATTATGAAATCCAATAACAAAATTACAGTATCTGATTAACAGTATTCTGATAACAATATATTTGTTTTGCCCGTCATTTTTTATTCACCAAGCATGTTTAGAAAACAAATTATTATCTTTAAAATAATATAATTTGTGGTTGTGGTCTGGTAGTTAAAATTCTTCCTTATTTCTTTCCTTCTTATATATATATATATATATATTTTTTTATGATTTAAACTTATATTTGTACATGAACATTGATGTTAGTAAATTTTATAAAAACTGAATTACATCGATCTTCAGATAAAATTGAACTTAATTTATATAGGTTTAACCAATTATTTCAAGTTTAAAATAAAAATTTTAAGCGTTAGATTAGTAAAAAAAAAACTTTATTTTTGTAACATTAATCTTTTCAATGCCCTTGCGACCTTTTTAACAATGATGTAGATACTTCTCATATTACTTGCTCACAATGAATAAATATTAAATATTATCTATGTTTACTACGGTTCATAAACTTGAGAATAATGACTTGGATGAAATTATTTTTCCTAGTTGCGATATACGTTCCACTCCGTCCCTGTAATCAGCTAATAAACCTTTGTACTTTGTAGTGTATATACATTATATCCATTTAATATTATCATGTTCTTAATTTTCCTTATAATAATTGTAACATTGTACTTTAAAACGTATTTAACTTACAAATAGGCTACTCTTCACCAATAGTATTGATAGTTTTTAAATTTTTTACAATGAAAAAGTATTGCATTAGTATATTTACCATAGATTCACAATCACAAACTCTTAAAATTGATTTTTATTTTTCAGACTGAAAATCGAACATTCCGAATAGGTGTGGTAAATGCTGTCATGGCTATATCCATGGTCATTGGAACATCACTGTCCGGCATCGTGTATAATAAATTAGGGTTCTACGGCGCGTACGGTATATCGTCTGTGTTGCTTCTTATGGGTATATCGTACGGATTAATTTTTGTCAAAGATGTTGATCCGTACGTAGAAATGGATGGACGAAGCAAGAGTAAATCGTTTAAATTGACCGTGCTTGAAATTTTCGATTTGAAACTTATCACTGAATCATTCAAAACTACTTTCAAAAAACGGACGAGCGCTCAAAGAATTAGAATTATAATTTTGTTAATAATTCTCATGATAAGTGCTGGCACGAACAATGGTTGGTATTCAAAAAGCATTGTCATATATTTTTCTTTAACAGCTAGTGGAATCTTTTAATGATAATTTTATAAACCTGTATTCATATAAATCGATCGATAGAACCTAATACGTTATAATGTACCATCAATATGCTTTATGCATACGTAGGTATACTACAAAATCGTTTAAATAATCATTCGCGTGTAGATTTTACTGACTTCTAATAATAATACCACACAATAATAATAAAATTAGGCATTCAACTGTATTCTTTTTCGGTTCTGCAAGACTGGTGTTGGTCACCTGCAGCGTGGCAGATAAAATGTATTAGTCACTGGTCGTTTCCCGTTGATTGTCGGTTATTAGCAAGCCCACACGACCAACCTTTGTTGGTCAAATACACCAGTCGTGTGAAATCGACCAAAATACAGAACCGTTATTTTTTCACAATATATTTGTATCTGTAATTTAGGTACTCGCACGGTATCTTATTTGTACACGCGTGTTCGGTTCAATTGGAATGAAGTCAAATTCAGCCTTTTTTCAACTTTTGAACTATTGATTAATATAACTGGTTTGTTTTAATCACAATATTGAAATAATCGTCTATTAGTACTCAAAATATGAATTTTATCGTAGGTCTTCTATTTTCCACTTTTATTCTGAGCAAAAAATTGAAAATATCCGATGAAATACTAGGAGTGTTGTCTACAATAAGTCAAACGTTAGCTGCACTATTCTATTTTTTTGCTTCTAGCGAATCTATTTTCTATGTGGGTAAGTACTGCATAGATCATATAGTCATAAAAATTAAGTACTACATTTTAAATTTTATTCATCTACTTCATTTTCTATCATATTTACAGGATCCCTAGTCAACATCTTAATTACGGCGGGAAATTTGTCAGTCAAATCGCTGATGACAAAACTAGTACCAAATACTGAACTCGGTAAGACAAAATATATCAATCTCGATTTATTTTTATATTTTTAGTGAAATAAAAGGAGATCATTGAACAAATAGTTCAGTTAAAAAAATTATTCAAATAAAAATTAAAAAAAGAAACAAATAAATATAGTTAGACAAATACTCTAATTACATCAAGACTCGATGCCAATTGTACTTAATCAAAGGAAACCGAAAACTTTTCTTAAATACTTACTTTATTAGTTTATGTAATAATAAATACAATACATTCATTATTTGTATGACTATTAATATGATCAACTATCTCTCGATAAATTTACGTAAATATGGAATTTATTCACATACCACCATGTATTGAGCATGATATTTTTCATACACAATAACTTTTTTTTTTTTAAACAAATATTTTAACTCTATTCGAAAATTTGTTTGATATACTGTCATGATTTAAAACATAATTTATATTCAAATATATTTGCTATTTTTTTTTAGATAAAAAATATTAATACTTAAAAATCTTAACCATTCCGATACAAAGTTTTAATTAGTTTTATATTCGTACTATGAGCAGATCGTCATCTTATTTATGATTTACACTGCAGAATATTTCAATGCGAAGAAATACGCTGCTCAATAATTCACCCCACCCATTTAATTTATATTATATTTCATAATATGGACACATATTAAGTTATACTTGTACTAATAAATGTATTTTACACAAATAACTCGTTATGTAATAAAATCAATTTATTAGTTTAGCAAAGTTTAGGTCGGGTTAGATTCACTAAGTAAAATGAATGAAACGGATGTGTTCTCACAACTTAATGCAATACTTGAAACCAATCAAAATGTGTATTATGCTTTGAATTCCAGGAAAAATTTCAGCAATATTTGGAATCGCAGAAATAATTGCTTCATTGGTTTTTGGATTGCTGTACAACATTGTATATGAAACTAATATTAACACCCAACCGGGGATTTTCTACATCATCACTTTCATATTGAGTATTCCATCTATTGCATTGTTTTCGTAAGTATGATTTTTATCAATTGGTCAATTAAGTGGAATATTCAAAAGTTCAAAAATTAAAAACATAATCAAATCGAACACCAGCATTTTATTTTATTTGATATGATCTGATTTGATATACTATTTTATACATTAAATGGGTTAATATATGATTGTATCAAGTTAATTGCAATTTATTATGTTCAGGTGGATGTACATGACACGAAAAAACGAGGAATGCAAACACTCAAATGGTGCATTAAATGAAAAAAGTCCTCAACTAAAATCTAAAAATATTGATCACTCAAACTACGGTACAATGATAAAATCGTAACGAAACATACGCAAGTATCCGCCCCACAGGGGTCAGGGATCCAATTTTTTACATAATTGAAATTTGCTTCAGAAGATAACATTTTTGTTTCAAGGTTTAAGCGAAATATTATATGTTGAAATATATTTTATTTTTTTACTCAAACTTTAACGGCACATGTATAGGCAACTAGTAATACAACATGACATTATAAGAATCTATACTAATATATTATAAGGAACAATTTTTATTTTGTTTAACAAATGTATCATTAATTTATAAATATATACGTGCATATGAATATAGATAAAGATAATTCGACAAATTTGTTTTAATTGTATTGTTATTTTAATATTAATTATTACCTTTGAGCGCGTCTGTAGACTGTAGTAGTCGTCGGGTTATCCCATTGATTACAAAATAAACTCTATAACTGACGGTTATACTTCTTGTACAAATCGTATACGACATTCTGTGTGTTTCGGATACGACGCTACGATTTTATAAAATGATTTTTTTTCATTAGTCAGCACGTTTTACAAACTGTTGATAGCTATCTTTCTGCGGGTCTTGATGCTGCTTTTTGAAATTTACAGACACATTTCTTTGAAATTTATCGTAAGTTCTTCTAATCAGCGTAGAATACAACTTAAGGTCTTCTGTAGTAATTTGCTTGACAAAACCTCTGCAATTTAATAGTTATTTGATATTATAAAATAAAATATAACACTCTTGTTATGACATTTAAGTTACGTAAAAGGAAAGGAATTATAGATTTAAGCCCTTATTAAAAAATAAGCCATTCGTTTTGTTCAAGATTTCATTTTTTTTTTTTTTTTAATAAATTTCATCTCTTCAATACTTATGATATTTTATTGGCTTACGGAAAAAACTTTAGACTTAATGTTAAATATTATTGATTATTTTCTCTCGCTCTCTCTTTCTTTCTCTTTCTCTCCCACAATTTTTCGCTCTCTTAAAAATAATTTTAATAGGTACATATGATTTGTTAAATAATTTTTGGTTCAATACCGTTGTATTAGTAATAATAATCTTTATTTCTTGGTATGATTATAAGTTCTGAAATAATTCAATACTATACAATTCATACTTATTGATTGCGCCAGTTACAATTATAAAATATCAGAGGCCTCTAATGACTTAACTTGAAGTTCTAGTACACGTTTTACACTGGATAACCACCTTTTACCAACTCATTGTCATGTTACGAAATATTAATAAGCCAATAAATTGTTAATCACATAAACATGTAATATCGTTCATAAAGGTAACTAAAATACATAATTCTACACGTGAGTGGTTACCACGTATTGACGTCACATAAGTGAAAGATTGTTTGGGATGTCCTTTAAAAAAAAGCTTTTATTTACAAAACATTATAGATCAACAAATATCATGATGGTCTGTATTTTACTTGCAATTATGACACAAATAAACAAACAAACTAAACAATTTGTGAGTTATGAAAAAATGTATTAGTTGAAAAATATACTATGAAATTTCACAACCTTAAATCTTTAGCAAAGAAAGTATAATAGTTTCTAAACAAGTATTATATTTTTATCAGAACCTTTACACTAAAAAACAGAATAAATAATGTTAATTCATATCGATCTAATAATAAGTTATCAATTATAATAATAATTTTATTAAATATAGTATTCCACTAAAATAACGGCATCTGCAAGTACAATGTAATATATTGTATTTATACACATATTATATTTTTTGCGTACACGTGTATAACATTACGTCGGTGCGCGTTGATTTTTAAAGCTAGAATGCATTTCATCTAAAATAATATATACACTAGATTTAGAAAGTTAGGAAAAATTACTCACAATTTTTACTTTTTAGAACTTTTTCAAAATTTCATGAGACGCTCTATGTGTATAAATTATGGTTTACAACGTGTTAACAATATATTCCACTCGACAACATATTCGCATAAGTACGTCTCATTAAAATACTGAAAAAGTATTGCATTACAGTAATATTAATCGTTTTATATACTCAACAAACTAATTATCAACAATCACAACTCGACGTGTAAATAAATAATCGACAAGAAAAAATTCTTAAACGCTATTAAAATGTTGTTTTTATCCTAATGGTTTTATTGTAGAACGGTGGTGATTTTATCTTTACACACGAAAAATGCATGGAAATTTCTTCATAAACTACCCTGTGTTTATTAATTATGCGTTCGTTGCAGCCGCTAGGGTCAGTTCTCGTTCCGCTCGGTGACAAAGCCTATGGAAATAAAACAAAAGAACGACGTTCGACAGGCCATTTGAACTGGTAATAGAATATTTTAGGTCGCGCTCTATAACACGTTATGTATACTGGAAGTGAAAAAACGTATACGATCGTAAATAGCTCGAAAATAAAATATTACGCACTCGAATCACTGTGAAATGTGGAACTACATCGAAATAGGTAACAACCGTACGGTTTCGCACGCGCGGCGACCACAACATAATGTAAAGTAAATGCCGTTTACTAATAATAATATGCAAATATAACATGTACGTATAACCCGTTACATATTTTATTTATACATATAAACTATATTTAAGAACAACCGTAATATGACGGACTAATACGCAATCGTCTAACCGCACAATATAATATATATATATATTTTTTATAGGTAAGTATACACGAGTTACGTGCCGTGTACGACGATCGCCGAACGATTGTTACGAACGCCGGCGACCGTTTTCAGCGTAGGTAGTTTTTCTTCGTGTACAAAGGAGGTGCCCGGTGTGTGATATCGTTTGTTCGTTTGAAGCGACGGAGGTGAGACGGCGTGGCGTCGTCGTCTTACAGCTGTTGGACGCCCTCCGTGTTCAAGTACGAAGGGTCCACGGACACCACTTTGGCGGTCAGGAACGCGTGCACGCAGAACAGCAAACTCTGCAGATCTTGGCAGACCAATTCCTGCGGGCAGAAACCAGGAAACAGCGATCAACGAAACGTTGTGTGGATCGCGTACGGTAATAAAAAAATAATAATATAAAAATAAAATAAAATAAAAAAACTATCGTCGCCTAGGCACGAATAGAACGAGATCCAACAGCGGGTTTAGTAATTTGTGTTTTGTTTTTTTTTTTTAGCGCATTTAAAACGTTTATTGTACGTCTGTCGGAACTTTTCGACGTCTTTTACCCCGGCGACTAATTTTGTTAAGAACAAGACGATGTCAACGAATGACATTTTTTAAAAGCCGTACAATGTAAAACAAAATTTAATTTAAAAAACAATTTATCGGAACCATTTGCTTTTGAGCTGACGCTATAATAAATTATAATCTAGTTACATTGGAAATCCGTGCCACACGCAGAGCCGGATTAACATAGGTGCAAAAGGAGCGTTTGCTCCAGGGCGGCCAATTTTTGGGGGTGGCATGTAATTTTTGTAATATAAATATTAAATACCGTGTATTTGTTTAGTTATTCAAATTTGTACATAATTAAATCGAGTAATTTAATGTTGGCTATTGAAAAATTACATATTTTCATTATGATAATATATTTTCTTATTTTTAAAATATAAAATTATAAGCTATAGCACTGAATAATGTATTTACGAAATTATAAAGATGGACCAGTGACATGGTATAACCATGAATATAGTGGTATTAATCACAGTTTACAAATAATTTTGTGAAATTCTGTTATAAATAAACTACTTCTGTAGTTTTGTCTAATCGATTTAAATAATATAAAGTACCAAATTAATTTTTTTTAAACGGTTCAACTTATTCATACAATATTACATGAAATACATATTATACTGTTTTAAGTTTTTAACTACTTCTTGATAAGAAATTTCCTATCAAATATATATTGCTCCAGGGTGACTCTGATCCTTAATCCGGCTCTGGCCACACGGTCGATAATTTAAAAAGTTTATTGGTTGTATTTTATTTAAAATAAAGGTATAATTATTTTCTTTCTTTATTATTATTTTTTTCATCCTCCTACGGTCCATTACGGACAACACTCGCAATCGGTGATTAGCTATAATAGGTAACGGTAAGCACTAAGCAATTCGCGCGTCCAACCTTCGTTTCGATGCGGCCGCCGTCGTTGAAATGGAGCTTCAGTCGGGAAATGTGATCGTCCGAGGAGCCGCGGAGCTCGGAAAACTTGTACGTCCACACGTTCGAGTTCGTCCAGTTGTCGTACAACGTGAACCCGTTGTCCCAGTCAAGTATCAAATTCGACGGCTGTTGATTGTTGCCGAACAGCACGTAAAACGTTCTGCTCTGTGGAAGCAAAACGAACGGAAATAAATAATTTACAGCGCGTGCGACACTTGTCCGCGCTACTTTTGGGTTCGTGAAAAAACGCACGTAGTGGGCGGTTGCGAGCGCGCAGGTTCGCGATGTGATGTTATGTCTCTTTCGCGAGGCCCGGGAGCACTAAACAAAAATACCTAAACTCTTACCCACGTATACGGTATGGGTACTACGAACGATCGCCGTATCGTCGTTATTCGTCGATTTTTTCAGGCGAGATTGAAAAATGTCGTCCTTTCCTCCACTGTCCACACCCACACTATGGTACAATATAAATCGTGTGCGCCGAGTTTTCAATATGTACGGAACGCAAACCGACGTGTTTCATAAACAATACGTTACCATCCGACTTGAATAAAATAAGTCGTATATTCTCATACTAGGGGGCGCTTCTCTAGAGAGATGTCATAAAATTCCAAGGGAGGCGTGAACATTTTTAAAAACCGAGAGCATTGACAATATTGTATCACCATCCTGATAGAAATGATGATGTGTGCATTGTGTTCAGGAGCGTGCCTAGGGGGGGGGGTGTTCAAACTTCTAGGCACGCCCCTGATTGTGTTTATATGATTTTAATTTATGCGAAAAAGTATATTTTACTTATTTTTATTATTTATTTCTAATACTCAACTTCACAGATTTAATTTATAGAATTGTATAGTGAATATTCATATAACAGTATAAAAAGGGCCTGAATTCCAAAGTCTGAGAACCCCTGGTATAGTCAAGGCGACCACAATACGATTTTTTTTTTTTTGTAGCAAAACGAGGGGATAAGTACAGCTAATCGCTGAAATTTAAATTACTTTTGAACCCAGAAACGTCACGAATCACGCCATTGTTGGAAAACAATATTTTAGACCTTCGTGCCTGATAGGAAAAATACCGCAGTTTTACGGACGCGACTCAAAATCCGTATTGTCGCGACGTGGCTCTACACCACACGCAGTTTTACGCGAATTGTTTATTTTTATTTTTTCGTCCGATCACACTTCAACTGTAACCACGCAAAGTAACGTCTGAAAAATAAATAACTTTGTGCCACTACGCCTCATGTGCCATGATAGTTCTAATAACGTACGTGTAAAGGGTAACTAATAATGGAACCGCCGCACGCTCACCACTACTAATAATACGTGTAGCTCGATCACTTCATCCCACCAGATCAGCAGCAGTGACGGAGTGGCCGGTCCGTCCTACTTCTTTTTGGCGGTCCGTAAATTATGTTATGTGCGTTCTTAGACCGAGTACGAAAAATAGTTAAATGAAACAACGATGTAAAGAGTCCCTTTTTAACCTAATTACCACGACACGAAACATTTTTCAGAGTGCGGTTACACATTAGGTATAGTCCGAAAACTACCAAAGTCATATTTTGACCGAAATCGCGTACCTATACGATCATTAATAGTTTTCAAAAGCGTTTTTGTTTGTAAATAATTATACCTGTACTAAAAAATTGGTCATAAGCACTTGGTCACTTTTTATAACGACTACGGCAGTACGTATACATGTGTGTGTGTGTGTGTGTGTGTGTGTGTGTGTGTGTGTGTGTGTGTGTGTGTGTGTGTATACGATGGCATATTTATATATTATAAACCATAATAGGCGTCAGGACTCACTTTAATGTGCATCATGGACGTGCATATCGACCTGTGCCATGCGCACTGCACGTCCAGTAAACCCTGTTTGGTTTCCATCGAAAAGTACCGGGACACTCCGTTTGACGTCTGTAGTAAGAAGCAATTTTGTCTCTGATCCACGTTTTCCGCATCTTTCACTAACCGCAGCATGGACTCGTACAGTTTGTACACGACACCGCAGTCCAACCATTCCGTAATGGACATCTGCAAAATACGCGACCAGACGCGAATGACGAAAATGCACGTGCTTGTTTTAAATTAACCGTTTAAGCTGTAAAAGACTTGCGATTTTCGGTCGTGTCAGTAACGAATTCCATTTAAATTTAATGCACATCACGTGAATAATTTAAATTACTAGAAGATCGATGTTTTTTTCCTTACAATGATATTTACCGTTTTCAGTTTTGTTCCTATTCTATAAAAAATATATCTTCTATCATCCTATTATACTCGTAATACGGTTCTACGGATATATGAATATATATACGAATATAGAATGTCCAGTGCAGGCAGTGGCGTGGCGAACTGAAAAATTTTTAGAGGCAAGTTACAAATATGCCCCTATTTAACCCCCTATTTAACACACCCTCCCCTTATTTAAAAAAAATCTCAGAGGCATTTACCTCTGAAATTATCGTTCGCCACGCCACTGAGTGCAGGTCTAATTAAAATTTACGATCGAGCACAATATGCTTAATGCTTAATGCATATACGTGTATACTCTATAAACGGCCTTTGGGAAAATCTTTGAGATGATAGTATCGAATTGTTAATGAAAATTTCCGGGACGTGAATTTTCAACGATCAACGCCAAGTTCGAGATACGTGATAATCAAAAGCCTGCACGTAAAATGTACAAGTTAATTATTATGGCACCCGCTTAAATAAGAGACGTATGTACATAATATACCTGCTTATGTATCATAAAGGTTTAGATATCACTATAATATTAGGTATAACATGTAAATATGACACACA
Organism: Therioaphis trifolii; assembly: GCA_027580255.1. Classification (NCBI taxonomy): domain Eukaryota; kingdom Metazoa; phylum Arthropoda; class Insecta; order Hemiptera; family Aphididae; genus Therioaphis; species Therioaphis trifolii. The sequence continues at coordinate 31,629,410 of CM050406.1, forward strand.
CATCTTTTTTAAATTGACGTTTCTAAACGAGTACCTTTAAAATTATTAATTTTCGACGTTTTAATAACAACGCCGGTGTAAAATATTTTACGGTTGTTGATTAATTGGTTCTCGATTACTAATTGGCTTTCGAAATTTCGTAACAATCGCCTATCGGGTTACGGGATGAAACGTAAGACGCGCATCGTCATTTCACGCTATAACACTCGTGTGTGTGCGTTTAATGGAGCGGGCTTTTAGTGAAGTGTTTAATAAGCTCTTAAACTAGCTAAACGAAGTCGTATGATGACTGCACTAACAAACGTTAATGGATTCTATAAAATAAACAATTGACCACCATCTACATTTCTAATTAATACCATAAAATGTTTATGTTGCTACATCGGTGTGGTTTTTCAATTACGTTACGCAGCTGCGAATGCCCGACCCTTAAAATAATTAATAAAAAATACGTGTGATATCCTATTTTCAATCACTATTTTTTATTTTGGATATATGAAAACAAATAATTACTAAAATATGGGTTGGAAAAATATATTATTATAAAACCGCCGAGTGTTCATGACAACTTCAAACGTATAATAATAAAACATAAGTACCTACTATATTCGTTATTATTACTTTGTAGCGCCATATTTACAGGCCAGATAACGTAGCGTGTTATTTATCTTGACTTTAAGGATTATGAGCCTTTTATGGAAAATAAATGGTACACAAAGGATGAACAGAAATGTTTACCGATGGAATACAACACGTCCGTGGACCGTAGTTAAACGAAACGTAAATACTACTTACTGGTGGTGTATCAAAAAGCAATACGTCTCGTCCTCTGATTATCATGAATCTTGCGCAATAACTCTGCCAAGGGTGGTTGTTGTTCAGTACTCCTTCGTTCACCCATCCCATGTATTCAATTTTTTCGTTAATGCCAAAATTTAAATTGTAAAGCTTAATCTAAAACAAACGGTGCAACTATAGTAATATTTAATTTTATACCTTGGGTTTGCAAAGGCTAATCTCACTTTTCACGACTTTTGACAGTGAGTAAGGTTAAAGTGGGATTGGCTGTGTTCAAAGTTAAAATATTAATTTAATTTAAATTATGAGCCCCTTGTATCCCCTTTCTAGTATTGATATTTTTGTCCTTGAGCTTTGCACACACACAAAAAAAAAAAAAAAATAATAATAATAATAATAATAAAACAAAAGCAAAGTAAGATACGGTATTTAAATGTTGTAATTTTACTTTAATGGGCTCAAGATATCGTATTGTGCTCTATTCATTTTAGACCGGAGCCTATAATGACAAACATGGCATAGAATATGATTTACTTGTATTTCTGCAAGATTAGAGATGTTCTCCGAAATGAGTTTGACCCATTCGGACAAACTTTTCACATTATCACAATGTATTATGGTGGAATTCAAACCATTCATGCCATGCACTTCGAAACCGTTTCTACGCAGTTTGTCCGTTCCCTGCACGTATCTCGTTACATAGCCCATCATCAATGGTACTGCGTTCAAAATTGATTCAACATGTAAAGTTTATGATTGCATGATTAATTTACATGTCAAAAAAGCCTTACTACTGAGATAATCCACCCATGGTCCGTCTTCAGTGTCGCTTTCCCCGTTATTGTTATTATTTTTACTACTGTTTCCTGAAATCGTAAACGATGATAATAATTATTATCTGTCACGCAATATTTTCATCTAAACTTGTATGAGTAAAATACGCACGAGTTGAAAAAAAAATTAAAAATTAATGTTTACAATGAAATCGATATCCACGTGACTCTGAATGTACTCGTAATAGCAATTCTTATTATCCGCGAGCTCGATTAATTAATCATATAAATTAATCAAAAGAAACAATTCTTATTATAAGACTAAAGTTTAGATAAACTATATTAAAAACAATGCATTTGCAAAACATTTGTATATTATTATTATCCATATAGTGTTATTTATTATATATTATTCTGTATTTGAGCCAACTTTGGCGTTTATCTCAATAAAAAAAAAAAAGAATAAAAAAAAAACTGTACTGCGGTTGAAATGGAGTGCTGAGAACTCTCATTTCATTTCGTTTATCTCGGGACTATATTATATGTCATTAAAGCTTGGTATATATTAACTATTATTATTATTTATAGTGTATGAAAATTGAAAGCATTATAATTGAATGGCAAATCATAGCAGTCGAAAGGCGGTCCTAAATGGACCGCTTATTTCAATTAAAACTGAATATTCTCTCGTAACTTCAGTTTTTCGAGTACCCTTTTTGTAACCGTTTTGACAAATCGAAAAATAACATCTTTAAAAATACGATCCGTATCCAATATCCGACCGGTATTGATAGGTACTTTCTGACCTTTTATACTGCCTCGACAATATATTTCCGAAAAAAAGAAAATGATTGTAAAATAAATCTTTTTTCTCGATCTACTATATGAATCTAAAAATGATAGTAAGATATTTATGATTATAAATGTTATATACTTAATTAAAAAAGCAAACTTGTATTACATTCATCGTTATTTTTAGTTGAAACAAATAAAATATAGGTCCTATACGTGTTAAATTAATCACATAAATTATGTAAAACGAAAATTAATTATAATACGAGCGCATCTATAAAATAAAGATGAGGAAGCGATTTCTCAAAGATTAATCACCATTTACCAGGCATCATCAATGTTACGTATAAACGTTAAATGGTAATTAATTATACTTGGATCAATTACCGAACGTATAATTAATTTTAACGTGAAATAATTCTTAAAAACAAAGAAGAAAATATGAATCAGTTACATGTATAGATCAAGGATTCATCCTTTTAGTTTTGCTCATCTCAGTGTCGGATAATCATGAAAATATTATAATGGAACAAAAACATAGATATGAGAAATGATTTTAACTAACGATATCAAAAACAATGAAAAATAGTTTATACTAAATAATAATATTATTCAATATCAAAGTTTATGAATAATTCATGAATATTGTGAGGGAGCTAATGTGATTCAATTTAAATATAGTCGTTCCTAGAATGTAAAATATGATAACCGTAGATTTACTAAACACTGTAATACGAAATGAGTTGTATTTATTTCATAAATAAACTAAAATGCCTTTCATGAACACCGTAATCATTATATCATACCCACAGCAATAGAATAATTTTCGAATTACGAATTAAAATTGTTGTCTGTGTACCTATTATCTCAACATTTCAAACTTTTTACTCTGTTTATAACTGTGCGATGAAATCCGAATTATTAAAATTGTGCATTAATACCTCTTGAACCTAATAAAAATGGCGCAGCAGCTTTATAGTGTTTCACCAATAACGTGACGTGATTTCCAGAGTTTCGCAAAATGTGTAAGGCAGCATCGTGACAAGCGTTCGTGATCAACTGGTCGTTAACTGTAAGAAATACGATTGATTAACGTTAAATTCAAATATTATATCACTTAGCAGCATACAAAATCATGTAAACTCAAGTATAAGTATTGTTGTAAAAAAAAAAAAAAAAAAAAAAAAAAAACATTAGTAGTCATGTCAAATACTAATATTTTATAACAGGGGTTAAACAAGACAAATAAACATGCGGTTATTGAGTGTACCACTTATACCTTTGATAATTGCGTCTCCGACAAACAACCTTTTGGTGTGATAAGCAGCTCCTCCCTCGGGAATTCTAGATATTAATATCGGCAAGTTGTTCTCTTGACCGCCTTTGACGCTTATTCCGAGACTGCCGTTTTTTCTTGTCACAGTCACGTATCTCAACTGCAACGAATATCGTGTGTAATACCGATTTATAATTTCATCACAAAAGAAAACACTTTGATACGAATTAAAATAACGAAATATTATTGTTTTTTATTTTAACGGTAAAAAATAAATACCGTGTTTGAAACGTAACAATCAAAAGTTGTCGTAAAACGAAGTGTATTGATGACACAATCCAATGATAACACAACGTCTAAAAATTACTTACGTAATAGTTGGGGCTAGGCTGATAGTTGTCCAAGGTATCCTCGGACGACGACGACGTCGATTGATGGTTGTCGACCACCTCTTGTTTCTGGAGTTTTAGACATTCCAGCGTCAACACCAATCGTATTGTTAATGAACCTCTATTGGAATCGTTCACTCGCACTAATCCCGTCTTCGCCTAATGACGTAACACATTAATTTCCGAACGCATTTTAAACGACAACAACGTCATTATGTGTATATATTATTACTTTGACTCCGTCCAGGCATTCCTCTTTTATGTCCGACTCTTCGGTACTGTTCAAATTCAACCGCATTGTTTCGCTGAATAGAGCACGTCTGAAAGCACAACGAAAGAACAAATTAACCGGGCGATGTAAAAATTGTTCGGACCAATTAATCGATTATTAGAACACCGTATAAAAACATACTACGGCTACGTCTACAGACTGATGATAATAGTGGAAATCGTTATATTTCACTGCCGACCATAACCCTCTTTGCCCCATAGTCAGTAGAGCAATACACTTTTGATGTGTGTACAAATGGTACGGCTTATTTTTATGAGTACGTATGAGTATAATATTGTACTGGCCTCGGTATACGAGTAAAACTTATGAGAACGACCCGTCGGGTTATAAAGTTTGATATAATAAAAACCTAGATGGGTACGTGACGATAGGAGTGAATGAAAACAACAAAAGCAACAATTTTTTATCATCGTCGATATTTATTCGGTTTCTGAGATCATCTGAATGAAACCAGTGATGATTTTTTCATGGCAGTATATAGATAATTAGTAGGTTTAAAAAAAACCGGATTGTCCGTTTACAATATTAATTATTATGTATTTTTAAGGTTTTTATCTGTCGATGAATGGAATGCACTGGTATACCTATGATTACGTGTTCCAAGTGAGGTATTATTCTTCTTGTTTAAAAAAACTGTATTTTAACGATTCTAATAGCTTCTAAGTACCCATGAAACACAGGTGTTTACTGTTTACCCCTATACCTACAACGATTCGCTATAGGGGTCGACTATGTGTCTGTGTGAAATAACCTTTTAATTTTTTTGTCGACGTGGGAAATTGTTTTTAATAATTCATTGAGTTGTACAATGGAAAAATGTTTAATATACTCCGTTTTATTTTTAATGAAAAAAGAGAAGAGAAAAAACTACTTAAAACCATGATGAAAATATTTTGAAATTAAAAATGTTATAGCTGTAAACACTAAAAGTCGTTTTAGGTTTATGGTGGTCGGATAAACGAAAACTTGATACACGCACACACACACACACTCACTGCACAGGCCACATGTATACACACATCATATATAAGCATTTAAAGTGTAGCCGGTTAGAACGGAGCAATAACAAATAACAATTTACAGCGTATCCCTTGCCGTATCACTTTTCTTATCTAAACAATAATCTATTGATCGGTTCACTTGGCGTGTTTCATACGTATAATCCTAACGATTTTCGGATATTTCGTTACCGTTCGTTAGAGCTCAATTTAAAAAAATGAGGGTCGTATTGACAAAAAAAACTATAACCAATTGTTCCCGACATGACGGTGTTTTTTCAAGTGAAAAGAGACATGGTCGAGAGATATTTGCACTGATTAATGTATTTCGAAAATCGTCAGAGAAAATCAATGGTGTCTTTTAAAAATATCGTCTCGTGAACATATCACATTATGTGCCATACGCGCTCGAGACTGTGGGAAAATACATTACATTGTCGTTACGCGCGCCATCAAATATTGACACAAAGTTGTGACGTACACTTGACGCTCGATAAATAGATAAAGCGTATATATATATATATATATATATATATATATATAAAATAGTAATGGCTGCGCGAGGGGGGGGGCGCACGGCATCGTCTGTACGACATCGAGGGTGTGTTGTGTACACACGGTGGCAATAATAATTACTATCAACGTATAATACGTATTGTATATGCGTATACGGCGGGACCGCTCTCAAGACGACGACGTCGCGTGTTTGCGGTATAGATTGAAAAAAACGCCGAGCGAATTAATCGATTCGCCGAAGGGTGGTGGGAACGGAGTACCGATTGATTTTCAAAAGTCGCACGAGGGAAGAGCTCACGGCCAAAGTTTTCACACGCGAAAATTTGGAAATAACAAATTAACATGTGTGCGCGCGTACACACACACACGTACATACACACACACACCCTTATTAAAATAATTTTCGTGTTTTCATACATGTACACGATTAACTCATACACCCACACACACACACACACACACACACACTCTGTCTCTCACGATGTAATTTGAATAACTCTTATTATAATATATACATGTATAATAATAACAATAATATATCAGAGTTCGTCGGCGACCCCTTTCTCGCGGAAAACTCGACGACCGTCATCCGTACGCATCGAATACGTTATATCGTGTGTGTGTGTGTGTGTGTGTGTGTGTGTGTGTGTGTGTGTGTGTGTGTGTGTGTGTGTGTGTGTGTGTGTGTGTCTGTGTGTCTGTGTGTACACTCCGCGTCGGATGCCCGACGATAACCGCGACCCGCGCCGCCGCCTCCGTGGTGGGGATCGGTCGGCTAAATGTCTGGTGTTTGCGGACGTTGTATTATATTCGCCGTATACACACCGCGCGAGTACACGTATACGCGGTGAAAAGGTCGGTGGGGTGGTTTTGGCGTGTGACCGTAGGCGGCGGCGGCGGCGGCGATCGAACACAATGGCCCGAATACGGTGGTCGTGCGTGTGTGTGTGTGTGCGTGTTTGTTCATATGTGTGCGTGTGTGTATGTGTGCGCGCGTGCGAGCGCACGAGAACGATCTCACCCCCCGCAAAAGTGTTTTCTCCGTCGACGAGCTCGTGGGAAATCGAGTCCGGAACTACTCTCACACATCCCTTCGCTGTCCCCTCGCGCCACCGCCACTTTTGCTCCGCTCCCCGTCCCGTTAGTTTTATAATAATTACAAACACGGGACTTAATCTCGTATATGCACGCACGTGTGTATGTATCTATAAATAATATGTACATTTATATTATAATCTATACATTTATATTTAAAAATACGTCTACCTACGTACAGCGCACTCGCGAATTTCATTCGTTTTGTTTGCCATCGCGACGTGATACGAGTATAGCACGGGCGCGCGCATGTGTGTGTCAATATACCTACCTACCTATTACCTGATGCAGGGGCATATAGGCACGTGCTCGACGCGTGTCCGAGTATAAAAGCCTCCATTGTGCACTATAAAATAAATGCAGGTGCAACATTTTCTTTTCGAGCACTTCCTCCGACCATTATACCATGGTTACGTGCGACACACGCGAGTGTAACAATCAGCGACGATAGTCTTCTACTGAAATTCATTATGAAAACGGTTTTCCGATTAAATAGTGTAATTTTCGGAAAACTTTGAAAAATCAAGTTTTGTCGTTCAGGGCTGTATAAATCAAATGATGTTTAAAAAATAAAATTTGTCGAATGTTTCAACGTGTTTCAATGAGAATTTCTAGCTTGTTTACATACACGTTGCTTCCGTTTCCCATTAAGCTACTCAGGGCTAGGTGTCCATCAAGATTTGGACACAGCGATATTGTTTGAAGCAATAAAGATGATTATTTAATATATCAATAAATTAATAAATGGATACATAAATTCTTTTTTTTAACTATTCATGCGGATGAAAATTTAAGATATTTATATGTTCGTTAAATTTGAATTTTTCAGTAAAAAAAATATTTTTAATTTAAATTTTCGAAAACTTTTAGGATTGTCAATAAAGTTTCAATTTTTTATTTACATTCATTTTATGAATTTTATCTCTTTTTTTTGTCATTGGTTTGTTTAAATAAAAATTACATAGTTGATAAAAGTAAAAAGTCAAAATAATCAAAAAAATTAACCCAGTAAAATGGTTATTAAAAAAATAATTTTACATTTTTTACCGAGACATTTGCGTTGTATCGTAATGTATGTTCTTGATAATTTTCAATCAAATTTTTAAGTACAAGAGATATTGCAATATTGTGCGAATCCTCGTGGGGCGGTTCGTGTATATCACATAGTCATAAACACATCGTTGGCATGACATTTTCAATTCCCGATATTGTTGGCGTGGTGAAAAAAAAATCTAAGTAACACCGGTGAACGAGTATGACCTTTTGGATCTCGCGAGCAACACGTAGGTCGGTAGGTAGGTACGACGGTCAAGCGACGGGTGCAGGGTGGTATTTTAAACATCGTTATTTTATTACTTTACTATGAGCTACTCCGCTAAAGTCAGCGGTGTTAAACTACCCCTGACATCATTCGTAGACGGTAATTATTTATAATGTTGTAAAATGTAAATATGACTACAGTACGTATTCTGGTTCTGAGATAATCGGTCGACGAGGGAGGGCAATAAATAATAACGTCCTTAGCCGCGCGTATTTTTCAAGAACGGCCGTGCGCCCTTTTCGCGTATTACCCGACGACGGTCCTGATCGTAGTGATTTCCCGTACCGTCGAAGATTATTACGCGTTTATTGTGCCGTCAGAAAAGGATAATTAGATTAGTATCGGCAGATAATGAACGGGGCACGTGCAAAGGGTCGACGGGGGAGGAGTGGATGGACACGGCACGCGCGTTCGCGAACCGTCACACGTCGCGTCGTTTGAAACCGCAGTGTGCACGGGCGGCGATCGTTGGCGCGGAGCGTATAATATACAATTTAATTTCGTAAAAAGCGTATGAATCGAAAACTCGCCGTGATCGGACGGCTTCTGCTTTGTCTGTCGTCCAAAGTTTACAGCGGTCCACGAATATTAACACGCACGCGCGTGCGCACAAAATTAATCGAAACTGATTAGATTTCGTATAAATAAAATTAATACGTCGTTATGGTATTGTTATTTCCTCGTGAATAATAAATACGGTCGCGCGTTATTCCATTAGGATATTAAATCGAAAACGAATTTTTTCCCTAGCATTATTTTGCGCAAATGAAACCGAATAATGTTCGGGTTTTATTTTTAATACTTTCACGTGTAACTTAATTTGATGTCATAACAACTGACAGTTACGCACGGCACTGCACAAAAATATTTTTAAAACACGAAAATAATTTTAATGCGGCCGCCTCTATTTCTTGTAAAATGTAAAACTACACACGAAAAACTAAAAAATTATTATATTATTTTTCGTTTTGAATTTACATTTACAGTGTACGATTTCATTTCAGTACCTATTACAGTTACAATGAACATAAATAATTATTATAATGTTAAATATTATTAGTTTCTTTCAAGTGAATAAAATGTATTTTCCTAGATTTATTTACTTTTACTTTTTAGATTAAAATATACAATAAAAGCTAAGAAATTCAAAGGTTTAAATTTATTTATATTTTCTGGATGAATGGAATTTCTAAAATTCCCAATTCTACCGCTAAATCTAAGTAAAGGAAAGTCTTTTACGCTATCATGAAAAATATTAACTCAACAATGATGTTTTTCTTATACAATTTCTATATTTTAATTAAAATCGTAAAATCGAAACTAAAATCTTAGAATCAAACTAAAATGTTTAATGTTCCAAAACTCAAAACAAACAAGTTATGCGTATAAATTTTATACAAAACAAATTCTAAAAACATTATTTATAACAATTTTCAATTTGTTTCGTCAGTTTTTCACGTGTACGAGTTAAATTTCAACTAGTTGGACCATAAATTCAAACACTTTTCAAGTGTAATGCAAAAACTTTTTATGTTTATTACGGTTTTAATATTCATTTTGGATTTAAAAGTTTTAAAAGTATTTTATTACTAGATTATTATATTATACATATAAAATAATAAATTTGTTCAACACCAAAAAAAAAAAAAAAAAAACTATTAAATAATATCTGTAAAAATTGTGATCCTATATAGATCTAGATGATAGCAACATGGTGTAATATGTATAAATACACTAAAGTTATTATAGATTTTACGATTTATATATTAATAAGAATAACAACAATATATTGATGCGAGTTCACTAAAAACATTATAAAATATATATTTTATAAATACGTAAAAGTAAATAAAAACAAAAATATTGTTACAACAAAATATAAATTAAAAATTTAATGAATTACTTGCATTTTTGTTTTTATTTTTTATTTTTATTTGATCACTTCTTTACTTATTTACGATTTAAAATTAAATTGATAATCAAATTAATGAGTATGTAAACCCACTTGAAAATTAAGAAAAAAATTAATATTTCCTGTACTACACGGGTATATATTGAATCATAATAAATAATAATTCATTGATATGTTTTTGTAGGTCATTATTATTTGAGGCCCTTCGTTACTGATTGTCGGTAAAATTGAAGAATTATAATAGCATAATAGCATTTTCATCATATAATTATAATCATATTGTTAGACAAAATATTATTTATTTATTCGTTTTTTTTTTTTTTTTATTTATTAAGGCTACTGTAACGCGAAATCAGTAAAAAGTCTTTAAAACCTATGGTAAATAAAATAAAAATGTATTTAAAGTACCGACTAGATGACATTTCTGATTTATACATATAGGTACCTAATATATCCTATATAGTTACTCGATGTAATTTTTGAATCTCTTTTACCGCCCAAAAATATGATAACATGCAAAAAAAAAAAGAATAAAAAATATCATTGTGTTCGTTTCACTCCGAATCTAAAATTAATAAAAATGTGACTTCTACCTTACGAAAACTCGTGAAACTCAAAAGTTTTAGTTTGAAACGGAGTTCATAATTTTGTTTCGCGAAGAGCAATGTTCACTTATGTACGTAAATGACGGCAATGTGAAACTTGTTTTTTATACACTCCAGTGGTTTTACCACTTTTACGGATGTCACTCAGCCGGGTGCTCGAATACACGCGACACACTTCCTTTCGGTGTTTTACCATTATATAGTACCCTATTTGTGTCAATATAACATCTATTTCTCGCAGTAATTTTTCGTACTGCATTTATTTTAGAAATATAAATCATTTTTCATAATACACATATTATACGTAAGTGTATATTATGTGTGAACATGTACGTATAAAAAGCCATTTTGTTTATCGTACTTTATAGACATGGTTATATATATATAGTACCAGGAAGGCCGATCTCCGATCGCACTTAAATAGTTTTTATCAATTTTTAGAAAAAATTTTTAATTATAAAAAACAGTAAACTAAGGCTACTTTGAATCTATTTTGTTGAACCTAACCCTACTAAGTTTAAAACAAAACTAAACAATTTTGAATAGACAATTATTGTCTAGACTAATTAAACGAAACTAAAATCTCTTAAAAATTCTTTTTATTTTGAAGAATAAATTTGTTTTTAATCTTAAAAGTAGATTATATTTATGTAAAAATTTAATCTTTTTAAAAATAAAAATCGTTTACTTTTAAGATTCGTTTTTAACATTCTTAAAAATATTTAAATAATTAACAGCTAATTATTTACTTAAAATATTTTTTCTTGTCAGCGGCCAGAAAGCACGTATTTTCGGGCTGCGAAAAAGAATGCCCCAGATCCCAGATCTGGGCCAAAAAAGAAATTAAAAATTATCTGCTTTTTTTAACTATTTAATGGAAAGTTTAGCATTATCTGCTCTTTTTAAATATTTAATAGAAACAACAATTTTTTTAAATTTGAAAAGTCCTAAATTTAAAAAAATCGTGGCCGGGCTATTTTCGATTTCATAAAAAGAATACGAAAAAAATATTAAATAATTTATTTAGTTACGCCGCTACATTTCTTTCAATTGATATGTAAATAAGGTTCTATTTATGATTTTAAAATAAATTTTTTTCCATAAAATAATTTGTAAACTGCATTTAATAAAAAATATTAATATTTACTTGATAAGTATATACACGGAAGTTTGAATTTGAGTTTTGAATTTGTTCTTTTTGCAGAAGTACTATTTAATAAAATGTTTCATAAAATGTAAAATTAAAAGATATTTACCATTAAATTTGTGAATATTATTTAAAAAATTAATTTTTTGAATTTTTAAAAGTATTATTTGTATCATTTAAATAGTTAAATGTGTATTATTTTTTTTATCACTTAACGACTGGCCGTCGGACACGCTGGGAGTCCGATGCAGGGAGAACGCTACATGCAGGGAGAATCGAATTGTAGGTTACCAGAACCCAGAACGTCGCGTTGTCATCATCGCGGTCCCAAGAAAGGTTTTCCATTAGCAACGTATATGAACTATCACGTCACGCGACGGTGATATGGAAGGGGAAGTTTGGGCGGCCACGTCTAACCGCAGTCCGTTGCCGTACCGCGAACCTCACCCACAGATACTTTAACTGTATAAAGATTTTTTATGAAAACTCATAGAAATGAAATTTTCTTGAAATTTTGACTAAGTCCATTGGATTCCTGAGGTCGAAAACTCTTTATGTATGAAATATAAGAAAAATCGTTAGAGCTGTTTTCGAGATGGCATGACTGGAAATAGGTACATACAATTCCTTGCTCGTTTTATAGTATAAGATATATAATATATATATATATTATAAAATAATACGTGCGCAAATACGTAGAATGTAATTATAACTTCGAATTGTGTTCGTCGAGTGTTTCAATTTGGTATTATAATATAATATGAAACACAATGCGGATTATCCATCATAATCAAATATGACAGAAGTAATGAACTATGAATATATAAACAATATTTCTACAAACACAATTTAGTATTGCACAAAATTTGACATCTACAACTCCGTTCATATAAACTTTGAATATATATACAACTTTGTAAATAAAAACTGTTCACTTCAATATTTGCACGTCAACATATAAAAATTTAACACAGAAAATGTGTGTTTGGGTTTTTTTTTTTTAGAAACTTTGTTCAACAATTAGTTTCGACGATTAGGTATAGACAAGTGAGTGTTTGGTGTTAAAAATTAAAATCATCACCTAAGATTTTTAACATCAAAAATATTTAAAAGTAAAGTATAAAGGGTAAAGATAGTTTGTATATGCTACACTGCTAACTCGAACTTATTAAGATGGAAATATTTTTTAATTATTATTCATTACCTACTATATTCTTACAGATGTAAGATATTTGTATGCAAAACGTGTCTTCATATATAAATCACCTAGTTGGTAAAATATGATTTTTCTCATATATTTCGTCCTTCCACGGATAATTTGCTCTTTTTATTAGACATTATTATCATTTTTTACGAGTTGTTTTTAGTGCTGAATTTTGTACCTTTTAGGTAAAAAAAAAACTCAAAACCATAAATTACACAGAGTACGAAATCAGGTTTTCAGGATTGGATATTTTAGTCTAAAATTTTTACCAGAGAAATGTTGACCGAATACCAAAAACATAAGTCTATAAACAATTTAATAGATATCCACAGATATATTGAATGCGGTTTGGTCTGACTTGATACTTTTATTAAATGATGTTGATTCGATTACTTTTTATCCACAAAACATTTAAATTTTATTCAATACGTTTGTATAGATATTTATATTTATAAATAACGATTTTGTGGAATTTTGAAGGACTTTTTTTGACTTTTGCTTTTACTGATCAAAATATAAATTTCATTGACTCGTATAGAAATTATATTACAATCGATCGAGAAGAAAATAACTGATTGGCTAAAGGTTGACTAACTTAAAGCCAACTTCTAACTCCTAAGTCACACAACGTTTCAGTATACATCAATACATGTTACATCGAATAGTTTTAAAACTTCTTGAAATTTCTCTCACGACTTTTTTCAAAAAAGAAACGGCAGAGTTCAAAAGTATTAGTTTCGGATACAAATGTTTCATACATCATTCACAATTTATAGACAATATAAGATCACAGTAGAGTGTTATTTTTTATATTTTGTTCCATACGTTTGTGTGTGGGTGTGTGTGTATGTGTTGTAAAAACGATGGTTTACAGTATGATTTTCAAGTATAATTTACATCGGTAGGTAGGTACATTATACATTTTCAAATTATCATCATTGTATACGAAGTACGTGTTTACGATATTAATTTATTTAAGTGCGTCGGCTCGCATAAAATAAATTTCATTCGAGCCAGGCGCAGAGTGTACAAAAGAAAAAAAAAAGTTTAAAAATAACACGAAAGCTCGAAAACACGTGAACAGAAACATTTATGAAATAAATAATTCGCCCGTTGTGTACGAAAACATTAAACACTTGAATAAAGTCGCGCGAATCCGTTCCGATGACATTATATAAAGAAAATAAAAAATACACCAGATTCGATGCCGATAGAGTGATTTGAAAGTTTGTTTTTCTCGCGGTCGATCCGCCGCGTGTTTTATGGGTCCTACATCTGTATGAACTCTACAGACTTTACGAACGGAAAACGAACCGAAAGAAATCCGACAAAAGAGATGAATAATAATAATAATAATAATAAAATACGTGCGCGGGTAATAGCGCCGTTCGGCTGTACGTGACGATAGGAGCGGGTGTGCGCGCGTTCTTCGGTTCGTGTTCGATATCGCGGACGATCGAAAACTTTTTCACGTCTCGTAATAGCGCCGCGTTATAATACTACTTGTATATATAAATATATGTGTATGGAGGTGATGGTACAGTGCGCGGGCCGTTCATCACGGGGGTAATCCGATTTTATTGCCAAGACCGAAAACTAATTCGAACGGCAAATAAATCAATCCCGACGACGTGGACCCACCGCCGCCGCAGCCGCCACCTCGTGCGCCCGTCCGCACCGTCGTCGCGGCGGACTCGAAAGAAGCACAGGTGTTACCGAAAGTAAATACATACAACAATAAAATAATAATAATAATAATAATACTAACGCGTACTCGTACGTGCGCGGGGGTAGTCGCCGCGGGCGGCCGTCGGAACCGTTGGGCGATAAGTGCGTGTGTTACTATATATACGTGTAATTGCGGAATCACTCGAACGCGTATACGAACGCGTGTCGCATATAACGACGTGAATCGCACTAGCTCGTACCCGTCGCGTGTGCGTGTAAATTATTTCATTACGTTGTGTACAGACCGCAGCGCCGAAAGCGCACACGACGTTACGCTCCGGTTTCCGTATTTGCGCACGATTCGGAAGTGTGATGACTCTATTTCGCCCCCTCCCTG
Source organism: Therioaphis trifolii (assembly GCA_027580255.1). Lineage (NCBI taxonomy): Eukaryota > Metazoa > Arthropoda > Insecta > Hemiptera > Aphididae > Therioaphis > Therioaphis trifolii. The sequence goes on from CM050406.1 coordinate 31,644,593, forward strand.
CCTCTGGACGATTTATCAGTATTCCGCGACGAATCTACAAATCTAACCGTATCGGTTGTGTGCCGTGCGTAGAAATGGAAGCTTGGTAAATTTACCCGGTAAATTTACGTAAATTTTATACCGATATATTTTTTACCATTCTAAAAACCGAGTGGCCACTTATTTCAAATGTTTTCATGACGTGCACGTTAACATTATAGTGACATTTCTATGAGATTATCGGTACCTAGTCGATACGTCAATATATAAGTGTGGACAAGCGTGGTAGTAAAAGTAAGCTGTGCTATAAACACGTTATTGAGTTCGTTATAAGTTTGTAAACAAAAAAAATAAACCCTATTAAAAAATTTACGTAAATTTGCGTAAATTTACGTAAAATTTACCAAAAAAATTTGTTTACGGTAAAATTCCCATCTCTAGCCGAGCGTACACCGTGCATGTACGTGTTGTGTACGCTTCGTCCGTACTCCGTATAATCCGAACGTGCGTGTTCGAAATCCTTTTGCAGACGATTCGATTAATACGGGATAAAACACTGAAAACAATAAATCGTGTTCGCGGATTCGAGGAGAACGTTAAACGCAGTGCGACGATGTTAATAAATCGTTTGTATTATTGCGGCACAGATTTCGGAATAACTGTGTGTTCGTTTTACGTCCGTGACGAGATACGAATAATATACGATCGAAAATACCCACGGGGGGCAGTCGTCGCTAGTTACCTTTCTCGCACGACTTACACGAAGCTTGAAAACAATAACGTACAACAGTGCGAAGTGCTCGGTGAATGTTTTCAGCCATTATACTTGAACGTGTATAGCACGTGCCATAATTAATCGTCGCTAAAGCGGACGCGGTCAGTGGCACTCGAACGATAATTTCCCCTCGGAGATATTTAAATGTTTGAAAATTCAAAAAAAACTACGTAAATCTTCTCAACGATATTGTTGGTTCAATTACCACGTTTCGGTGGTAGGTACAGGATTGGGAAACCGAGACTTTGGTAGTTTTCCTAATGGACTGCTTTCTATAAAAAAAACCGCTCAAATATACAAGGATTTTCGTGAGCATCTTTGTACGAAATTTAAAAAGTGTTAAATTTTAAAATGTTCAGAGCATTCTTGAAAGAGTATAATGTGGTTAATGAAAGTAATTAACGTGAAATCACTTTAAGTAAAATGCTCATAAGAGCTTTCAGTTGAATGTGTTCAAAAGCGTCATTGAACTTATTGAGTCAAAGCTGAGTTGAGAATATATTATATCAACACGATGTAAAAACTTTTTTTTTTATGTTCAATTACAAAATCAAGATTTGACTCTTTACAATACATGGTTACTTTATAAAGTGAAAAAATAAAAATACTGACGATATAGTTTAAATTTGGTTTTTAATTATTTCAGAATATAAATACTAAAAAATTTTAAAAATATTAAAATAATCATACAATAGGTACACAAAATTAAAACGATTAATTTTCTTATATTTGATGTTTTTTAATATTATTTTATTAATTTTTAATATTAAAAAATCAACCATATCAACTGTAGATAGGTACTAACATAATAAGAATAACGAATAACAATGTTCACCACTTGAAAATAAGTTTTTTAAGTAAATAACTAAATTTTCTTGGTTAACTACTGTATAAAGTATAATGTAAATTTATATCATCCTTTAAAGTTTTGTTTGTCTTCTATTAGTTGTTCCTTCCTGTCCAAGTATTTATAATAAGAAGTGTTACAAAAGAAGAAAACTTTTCAAAATATATTAAAACGAATAAAAATTTTGGTACTTTATATATTATGAACTATTATTTTTTTAATCGATATTAAACTTTTATAAGTGAAATTAATAGTGTAATTAAGAGCTGAAGAAATTATCTTTACTGAAAACTTAACATTCCCTGGTTTTTTCTTCATATAAGCTATAGAAAAAAAAGTATACATTAAAACTATCAAAACAGTTGATGGTATATCAAGTATTATGAAAAATTTAGGCCGGTAAATATATCATTTTCCGGAGACGAAATTTCTTACTAACCCACCCCAAGGCCTGGAGCATAAAATCAAACATAGAATCGAGTGTTTTTTTTTAAACTGTGAAAACTATCTTATATAGATACACAAAGCGAACAACAGTAAAATTACAATATCGTACGAGTCACGTGCGGCGTTGCAAAATATTTTTTCAGATTTTTGAATTTGACAAATAGGCATTGAATCACGATTTCAAGAATAACAAAGCGGTTATAATGTTCTCGGCGAACTTATTGCTCGTCGACCGCACGAAACTGCTGTTTTTACACGTCAAAAAGATTACCGAGTCGGAACAAACGTGTACATACAGCACGAGAATGATTTATAGACTTCGCGATAGTATATTAATTAGTCAACTCAATACAACAGAATTATAGTTTGAAATGTTTGAATATCGGACTAAAGCCACGCGTTTACACGGTTCACTTTCGATAATAATTTTGAATACGATGATGATGATCAGAGCCCAACTTAGGGGGGGCTAGGGGGGCTGCAGCCCCGGGACCCGATATTATTTGGGGCCCCGGGCCCCTGTTCATATTTAATTATTAAAGTGGCATTTTGAAATAATATGATATGAGTATCAAATATATGATATAGTATATTACTGGTTACGTAGTTTTGTTAGTCACGTATCGTAATGGAATTTCCGAATTTATGATTATTCTCTAATCGATCAAATAAGCTATTAAGTTTTAAGATAAAGTTGGTCAAAAGCACTTTATATCATTAATCATTATGATTACAATTTATCTTAACATAGGTACTAATTCAAAAATTTAGTGAACTAAAATCTAGAAAAAAACCGTTGTCTTAAATTATTTAACAAATTATTTCTTTAATTATTATTATTTTTTATTTTTTTATTATTTACATTGACTATGTTGAAAAATGCATTGCCACTTTGACTTTGTACACAATGTATATGATGTAAATCAGTAAACATTTTTTGAATTAAAAACTGTA